>BTPG01000002.1:107213894-107666394 GCA_036245525.1 Semisulcospira habei | reverse complement strand
GAATCGATCACTGTGGTACTCCGTGCTCTATCACCCCTTCAGGTGAGTTTTTACCATTCACGTAGACATACTGCGTACGCCCATGCAGATATGACGTAAGGAAGGCAAGTGTGTCTGCGCTTAGTTGATAGACATTAAGTTTTTGAACTAAAGTTTCATGATTGACGAGGTCAAATGCTTTTGAAAGGTCCAAAAATACTGCTCCAGTCATTTGACTGCTATTTATGGCAGTAAGCCATCTGTCAACAAGGTGTACCAATGCTGTGTGACAGGAGTGTTTCCGCCGAAAGCCAGATTGTAATGGATGTATGAGTTTGTGTTTTTCTAGAAAATGTTGTAAGTGTGTGTGAATGTGTCTTTCTATCGGTTTCGACAGTGTTGACAGTAGCGAAATGGGCCTGAACTTGTTAGGGTCGGCAAGGTCTTTCGTTTTAGGTAGTGGGATCACTTTGGCTGTTTTTAGAGAAGATGGAAATATCCCCTGCTTTATGCAAAGGTTGTATATATATGTCAAGGTATCTAAAATATACGGTAGGGCCATTTTCAGAACTGAGCTACTAATACCATCATGGCCAGACGTACGTTTGTTCTTTAAGTACGAGATGGATTTTCCCACGTCGTATATCGTTAACAGCGGAATGCTGAATGACGTGTCAGGGTCCAGCCGTTCTGCACAAAACGTCTTTAGCTTTTCGGACACAGCTGAAGACTGACCAGAATATGTATTTTTTAGCAACGTACTGGCAGCCGAGAGGAAATGCTGATTCAAGATATCAGCTGATAACTGTGTACATTGTGCGGTATTTTTGGACCTCGTAAAAGCATTGATCGCTCGCCACACAGATACGACATCTTTCTTTCCGTTCATAAGACGGTGAAAAAGTGACCTTTGAGCTTTCCTCACTAAATGTTTAACATGGTTTCTTTGCCTTCGATAAGCAATAAAATCCTTCTTTCTTTTATAGTCATCTCGGAGCTGCATGGCATCCTTGATTTCCTTACTTAACCAGGCGGGAAGCTGGGGGTTCTTCACCCGTTTCTCTCTGAATGGAGCGTGTTTATCGAGAACACCAAGGAACAATCCGTACCACTCAGACAAAGCATCGTTGGGGTCATTATGGTAGTACACTGTATCAAAGTGTGTGCTACTTAAATCACAAAGAAATGTTTCCTTGTTGAAGTGTTTAAGTGATCTGTATCTAATAGTCGTGTGCTGATGTTTTCGGAATGAATTATCCGCTTTTAATGCCAAGCAACAGCACACCGGGTAGTGATCGCTAATCCCTACCTGAAGCACGTCTACTGCCATCACCCTTGATTGAGTAGTTGTATATATGTGGTCTATAAGGGTGGAGGAAGTTGGACTAACACGAGTTGCTGTTTTAACTAGCTGCTTTAAACCAAACATAGACATGGTGCACTCCCAAGCAGGGTTATTCAAAAACATGTTAATATTGAAATCGCCTAGGATCAAAATTTCAGAGCTGGACTGTCTGACCTTATCCATCATGGCGATAAAGTCGTCGAACCATTGAAATGTTGATGCTGGGTTCCTGTAAATGTACCCGACCAGCACGGGGCTGGATTTGTTTGCCCTTAACTCAACCCAAATGCATTCTACGGTTTTTGACTCCAGGTCCCCACGCCTGCGAGTAATACCGCTAATTGAATTATGAATGTATACTGCAATACCCGTATGTCCCGGGTATTCAGCATCGCGGCGCAGTACAGTGAAGTCCTGGATAGAAACGGCCTCATCGCTGATGTTACGATTGAGACGCGATTCCGTTACACCAAACAAGTGAAATGGATTGGATTGACTCAAGAGCACACACAGATCGGGAACTTTGTTAGTTAAATGATAAACATTTAAATGGCCAATATGTAACTGGCGATCATACACCATGATTGCTAATGTATGTCAATACCAAAGAGTACAAATAAAAAAGCTTATAAATGATACAAAGGCAAATAAGAGCTGAAATAATAAAACAAAGCAAAAGAATATCAGTCCGCTCTAACACACAGAATGTGGGAGGCAAGTGAAAAAAAAAAAAAAAAAAAGAGTTTCTTCTACGCATTCACTGATATAGACCACACTACCGGTCACTAACGGTCACTAACAGGGACTAATCCCTTTAGCAAACTTCAACAGTCAAAGCTAAACGACCCCGCTGCGCGATAGGGGAAATAAAGTCAGCGCTGCGAAAGGACACAGATATGATCGTAGTGTGAATATACGTAGAGCACTAGTAGAGAAAGTGTCACGGTGCACAAGTACTAGTGCTATAAGCGTCACAAATCGCACAGAGTGAGAAGATCGGTATTCACGAATACTGTCGGCAGAAGTCAAAAGGATGACAATGTTAATATTGGACCACGCGCAGTGGTTGAAGTTAAAAACAAATGAATACGTCTCTGCGCAAACACAATAATTATGAGCAATGAGACGCAAGAAAATCAATTCGATATTGTTCAGTGTTAGCCTGGAAAGTAAAGCACAAAGTTATGTAAGGAAGAGTAACTGAATGTTCTGGAAATGAGTCTAATACACACGCACGGGGTGGCTGTACTGTGCCCACGGTTCCTGCTGTGCGTATGGCGTGTATGTGAGCGGGGGGACGCTGAAAGGATACGTTGGTTGCGTCATGCTGAAGTGTCCCCATGGTCCGGCCTCGCGATACTGTGGAAATGCGGCACTGTATGGTGGTAGTGGCGGTTGCTGCCACATAGGATACTGGCCCGGCATTTGTTGCTGATAGCTACATTGACTCTCTGCTGTACCACCAAATCTGGATTCGCTGTACTGTGATTCCAGACCTGGTGCTACAGCAGAGGACACTGACAGTCCACCTTGACTCTCCGGTGCAGCACCGAAGCTGGATGCACCACAGAGCGATTCCAGGTTGGGTGCTGCAGCGGACACTGACTGTCTGCCGGCTGCGACATTAGCGTAAGTGTTGGTGGTGCCAGCGTGTCCTTCACGTCGCTGACGGCGGTGACGGTCACCACCTGCAGGCTGGTTGTTGGGAGTGGTGACGTCAGTAGCTGGCCCTCCTCTCTTTATGTTGAGGGCCAGACTGATGGTGCCCTGGCGACTAGGATGGATGGGGTCACCGCGCCTGTAGAATTTTCTACGCGGCAACCCATCAACAGCAGTAAAGACCTGAGTGTTGTCTATCAGTGTGACACCCAGCTTTCTGCACACATGGAACAGGTTACTGTTGGAGGCGGTGATGGCCCTATACAGCTGGTGTCTACTGTCGGTCGGCAGGATGGAGGATGCCTGCAGACGAGCGCCGGGAAATACCCGCCTGCATTCCCGGACGAGCTGTTCCCACACAGCGCTGGTCACTTCCTTCTGTTTGCAATCGTTGATCCCCACGTGGAAGGTCACCAGTGCCACCGCTGTGTGGGACGCGTGTTGTCGCTGGAGCCAGTTCAGCAGGTGGACAGTCCGCAGGCCAGAGACAGATAATACGTCTACTTTTTCTATAGGGTAGGTGGGCATCTTCTCTGCCTTGATGTTGCGAACAACAGAGTCTCCAATGACCAGCGTGGTGGTGTCACTCTGCACTGAATGTCGCAGTATTTGCTCATCTGGAGACATTTTGTTATTACGCTGCTGCTGGCTGCTGGCGTGGTCATACCCGTTGTTGACCTCAGGCAGGCCGCCGGTAATCCGTACTGGTATGAGTCGCTCTGGGCTCTTCTCGGCTGCACTCACAGCCTGTACCGTGGCCAGTTCTTGCAGAACGGGTGGAGGGGAGGGGTGACAGGGAGCAGCGATTGCGCTGCCCGTTACCTGGCGCGGAGACGCACAGATATCAACATTGGCAGACAGGTCAGTTTGAGTGTTACCACTCATGGCAACGTCTGAGTTGTTGGACGCAGTGGCTGATTTCTTTTTCAACTGTTTTTGAATTTCCCTCAGGCGCTGCTTGTGGCTCTGTTTGGCGGAGGATAGCTGGTTGACAGTGCCGTCTGTGGCGTGTTGAGCTGTCTCCACACCAGTTATCCTGTCGTCCAGGCCGGACAACACTTCGCCCACACTTTTCTCCGTAACCTGTAGATCTCTGGCTCTCTTGACCGCCTCGTCACGGAGCTGACTCTCGAGCTGATCCCTGGCTAGGGCTGCTGAAAGTCCTTTGAACAGTGTACTGTACTGAGAGAGAGAGAGAGAGAAAGAGAAGGAAAACGAACGGGGAGTACCCTTGGGCACGAAGTAGGCGGAGTGTCTAATACACAAAGCCTGCTAAACACCAACCCGAAGGCAAACTTTATATCACCTTCAAGTTGAGGACTACCTCGGGGAAAAACGGGAGAACCCCGGGAAAAAAAACCCAGCATTTAGCACGGTACACAACAAGTAATAAGTCATGAAAACAAAGCAAATAATCAAATTCAGTAAGAGAATATTGGTATAAGTGGAGATTAGGTAGTTGTGAAACCGTCTTCAAGGGTAACTCAAAAAATAGGGGGGAGAGAGAGAGAGAGAGAGAGAGAGAGAGAGAGAGAGAGAGAGAGAGAGAGAGAGAGAGAGAGAGAGAGAGAGAGAGAGAGAGAGAGAAGGGGGCGGGGGCGGGGGGAAAAAGGAAGGAGGAAGGGGAAATAAGAGAAAAGGAAAAAGCGTAAAGAGAGAAAGAGGGCTAGAGAGAAGTTGTAAAGGGGGTAGGGGGGGGGGGGAGAAAGAGGGAGAGAGGTAGAATGAAAGAGGAAAAAAAAAAAAAAAAAAAAAAAAAGCCAGAGCCACCAACCCCACCCAACAGGCACCCACCAGCACACAGAAAAACACACAGGCACGCAACAAGACGACCACGTACATCCCCAAGGGATGCACACGATCGCCCCGCCCCAAAACCGCGTATCAAACCGTGAGCCGGAGACCCGGCGCCCGACAGGGAAGGGCAAGGGATCCAACTAAACGTTCGGCCAGCGCTGAGAAAGTCCCCAAGGGAAATGTACATATCAACCAGCGCCAACCTCCCCTAACTGGTTAGTGAGTAGTAAAACAGTGAGGTAAAGTAGCAGACACAAGCAAGGTGAAATGCGAAATGTGAAATGTGAAATGCGAAATGCGAAATGTGAAATGCGGCCAACTCTATGTTGGAGAGACGGAAAGAACCATCAACGACCGTTTCAAAGAACATCTTCAGTCTGTCAAGTACCAATACAACAGACCGGTCGGACGACATTTCAATCAGGCCGACCACTCCGTCTCGGACATACCCCACCCGGGTCTGCCCTGGGGGACTTGGGTGGGGTTAGGTACTTTTTAGTTCCCAGGGTCACCCTGGTCAGCCCCATAGGGTGGGTTTTCCTTTCTATTCTGGGGGCATGTGTTTCTGTCTACCCGATGTCCATTCATCTGTATTTGCCTTTTTAAAACTCTTCCTACTGTCTGCACTGCCTGTAGCTCTTGATATTGGATGTGTGTTGCCAAATGGTTTTAGCTTTATGTTGTAGGTTTATTTAACGTAGTGGACCGGCTGGCGACATACATTCAATATTCTGTTTGGTTTTTTTTCACAAGCAGTGCTGGCACGTCCTGCGAAAGCCTTGTTGCTGTCGGGACGTTAAGCAATGTACAATCAATCAATCAATCAATCCGTCTCGGACATTCGGGTTAAAGGCCTTTGGCTTATGCAAGCCAGTAATGTCTGGGCCAGGAAAGACCGTGACAAATTTCTGATTAATAAACTGGGCACTGTGGCGCCACTCGGGATGAATATGAAAGATTAACATTTTTTACCTTGCTTGTGTCTGCTACTTTACCTCACTGTTTTACTACTCACTAACCAGTTAGGGGAGGTTGGCGCTGGTTGATATGTACATTTCCCTTGGGGACTTTCTCAGCGCTGGCCGAACGTTTAGTTGGATCCCTTGCCCTTCCCTGTCGGTCGCCGGGTCTCCGGCTCACGGTTTGATACGCGGTTTTGGGGCGGGGCGATCGTGTGCATCCCTTGGGGATGTACGTGGTCGTCTTGTTGCGTGCCTGTGTGTTTTTCTGTGTGCTGGTGGGTGCCTGTTGGGTGGGGTTGGTGGCTCTGGCTTTTTTTTTTTTTTTTTTCCTCTTTCATTCTTCCTCTCTCCCTCTTTCTCCCCCCCCCCCCCCCCCTCCTACCCCCTTTACAACTTCTCTCTAGCCCTCTTTCTCTCTTTACGCTTTTTCCTTTTCTCTTATTTCCCCTTCCTCCTTCCTTTTTCCCCCAGCCCCCGCCCCCTTCTCTCTCTCTCTCTCTCTCTCTCTCTCTCTCTCTCTCTCTCTCTCTCTCTCTCTCTCTCTCTCTCTCTCTCTCTCTCTCTCTCTCTCTCTCTCTCTCTCTCTCTCTCTCTCCTATTTTTTGAGTTACCCTTGAAGACGGTTTCACAACTACCTAATCTCCACTTATACCAATATTCTCTTACTGAATTTGATTATTTGCTTTGTTTTCATGACTTATTACTTGTTGTGTACCGTGCTAAATGCTGGGGTTTTTTTCCCGGGGTCCTCCCGTTTTTCCCCGAGGTAGTCCTCAACTTGAAGGTGATATAAAGTTTGCCTTCGGGTTGGTGTTTAGCAGGCTTTGTGTATTAGACACTCCGCCTACTTCGTGCCCAAGGGTACTCCCCGTTCGTTTTCCTTCTCTCTCTCTCTCTCTCTCTCTCTCTCTCTCTCTCTCTCTCTCTCTCTCTCTCTCTCTCTCTCTCTCTCTCTCTCTCTCTCTCTCTCTCTCTCTCTCTCTCTCTCTCTCTCTCTCTCCCTCTCTCTCTCTCTCTCTCTCTGGCCTCATCTACACGCCTTTTCTTTCGCTCGCTCCTGCACGTGCTTGCACACACTCTTGTCTCTCGTGTTCAGGTTCTTTCCGAGTCTCTCTCTTACGATTTTTCGTTGACGTCATTTTTACTTTTTCCGCACTTTTGTTCTTCCTTTTCTTTCTTTTACGTCACCTCCTTCAGTTGCCACATTCTTTCTGCCAATGAAGATAAGTAGCGGCTAATCTCTCTGTTTGTTTGTTTGTCTATTTTGACAAAGGGTATTTACCCGAAATATTAATAAATTGTGTTGTACCCGTCTTTTCTAAGCGTGTTTCTTTCTCCGTTGGGTACTTCTATGCTTGTCAAGCTGATCAGAGAACTCAGTGTGAAACAAGACCGTGCTCTAGCCTGTGCTGGACGTGTGCTGGTCTGTGATTTTGGACCTTGCGGCCTTTAGGCCGCAAGGTCCAAAATCACAGACCAGCGCGTCATGAAAAATGATTTTCAGTGGTCGCGGAATTTGCCGCAGCCGAATATCGTGGATGCAGGCCTGCTAGTGTGTTGTATGCTATGTAAACTGCTCACAGGAGTGTTTATGAGTAGATGTTGTTGTCTTACGCGTGTGCTTGCATATTATATCTGCATGCATTATTTTCGTCGCTAATATTATAATGTATGTCCTTCCTCAATGCATTGGAGGAGAAGACGAAGGTTCGTTTTGCGAAAAGTCACATGCAATCTTTCAAAGGTGGTGCTTTTTTTTTTTTTTCAGCAACGAAACCGATGACTCATCACTAATTTTTTTTGTTTTTTAATGTCTAAAGGCAAAAATTTACAAAGGATGTGCCACTGATTTGTTGCTGTATTCATACTTGAGATGTATGCTTGTGATTTATGCTTTTGATTGCAGGGGATCTACATTCGTTGTGCTTCATACGTATCTTTTGAGTTTGTTGGGGTTTTTTTCCCCTGTGAAAGAAGCTCTGCCACGTTTTAACTCATTCTACCTCAGACACACCACAGCAGTATAAGGATCCACTATGATAGTTCAAGGGTGATGCCAGAATAGCTTGGCGCCCGTAGGCGCCAAGCTATTCTGTCATCACCCTTGAACTATCATGGTCGATATGTGTCCTGCACTGCAATGCAGTCTTGAGAGGACAGGGGCAAAATTTAAGGATTTTGATGTTGGGGTAGAATGAGTTTTAAGACGGTGCCCATGCCAGGAAGCAAAGGCCCGAGTGTCCACGACGGCTGTGTCGTGGGCCTGAAGTCCAAAATGTGAAAAGCAAGATTTGTATCAACTCACTCAGACCGACGGCCGCATTTCCCAAATTTTGGAGGCGTCATCTAATGACTATGCACCAGTTGCAGGAGATGGATTGACCATAATAATTCAAGGGCAGTGCCAGCAATGATTAGCTTGGCGCCGATAGGCGCCAAGCTAATCTGGCACTGCCCTTGAATTATCATGGTCGACCCATCTCCTGCTGTAGTGCGTTTTGGCTGAATGGGTTAAATTATAATATAAATCACTCTTGTTTTTCGCCAAAAGAAAATGGACATGCGACTTACGGAGCGCAGACAAATACACGAATTACCAAATCTGCCTTTCTTTTAGTCATTTTTTTCAGTTCCGCACTTCGAGATATTTGAGTTAGACGTGTGAACTTGTCATCGTTTTTGGGTCATGGACCACACGACTCTATGCCGTTGGGTCCAAGGTCACGGACAAGCGCACTCGTTTGCGACGAACGACTCCCAACAACGAACGAGAGCGAAGTCACGGCTGATAACCAGCGTGTGCCATAAGCCACAGACTGAACGCACCAAGCATCTCCAAGAGGCATAGATCCTCATGAGCCCAGCGGGCTCATGAGGATCAATGCCTCTTGGAGATGTTTGGAGTATTATCTATGCTTTGCAGTACAAGCTAGTGACTTCGCTCTCGGCCGTCGCTGGGAATCGTGTGGCGTAGACGTAACCTCGCTCAAATGAGATGCATAACTACGTATGCATTACTACGCACACCGGCTGAGATGTGATGGTGGGTGGTTGGATGGATGGATGGATGGATGGATGGTTTGTCACCACCTTATCTATTATAATGAAAACATATCACTCTGTGTCTCTGTTTCCCCAGCCTTCGTACGACCGGTTCGGGGGGAGAACCAGCAGCAAGTATGGCTCGGTAAGTAACAGCGGTTGCTTCCCTTCTTCTTATGTGTTTCCCCAGTACCAACACCGAGCAAGGGAGCTGACACTCCGACATCAACCATCAAGTGCATGTGTTGCCTCCCTTATATTTTATGGCCTTCAAATGCCGTTGGTTTCGTACAAAGTTCGTCCAGTCTGTTCATGCGTTGTCTGTTTTGGCTCCTGGACCCACGCGTGTTGTTTTTCTACATGCACCTCTTGCATGCTGTTTTCCGATTTGTCAACATCTTGGTCAGTGACGTGTGCCCTTGGACTGTCTCAGTTCTACACACTATTAACCATTTTTTTGCTTAGAAAAAGTGAACGCGATGTAACCGCACTGAAGAGGCATAGATCCTCATGAGCCCCCGCGACTGCGGGGGCTCACCAGGATCTATGCCTCTTGCTGAGACCAGGTTGTGTCCATGTTTTTTTGACAGTTGTGGCTTTCGGTCGTTGAGTGAACACAGATTTTAGGATGTCCATTGGTAGGGAAGGGGTTTGTTTGTTCGTTTGTTTGTTTGTTTGTTTGTTTGTTTGTTTGTTTGTTTGTTTGTTTGTTTGTTTGAGAAATATTTCTTGAAAGGACCGTGCATGTCTATTGACTGTCTATCACGACTGAAAGGTGTCTGAAATTCTGTCTTGTTTGAAAATTTGCATACTTTGAAATATATCTGCATCTGTTTAGAATGATAAATCAGCATTTTTCATCACGAAAAAGCAAGTATGTCTGCCTAATTTTAACTTTTTTTTCCAACCGTAAAACGTTCATCGTGCAAGCCACATTATGCACAGCATACAGTGAGCCAGAGATTACTTTCCTGACTATAAGCTGAGTACACGTTGTATGTACGTGTTACAAAATAATATTGTACTCAGCTTATAGTCAGGAAAGTAATCACTCATGCCCCGTCAACCAGCAGACTCTCACTTTTTAACTCAATGTGATATCCGGCCCTGAGGGGAAAATCATGAATTCTTTTAGAGATCCGGCTTTGAGGTCTAGATATGTCACAGTTCTGGAGCCAGATCGACCATGATAGTTCAAGGGTGGTGTCAGAATAGCTTGGCGCCTGTCGGCGCCAAGCTATTCTGACACCACCCTTGAACTATCATGGTCGATCCACATCAATCCTCTCTTGGCATGCCAGGGCTTTATGGGTTAGCATCCACTCCGCACCGTCCCACAGTTTCTAGTGCTTACAGTAGTAACTCACGCCAGTTTAGTGTTGTGTAGTATACAAAACAGAGCCAGCTACTTGCACGCAACTCTAAGTATTTGTCAGTTTTACAAAACCGCTGCCCATCTGCAAGAGGCATAGATTCTCATGAGCCCCTGCGGATGCAGGGGCGCATGAGAATCTATGCCTATTGCAGACGGACGTTCGTTTCAGATGCTCCTCAAATTGAGGGTGCTTTTCTGGGTTTATGGTAAGATTGTTGTGGTGATCACATTCTTGGCTTGACTTCGCGAACGAAGATTTTATAGGAGTTGCCCACGACGTCTGCAGGCTTGTTCGTGGCTGCGGAGGCCAATCCGAGACAGGCAGGTTCGACCGCAGTGGCTGCAGGGGAAGGTATGGCCAGGGTTCTGAGCTGCGGCATCTCTGTTTTTTCTCCTGAGCCGCTTGTCCTTAAGGCTAGCTCTGTGAGAGTCCTCAAAGGAGACAGCTGCCTTGTAAATGGTGGAGCGCCAGGTGTCACGGTCCGCAGCAAGCGAAGACCACTGGTGGTGGTCGATTTGGCAGGCACTAAGTGACTTCTTGAGACAGTCTTTGTATCTCTTCTTTGGTGCCCCTCTGTCACGGTGTCCAGTAGCAAGCTCGCCGAACAGGGTGATCTTTGGTAGGCGATGATCCTCCATCCTGGAGACATGCCCCGCCCAGCGGAGCTGTGTCCGCAGCAGCAAAGCCTCGATGCTCACAGTTTCAGCCCGTTCAAGGACCTCGACGTTGGTGACATAGTCACTCCAGTGAATGCCCAGGATGGTACGCAGGCAGCGCTGGTGGAAGCGTTCGAGGAGTCGTAGTTGGCTGCGGTAGAGGGCCCAGGACTCGGAACCATACAGCAGGGTGGTGAGGACCACAGCTCTGTACACGCTGATCTTGGTGCCTGTTTTCAGCTGCTGATTGTGCCACACCCGCTTGAAAAGTCGCCCGAAAGCGCTGTTCGCTTTTGCCAGCCTGCTGTCAAGCTCCTTGTCCAGCTTGGCGTCCGACGTGATAATGCAGCCAAGGTAAGTAAACTGGTGCACTGACTTTAGTTCAGACTCGCCGATGGTGATGTGAGGAGGGCGGTACACTGTCTTGGGTGCCGGCTGATGGAGGACCTCTGTCTTTTTAAGACTGACCTCGAGTCCAAAGAGCTGGGCAGCATCTGCGAAGCAAGACGTGATGCGCTGCAGGGCTCTCTCTGTGTGTGCAACGAGGGCAGCATCATCAGCAAAAAGCAGCTCGCGAATCAGTTGGTCTAGGGTTTTCGTGTGGGCCTGCAGTCGTCTGAGGTTAAACAGGCTGCCATCGAGACGATACCTGATGTACACTGCATCGTCATCATCGAGGTCCACTGTGGCCTGCTTCAACATCATGCTAAAAAAGATGGTGAAGAGGGTCGGTGCCAGCACGCAGCCCTGCTTTACACCGTTGAGAATAGGGAATGGTTCTGAGAGGTCATTGTTGAGTCTGACCTGGCCTTGCTGGTCCTCGTGTAGCTGGACAATCATGTTGAGGAACTTTGGGGGACAGCCAAGTCGCTCCAGGATCTGCCACATGCCTTGCCTGCTCACAGTGTCGAACGCTTTTGTTAGGTCGACAAACGTTACGTACAGCCCTTTGTTCTGCTCGCGGCACTTCTCCTGTAGCTGTCTCAGCACGAAGACCATATCGGTGGTGCTCCTGTTTGCTCTGAAGCCACACTGGCCCTCTGGGAGTTGGTCTTCAGCGATGGCAGGTACCAGCCGATTCAGGAGCAGCCTTGCAAGGATTTTCCCAGCAATGCACAGCAGGGTAATTCCCCGGTAGTTGGAACAGTCAGACTTCTCGCCTTTGTTCTTGTACAGGGTGATAACGACTGCATCACGGAGATCTTTTGGTAGTGTTCCTTCCTCCCAGCAGCAGAGAAAGAGGTCATGGAGCTTGTTGTGCAGTGCTGTGCCTCCATGTTTCTAGATCTCTGGCGGTATTCCATCAATGCCTGCTGCTTTGCCACTCTTGAGCTGATGGATGGCTTTGAGGGTCTCTTCAGCGGTGGGCGGTTCGTCCAATTCAACCTTTACTGGGAGGTGTGGGATTTGTAGGACGACTGCTTCTTGAACAGTGCGCTCAGCGCTGAAGAGGCTCTGAAAGTATTCCGACCAGCGGTTCAAGATGGAGGTATTATCTGTGAGGAGTGCCTGGCCGTTCGCGCTTCGCAGGGGACTTTGTACCAGGTGCCTGGGGCCATACACTGCTTTCAGTGCTTCGTAGAAACCCCTGTAGTCACCATTGTCAGCGCAAAGCTGGGTCCTCTGTGCAAGTCTGGTCCACCACTCATTCTGGAGATCTCTGAGCTTGCGCTGGAGACTGCTGCAGACGAGGCGGAAGGCAGACTTCTTCACAGGGCAGGAAGGCTGGGCTAGGTGAGCCTGATGGGCGGCTCTTTTTTTTTGCTAGGTGTTCCTGGATCTCTACATCGTTTTCGTCAAACCAGTCTTTGTTCTTCTTTCTGGCGAAACCCAAGACTTCTGCAGAGGATTTTGCAATAGCAGTTTTTAGTTGTTCCCAAAGTGTTTCAGGGGAGGAGTCTACTGGGTCCGCTGTGTCTTTGAGCCTGCGCTGTAAATCTGTCTGAAAGGCAGCTTTCACATCATCACGCTGAAGGCTGGCAACATCAAGCTTTTTCTTGGGGGGCCCCCATTTCTTGGGTTTTGGCTTGAAGTGGAGCCTGAGTTTGCAGCGGACAAGGCGGTGGTCAGTGTGGCACTCTGCGCTGGGCATCACTCTGGTGAGGAGGACGTCACTGCGGTCCCTCTGACGCACTAGGACATAGTCGATAAGGTGCCAGTGTTTGGAGCGAGGATGCATCCAGGTGGTCTTTCGACTGTCCTTTTGCTGAAAAGTAGTGTTGGTGATGACCAGTTGCTGCTCCGCACAGAACTCCAACAGTAGGCGGCCATTGTCATTGCAGTTCCCCACGCCATGCTTGCCGAGGACTCCTTTCCAGGCTTCAGAGTCCTGGCCCACTCTGGCGTTGAAGTCGCCAAGGATGATGACTTTGTCGTCTGCTGGGGTACTCTGTAGGAGGCTGCGCAGGTCAGTGTAAAACTTGTCCTTTTCAACAGGCTCTGCCAGGAGGGTTGGGGAGTACACACTGAGAAGGGTGACGTGTTGCTGGTGTCTCAGTGGGAGGCGCATGGACATGATGCGATCTGAGTGGCCCGTTGGTAGGTTTTCCAGCTTAGTCGCAATGGATGTCTTGACCATGAAACCCACGCCTGAGAGCCGTCTTTCTGATGCAGGCCTGCCTGACCAGTAGAGGGTGTACCCAGCACCAAGTTCTTGGAGGCTGCCTTCGTCCGGAAGGCGTACTTCGCTGAGCGCGGCGATGTCGATGTTTAACCTCCGCAATTCATGGGCAATGAGGGCGGAGCGACGTTCAGGGCGTCCGCTGTCTGCTTTGTCGAGCATGATTCGGACGTTCCAGCATGCTACATTGAGTCCGGTCGTGGTCGTCATGAGAGTGGATCCGTTATTCTTTCTTGTTTTTTGACCGCAGGAGAAGATGCCCGTTGACCGCGGCTAGCCAACTGGGGTTGCGAGGGGACGAGCTTTGGTTAGGCCACCTTTTCTAGGCCCCTCTCCGTGTGGAGCAAGCAGTGCTGTCCCTAGAGAAGGCTGCTTGGTCGTTCAGGGTGTGCCGAGTGATGTTGTCATCCCCAGGTCAACATCAGGCGACCAATATCCTGAACCGCCTGCATGCAGGTTTGAGACTGCGGCTTCCAGTGACATCTTTCACCTGCCGTTTCGCCCCTCGCCCATCGCTACAGGACTTGGAATGGTCAGTGTCATGGTCCGTGGACGTTTCCTAAAGCCTGCGCAGTGGAGCTTTTTGGTGGAGTGCAGTGTGCGCAGTACTGGCCCCACCCTTTAAACCCTTGGTTCATCTGCCATGGCCTAGCAAGCTGGGACGATGGCATCGAGGTCCTCGGGTCGTAGGTTTTATATCAGACTGTCCTTGTCCTAGTCTCTGGCTCAAAAGCCTTCCCCGGAGACACGGGGGCTTTGATGTCAGGGGTTTCCTCCCTTAGCCTTTCCGCAGCCAAGCGGCCAGGCCTGCAAGGCAGCAGGCGACTCGTGGAGGGCGGGGTCGTCTATGTCCCGTGCAGATGTGAACATCTGCCCACTGCCCACAGGAGCAGTGATCACAGGAGCATGTGTATATACTGGTGGTAGATGCACATGCAAGCAACGATGGAAGTGTGGTTACGATGTTGAAACTGTCTGAGAACTAGTGGTAAGGGTTTTGGTGGTGACGGTGATGGTGATGGTGGTTGTAGTGGGGTAGTGGTCAGCAAGAGTGGGGTGTGTGGGGGGGGGGGCGGTTTGTTCCAGGGCCTCCCGGCGTAGCCCCCCCCCCCCCCTCCCCCCCGCCCCGCCCGGCGAAAAATTCTTTAACATGCTATAACAAAGTCCCGCGGCTGTTCCATAATTCAAAGCTTTTTTTTTTTTTGCTGCTGGAAGCAAGGTCTAGCGTCGGAAGGCCTTTGTGTCAGGTTGAAGTTCCCAAACAAAACGTTGGACCCCCCTCCGCGCCCCCCTCCCCCTCGAGGTAACTGATCCGCTCTTGTTGGTGGCGTTGCTTGTGGCTGTCAGTGGTGTGTGTGTGTGTGTGTGTGTGTGTGTGTGTGTGTGTGTGTGTGTGTGTGTGTGTGTGTGTGTGTGTGTGTGTGTGTGTGTTTGAAGGGGAGTAGTCGAGGGACGGGGCGGGGAGGGGGTGGGGGGAGGGGAGGAGTGGAAGGCTGATGTTGCTTGTAGTTGTAACAATGGTGTTGATGTTTGGGGCCTTTTGGGGCTTGATGGTGAATGGAGGCAAAATGTGTGTGTGTGTGTGTGGCGGTGGTCAGTGGGAGGGGAGGGATTTACTAGGTATGTTTATCATGAGTCTGGTTCTTGACTTATATGCCTGGCAGACTGATCACAGTTGAACCGATCCTTGGTTATCTTTCCTTTATAACACTGACCCGGGCCTTGTGTTCTCAGCCTCTGTCTTCTCTAACTTCATTGTCGTCAGTCATCCTCTTCGTCGTCGGTTCTGATCTCACCAAGATATTCTCTCGCGGATTAGATCATCTCAGGTCTGCATTCATCAAATCCGGCCCGAGAAAATCAGAACACTGACTACACAACTGCAAGAGATATAGATCCTCATGAGCCCCCGCAGTTGCGGGGGCTCATGAGGATCTATACCTCATGCTGACAATCACTTTGAATCCATGTTCCATTAGGTGTTTTTGGTGTTGAGTTAACGAAGTTTGCAGAAACACATTCGGCGTCACTAAACCGATCAAAGCCCAACTGCCATTTTAAGTTGGCTGAGTGTCAAGAATTCTGTTGTTATTTGCTCATAGCCAGTATGTCAGTTTTTTTTTGTTTTTTTTTAGAAAAGCGAGATTTTCATTATATCACGATCAGAATCACGCTTTTCTCAAAAGTGGACACAGCAAAAATCTCGCTTTGAACTGAAGCCGGTTGTCCCGCGCTCCGGCCAAACAACTGGCACGTGCCGACACAGCGGACACAACTCGGCTGTCCCAGTATGCAAACCGTCATCTGGCCGATGTCAACTGTGCTGCTGACCCGCACCGGTACGACCGTGGACTAGACTAATGCAGCTGATGTCGGCGTGGGTCATTAATTTTGTTCACTGGTGAAAGGATCAACTGAGGGCACTCCCGACCGAGTTTGACAGAAATATAGCGCAAAATAATCAGCGAACTGGTAGGCTTATAACGAAAACATTCCGGCCGGAGAGAGAGAGAGAGAGAAAGAGAGAGAGAGAGAGAGAGAGAGAGAGAGAGAGAGAGAGAGAGAGAGAGAGAGAGAGAGAGAGATCTACCTGTAGACTACCTGTGTAACGCAACAGACGCCCGGCGGCTCAACGTCAGAAGTTCAATTTTGGTTTTTTGGCACCTCCGCAGCGTTTCCATGGTAGCCACACCTGTTTGCAGAGCTTCGGGTTACCGCTGAGCCGTGCAATCCGCGGCCTAGGCCTACACAACGGCCTCGATCTGAAGAGGTATAGCTGGAACCGATATCGCCCAACATGAGGCATAGATTCTCATGAGCCCCTGCGATTGCAGGGGCTCATGAGAATCTATGCCTCTTGCAACTGGAAGCGATTGGGGCATATCACGGGTTACCGCTACTCTCCCTCCGACCGACGCACAGTGTTTTGCACCTTCCCTTCCAGTGCCTGCCAAATAATGGACCTGGATCGACTATGCTAGCTAAATCAAGGGTAGTGTCAGAGATGATTGGCACCTGTGTAACGCGCTAGCTTGATTGTAGTGCCTGACTAGTCAGCACTGAGGCTGTGCACATCTTATGCCGTACACGTGCAAACTGTTAAAGCCCTATAATCCATAAAGCCCTGACATGCGCTACGACAGGACGTGGATCGACCATGATAGTCGGCAAGGGGGGTGTCAGAATAGCTTGGCGCCTCTATTCTGACACCACCCTTGAACTGTCATGGTCAGTCTGTTTTCAGAACTATGAGGCAGACCGAAAGGATATCGAGAAATATTGGTATCTCATTCTCAGAGTGTAATGAGTTAAAGATTCGGTCTGCCCCGAGGATTCGCCATAAAGGTGCCCATGAGTCGAAAGGTGTGTGCAGTTGGTACAAAGCGCCCCCCACGCAGAGAAGCACCAGGTCCGCGTCCCAACAAACGCATGCTGGGTGTCCCGGCCCAGGGTCCCCTTCAAGCTAGCACGCGTTCACTTTTGATCCCTTCACTGCGGCCTAGAAAAACTTAAATGAACACCACCCAACTGCAAGAGGTATAGATCCTCATGAGCCCCCGCAGTTGCGGGGGCTCATGAGGATCTATGCCTCTTGCTGAAATCACTTGGTGTTCATGTTCCTTCATGGCTGGTGATCTTTTGACGGTGAATTTGTGACGATTTGCAAGACACGTCGCGTCCACTTCCAGTGACGGGGCTAACAGTTGTTTAGAGGCAACTGCACATGAGGTATGTATCCCGAGGTGCGCCCCTAGCTTCACCTAGAGTCCATGGGAAGGAAACGAACAAGAAAAAGCAATGTGTGTATGTACTGTGTGTGTGTGTGTGTGTGTGTGTGTGTGTGTGTGTGTGTGTGTGTGTGTGTGTGTGTGTGTGTGTGTGTGTGTGTGTGTGTGTGTGTGTGTGTGTGTGTGTGTGTGTGTGCGTGCGTGCGTGCGTGCGTGTGTGTGTGACTGAGAGAGAGACAGACAGACAGACAGACAGAACAGAGATAATAAAGATGAAACTTTATTACACAAGGATCTAGATGTAGATTTAACCTTCTATCGGCTGGCTTGACTTCGCGAACGAAGATTCTATAGGGCTTGCCCACGTCGTCTGCAGGCATTTTCGTGGCTGCGGAGGCCAATCCGGGACAGGCAGGTTCGACCGCAGTGGCTGCAGGGGAAGGTCTGGTCAGGGTTCTGAGTTACGACAACTCTGTTTTTTCTTCTGAGCCGCTTGTCCTTAAGGTTAGCTCTGCGAGAGTCCTCAAATGAGACGGCTGCCTTGTGAATGGTGGAGCGCCAGGTGTCACGGTCCGCAGCAAGAATCGAATCACTGGTGTTTAAAGTACCATTACGCGTAAATTTGAAGACACAGTTCAGCGCCATTTGCGTTTTTGATGCTGCTTGTCGACACACCTAATGAACTTTAACAGCAGCTTGGACACGCAGCAAAAGCACACGCGTAATCGCACTTATTCATTATGCCCAGCCATTAGGTGTCAATCTATTTGTAGTTGTTTCTCGTACTGAAAGCGTTGTATTTATTAGAACGGAGTGGAGTCATTGTCAAATTACTTGATATCGAAACGACATGTGCTTAACTGGATTGTCCTGTGTCTAAATGAACTATATCTAGACCCGACTGTGTGCAGAGTTTCGTAACCATCTGTTACAGAAGTGTATCTTTGAACAGTTACGGCGGTAGCGGTGGGCCTTAACTCAAAGCAAACACTGAAAAGAGAGGTAGAGAGACAGAGACTGAAATGAAATGAAAAGTTATTTCTCAACGGAAGAAGCAGTAAGTCATGTGCCATTTTTCACGCTTGCCGTTAAGGGGGGACCGGGGGGGGGGGGGGGGTATGTATATAATATCAACAGAGAGAGAGACACAGAGAGACGTTAGAGAGAGAGAGAGAGAGAGAGAGAGAGAGAGAGAGAGAGAGAGAGAGAGAGAGAGAGAGACAGACAGACAGAGACAGAGAGAGACAGAGAGATGAAACAAAGGAAGAAGCAGTTAGCGCATGTGCTATTTTTAACGCGTGCCGTTGCTACTCTACTGAAAGTGCAGAGCTATTAACTCACAAGCATAGAAACAACAAAAGGTGCACTGCACAACAAGTCGTTCAAACCACTGACGAAAATTGGAGAACCGACTCCAATGGCTGATAATGTGAAAGGCAGAAAAATATTGTCTTGATATTATTACCTCATTGAAATCACACACACACACACATACACACACACACCATCACACACACACACACACCATCACACACACACACACACACACACACACACACACACACACACACACACACACACACACACACACACACACACACACACACGCTTCCGTTGAGCGAGAGAGAGAGATTAGTCGCACCCAACTCAAAACATCACCATACAGTTAGCTGAAAGGACTATCTGATTGGGCAACGCAAGCAGACTGAACTGCACAGTCATAAATACTGAAACTATCTTTTCACTGGCTTCTGCCCGGCATTGCCACTTTTTCACTTCGTCGGCTCAGTAATACCCAGTGCGCAAAGGCCGTTAGCCCGACGTCGGCCCGATGGCCATTTGCGCATTGGTTATAAGCAGAAACCAAGGGAAACAAAAGTACCTACACAATATCAATATAGAAACAGCTGTCGTCTGCTCGACAAGTGGCAATTATAATGATTGATGTTTCACCCTTGCTACAAAGCGTTCAGCACGTATCACACCGACTGTCTTGACGAACTACATGTGAGGAGTAAAGATAGGATTAACTGGCACCAATCCGTGCCAGCAAAAGGCACAGATTCTCATGAGCCCCTGCGACAGCAGGGACTCATGAGAATCCATGCCTTTTGCATATGTAAAGTCCTGGCTGAATGCTGGTAAAATATTTCTGGAAATTTCTTTTTTGTTCTAAAAACAAATAACGATCCTATTGAATCTGTATATGTCTGCAACAGGCATCGATCCTATAATGTTTCAGATGTAAGATTAACCCGTTCAGTGCTAGTTGAAGCAGAGTGTGTTTCTGCAATCTTTGATAATCCAACTCCAAAATGTCCTAGCTTTCCCAGGAACATCAATTCACAATGGTGTCAGCAAGAGGCATAGATCTTCATGAGCCCCCGCAATTGAGAGGTCTCATGAGGATCTATACCTCTTGCACTTGAGTGGTGTTCAGATTTTTCTCGGCACTGAACGGGTTAAAGTCAGTTATGTGTAATTTGTCCATATATATATATCGTATGTTCCTCTAGGAAGTGGGGTGTTCGAAGATTTACCACAGCCACTTCCTATTCAGTCATGTTTTCTCAGAGGTCTCTCACATCGTATGAGAAGTGATCCGCTAAAGAGATAAACCGTGTTAGTTCTTTCGATTAGGCCTACATATAGATCTACGCAACATGGGCCAGAAAGTTGCAGGAGTGATTGCAGAAAATTTTGGTGTGCAGACGAGTGCTGAAACTCTCCTTGATCTAAAGTTTCACTCTCTTCATTATTATCCCATCAACAGTTCCAAAAGCCAGGACCATAAGAAGCTTGGGGGCAGGGGAGGGAAGGGAAGTGTTTCAGTGTGTATGTGAATGTGGAAAGGGGGCGGGGGGGGGGAGAGGGCTGGGTGGGGGGTGGGGGAGGGGTGGCGGGTACTACGATGAGTAACTTGAAATATAAGGTGGGCTGAGTTATAGTTTCTGTGCAATTTGTGTGGGCGTAAATGGGAGAGGCCTCGCAGGAAAAATGCGAACGCCAACCAGCTTGCAAGACTGAGGCAAACAACCTCTTGAGTCCCCGCGAATGCTGCGGCTCACGACGTTCTTTGCATCTGGGCTATCAATGTTGTATTGACTAAACTACCACTTTTCTGCCCTTCTTTTTACAATCAATGTGAGTAGGTGCACGAAGCAGAGGTTTTCCACTGTATTTTGAGCGTAAGAGAAGGGACTCTCCTCAGTTCTGACTAAGGAGAACAAGAGAAGAGGGGGGGGGGGGAACTTCTCATTTTACGACACTCAGCAAACTTCATCATTTTATTAACCTCTTCACGGCCGTGAAAAAAGTGAACACGATCCAACTACAAGAGGCATAGATCCTCATGAGCCCCCGCGAATGCGGGGGCTCATGAGGATCTATGCCTCTTGCTGAGAGCAGTTTGTATCCATGTTACCCTATTCACATCCGTGTTCCTTGGATTGATGGGAACATTCGGTGTTTTTAAGTCACTTCTGTTTATAGAAGGGACTTTTTAGGACGGGTCGCGGTGGGGCGAATTTAATAGCATGTCCTTGATGTCAAAGGCGGGCAGGCCTAAACCTCTCGACTGCAACCCCTTCCCCCCTTTTGGTAGGTTCTCTCTTAGGGTGCATGGAAATTTAACTCTAGGTGGTGGCATGGAATGTATGCCCCTGCAGACACCACAGTAAAATGTGGTTGTCATTGCAGGTAGGCAGAATTTCCTGCCTCCTCCAGTATTGCCGATGGTGTGCTGAAGAGGTCGCCAAGACCGAAACAGCTGTCCACGCCGGCTAAATATCTGGACCCCCCTTGGGGGACCTAGATTTAAATTTCCATGCACTGAGTGGCTGGAACAGTGGATATGTGATACGCCCCCTTCGGGGGGCTTCCATATGCATTGCTTTCGGTCACTTTCTTAGCGCCTGCTTTGGCCACAGTAGATCTATGATCACTGGTCGATCATGCACATTTCTCTCCCCTGACAGTGCTATAACCTACTTTACTTTGTAACCTTCCTAAAATATTAGCACTGGCAGTCTCCCCTTTTCTTTTCATTTAAGAATTAAAACAGTTTTTTTTTTTTTTTTATACTTGACTTCTAGAAAAAGTCAGACAGTGGCTGTGACGTAAAAGAGAGGCAACTCCGTCACCACGCAGACATTGACGTAATACTCTAAATATGACGTAATTCTCTCTCTCTCTCTCTCTCTCTCTCTCTCTCTCTCTCTCTCTCTCTCTCTCTCTCTCTCTCTCTCTCTCTCTCTCTCTCTCTCTCTCTCTCCGACATGCGCGCATCTCCAAGAGGCATAGATCCTCATGCGCCCGGAGAGCGCATGAGGATCTGTCTCTCGGAGATGTTTGGAGCGCGCGCGCATGCACGCACTAACACTGACGCACACACACACACACACACACACACACACACACACACACACACACACACACACACACACACACCGTCGCGCTTTCAGAAGAGCATGCAGGTGACCCGATATAGCTAGTTTGGAGAAAGACATTGGATGAGTTTGTTAGCCAGCTTTGTACCCTTTCAACTTCTTCAGTAAAAATTAATTCTTTTCAGAAAAAAATTAAAACAGTAAACAAGATAGGATGAACCATAACCCACAAAGTCCCTTCTATATGAGAGCCGTCTTCGCTGTCAAGGGTGTCTTGTCTTTTGTCTATGACTTGATTCTGATGTTGAAATATCTCCTTTTGAAAAAGCCTTGCAGATGTGCCAGTGCGTAATAGTGAACTCTATAACGGGCGCGCGCAGTGCATACGCGTCATTGGTTTGTCAAACGTCATTTGTCATGACGTGTTTTGTTGTTGTTGTTGTTGTTGTTTTTACGTAATTTTATACTTAAAGTGATATAAGATTCGCTTTCGCTTCAAGATTTGGGAAAATGGTGACAAAATTAGAAATTCACGGTACAGTTTCAGTCTTGCTATAATTTGTGTGAAATCAGGTTGACTTTACCTAGCTACATGCTATACTAAGTACACTTGCATTTTCTTCTGAAAGCGCGTCGATGTATGTGTATGCGTGTGTGTGTGTGCGTGCGTGCAAGCGCGCGCTGCAAACATCCTCAAGAGCCATAGATGTTCATGCACCCTCGGGGCTCTTGAGGATCTATACCTCTTGGAGATGCGCACATGTGTCATTGGTTTGTCTAACGTCATTTGTCATGACGTATTTTTTTGTTTTTACGTAATTTTATATTTAACGTGATATGAGTTTTGCTTTCGCTTCAAGACTTGTAAAATGGTGACAAAACTAGAATTTTACGGTACAATTTCAGTTCTTGCTATAATTTGTGCAAAATCAGGTTGACTTTACCTAGCTACATGCTATACTAAGAACACCTGCATTTTCTTCTGAAAGCACGTCGATGTATGTGTATGTGTATGTGTATGGTGACACCAGATGAGAAAAATCCAACGCCGGAACCCGGTATTGAACCTCGCACCTTTGGCATTGGAGGCAGACGCCTTAACCACTGCGCCACTTCCCCGTCTATGTCCCGTGCAGATGTGAACATCTGCACGGGACATAGACGACCCCGGCCCCCACGAGTCCCCTGCTGCCTTGCAGGACTGGCCGCTTGGCTGCGGAAAGGCTAAGGGAGGAAACCCCTGACATCAAAGCCCCCGTTTCTCCGGGGAAGGCTTTTGAGCCAGAGACTAAGACAAGGACAGTCTGATATAAAACCTACGACCCGAGGACCTCGATGCCACCGTCCCAGCTTGCTAGGCCATGGCAAACGAACCAAGGGTTTAAAGGGTGGGGCCAGTACTGCGCACACTGCACTCCACCAAAAAGCTCCACCGCGCAGGCTTTAGGAAACGCCCACGGACTATGACACTGAACTTAGCGATGGGCAAGGGGCAAAACGGCAGGTGAAAGATGTCACTAGAAGCCGCAGTCTCAAACCTGCATGCAGGCGGTTCAGGATATTGGTCGCCTGATGTTGACCTGGGGATGACAACGTCACTCGGCACACCCTGAACGACCAAGCAGCCTTCTCTAGGGACAGCACTGCTTGCTCCACACGGAGAGGGGCCTAGAAAAGGTGGCCTAACCAAAGCTCATCCCCTCGTAACCCCAGTTGGCTAGCCGCGGTCAACGGGCATCTTCTCATGCGGTCAGAAAACAAGAAAAAACAATGGATCCACTCTCATGACGACCACGACCGGACTCAACGTAGCATGCTGGAACATCCGAACCATGCTCGACACAGCAGACAGCGGACGCCCTGAACGTCGCTCCGCCCTCATTGCCCATGAATTGCGGAGGTTAAACATCGACATCGCCGCGCTCAGCGAAGTATGCCTTCCGGAGGAAGGCAGCCTCCAAGAACTTGGCGCTGGCTACACCCTCTACTGGTCAGGCAGGCCTGCATCAGAAAGACGGCTCTCAGGCGTGGGCTTCATGGTGAAGACCACCATTGCGACTAAGTTGGAAAACCTACCAACGGGTCACTCCGACCGCATCATGTCCATGCGCCTCCCACTGAGACACCAGCAATATGTCACCCTTCTCAGTGTGTACTCCCCAACCCTCCTGGCAGAGCCTGCAGAAAAAGACAAGTTCTACTCTGACCTGCGCAGCCTCCTGCAGAGCACCCCTGCAGACGACAAAGTCATCATCCTTGGCGACTTCAACGCCAGAGTGGGCCAAGACTCTGAAGCATGGAAAGGAGTCCTCGGCAAGCATGGCGTTGGGAACTGCAATGACAATGGTCGCCTACTGTTGGAGCTCTGTGCAGAGCAGCAACTTGTCATCACCAACACTACTTTCCAGCAAAAGGACAGTCGAAAGACCACCTGGATGCATCCTCCCTCCAAGCACTGGCACCTTATCGACTATGTCCTAGTGCGTCAGAGGGACCGCAGTGACGTCCTCCTCACCAGAGTGATGCCCAGCGCAGAGTGCCACACTGACCACCGCCTTGTTCGCTGCAAACTCAGGCTCCGCCTCAAGCTGAAACCCAAGAAAGGGCCCCCCCCCCCCCCCCAAGAAAAAGCTTGATGTTGCCAGCCTTCAGCGTGACAAGAAAGCTGCCCTTCAGGCCGATTTACAGCGCATGCTCAAAGACACAGTTGATCCAGCAGACTCCTCCCCTGAAACACTCTGGGAACAACTGAAAACTGCTATTGTAAAATCCTCTGTGGAAGTCTTGGGCTTTGCTAGAAAGAGGAACAAAGACTGGTTTGACGAAAACGACGTAGAGATCCAGGAACTTCTAGCAAAAAAAAGAGCCGCCCACCAGGCCCACCTAGCCCAGCCTTCCTGCCCTGTGAAGAAGTCTGCCTTCCGCCTCATCTGCAGCAGTCTCCAGCTCAAGCTTAGAGAGCTCCAGAACGAGTGGTGGTCCAGACTCGCACAGAGGACCCAGCTCTGCGCTGACAACGGTGACTACAGGGGCTTCTACGAAGCACTGAAAGCAGTGTATGGCCCTAGGCACCTGGTACAAAGTCCTCTGCGAAGCGCTGATGGACAGGCACTCCTCACAGATAATACCTCCATCTTGAACCGCTGGTCGGAATACTTTCAGGACCTCTTCGGCGCTGAACGCACTGTTCAAGAAACAGTCATCCTCCAAATCCCGCACCTTCCACTAAAGGTTGAATTGGACGAACCGCCCACCGCCGACCCTCACAGCCATCTACCAGCTCAAGAGTGGCAAAGCAGCAGGCATTGACGGAATCCCGCCAGAGATCTGGAAACATGGAGGCCCAGCACTGCACAACAAGCTCCACGACCTCTTTCTCTGCTGCTGGGAAAAAGGAACACTACCAAAGGATCTCCGTGATGCAGTCATCATCACCCTGTACAAGAACAAAGGAGAGAAGTCTGCCTGCTCTAATTATCGTGGAATTACCCTGCTGTCCATTGCCGGGAAAATTCTCGCAAGGTTGCTCCTGAATCGGCTGGTACCTGCCATCGCTGAAGACCACCTCCCAGAGGGCCAGTGTCGCTTCAGAGCCAACAGGAGTACCACCGACATGGTCTTTGTGCTGAGACAGCTTCAGGAGAAGTGCCGCGAGCAGAACAAAGGGCTGTACGTAACGTTTGTCGACCTAACAAAAGCGTTTGACACTGTGAGCAGGCAAGGTATGTGGCAGATCCTGGAGCGACTAGGTTGTCCCCCAAAGTTCCTCAACATGATCGTCCAGCTCCACGAGGACCAGCAAGGCCAGGTCAGACTAAACAGTGACCTCTCAGAACCATTCCCCATTCTCAACGGCGTGAAGCAAGGCTGCGTGCTGGCACCGACCCTCTTCACCATCTTCTTCAGCATGATGTTGAAGCAGGCCACAGTGGACCTCGACGATGACGACGCAGTGTACATCAGGTATCGTCTCGATGGCAGCCTGTTCAACCTCAGACGACTGCAGGCCCACACGAAAACTCTAGACCAACTGATTCGTGAGCTGCTCTTCGCTGATGACGCTGCCCTCGTTGCACACACAGAGAGAGCCTTGCAGCGCATTACGTCCTGCTTCGCAGATGCTGCCCAGCTCTTTGGACTTGAGGTCAGTCTGAAAAAGACAGAGGTCCTTCATCAGCCGGCACCCAAGGAAGAGCATCGCCCTCCCCACATCACCATCGGCGAGTCCGAACTGAAGTCTGTACACCAGTTTACCTACCTTGGCTGCATCATCACGTCAGACGCCAAGCTGGACAAGGAGCTGGACAACAGGCTGGCAAAAGCGAACAGTGCTTTCGGGCGACTATTCAAGCGGGTGTGGCACAATCAACAGCTGAAAAAAGGCACCAAGATCAGCGTGTACAGAGCTGTCGTCCTCACCACCCTGCTGTACGGTTCCGAGTCCTGGGCCCTCTACCGCAGCCAACTACGACTCCTCGAACGCTTTCACCAGCGCTGCCTGCGTACCATCCTCAGCATTCACTGGAGTGACTATGTCACCAACGTCGAGGTCCTTGAACAGGCGGAAACTGTGAGCATCGAGGCTTTGCTGCTGCGGACACAGCTTCGCTGGGCGGGGCACGTCTCCAGGATGGAGGATCATCGCCTACCCAAGATCACTCTGTTCGGCGAGCTCGCCACTGGACACCGAGACAGAGGGGCACCAAAGAAGAGATACAAAGACGGTCTCAAGAAGTCACTTAGTGCCTGCCAAATCGACCACCGGCAGTGGTCTTCGCTTGCTGCGGACCGTGACACCAGGCGCTCCACCATTCACAAGGCAGCCGTCTCCTTTGAGGACTCTCGCAGAGCTAACCTTAAGGACAAGCGGCTCAGAAGAAAAAACAGAGTTGTCGTAACTCAGAACCCTGTCCAGACCTTCCCCTGCAGCCACTGCGGTCGAACCTGCCTGTCCCGGATTGGCCTCCGCAGCCACGAAAATGCCTGCAGACGACGTGGGCAAGCCCTATAGAATCTTCGTTCGCGAAGTCAAGCCAAGAGAGAAAAGAAAAATGTATGTGTATGCGTGTGCGTGTGCGTGAGTGCATGCGCGCGCTTCAAACATCCTCAAGAGGCATAGATGTTCATGCGCCCTCTGGGCACATGAGGATGTATGCCTCTTGTAGCTCCGCGCATATGTATGAGAAAGAGAGAGAGAGAATTACGTCATAATTATGTCTGCGTGGTGACGGAGTTGCTTCTTTTACGTCACCGGCACTGTCTGACTTTCTCTAGAAGTCAATGTTTTTTTTACTGTTTTAATAATTTTCTGAAAAGAATTAATTTTTACTAAAGAAGTTGAAAGGATACAAAGCTGGCTAACGAACTCATTCACAGATGTCTTTCTTCAAACTAGCTGTATGCAAAAGTTCAAGTAAATATAACAAAAATTACGGACTCTAATGTGGGTCAACCAACTTCCTATAAACGGTTGTTTATCTCTTCAATGAGACATTCAATTACAATATGCTCGGAGGCTCTTTTAGCCACCCACTTAAGAAAATATTTCACCAAGTTTCAAACTTATGTGTACATAAATATCGGAGATTCTCTTGTTTACATACATACGCACACACATACGTACATACATACATACGCACACACATATACATACACATACATACATACATACATACATACATACATACATACATACATACGCACATACGGCGCTTCGCGCCAAATGTACGTTCAGCAGCGAGGTTAGCGTAACCAGACATGACGTAATTTTTATCTTGTTACTTCAATTGTTAGAGGTTTAGCCTGCCCGCCTTTGACATCATGGACATGCTATTAAATTCGCCCCACCGCGACCCATCCTAACGCACTAACACGCACGCACACACACACACACACACACACACACACACACACACACACACACACACACACACACACACACACATCAACGCGCCTTCAGAAGAGTATGCAAGTGTACTTAGTATATCAAGTAGCTAGGTAAAGTCAATCTGCTTTCACACAAATTATAGCAAGACTGAAATTGTAACGTGCAATTCTAGTTTCGTCACTATTTTTTCAAGCCTATGAAGTGAAAGTGATACTCATATCACGTAAAATATAAAATTACGTAAAAACTAAACTTACGTCATGACAAATGACGTTGGGCAAACCAATGACGCCCATGTCCTGCGCCCCTTATAGAGCTCACTGAAGCATTGGCAGATCTGCGAGACTTTTTCAACAGGAGATATTTCAACATCAGAATCAGGTCAAAGACAAAAGGTAGAGACCCTTGACAGCGAGGACAGCTCTCATATCGAAGGGACTTTGTGGGTTATGGTTCATCCCATCTTGTTGAAATTTGCCCTGCAAATGCTGAAGCCGAAGCCCATACGGTTTCTTTGCCTCTTGCTGACCTTATTCACAACCGTGTTCCTTGGACTGAGGGGATTATTCGGTCTTGAATGAAAAATTGGCCCTGCTTTTAAAGACGTTTACGTTGCGTGCACTGGCTGTGAAGGGGTTAACATTAATGTGGGGGTGGAGGCCAGTTCATGAGCTTTCCTCAACAACAACCAACATTTTCGTCACTTATTCACACTTGGCAAACTGCGCTTGAGGGTAGATTTGACCGTGATAGTTCAAGGGTAGTGCCAGATTAGCTTGGCGCCTTGGAAGGCGCCAAGCTAATCTGGCACTACCCTTGAACTATCATGGTCAACCAGCCGGTGGTGCGTATTGGTCAGAAGGGCGCCTCTCGTTAATTTTGGAGAGGGCGCCAAGGCTTGATAGAGTTAAATTCTGTTAATCTCTCAAATGTTTAAGCAGCTGTGTTCCGTTCACGCTATCATCTAACTTATTGAGGAATGCCGTATGTTACTGTCATTAGTTCTTTAAAAATAAAAGAAATAAAAATAATTTTAAAAAAAAAAACATATTTGAGATAGTGGACATGCAGTGTAGCCGATAGATGCTGGATTCGTGCATCTTTGGATAGCTGGATTCAAGGCCCACTACACAATTACGGAGCCTACACAAGTTGTCTCATGTCAGGGACTTAACTCATTCGCGGCCAGCCGCATCCCGACGCGCGGCATAAGCCGCGCATCCGGATGGCTTGGCCGCGAATGAGTTAAACTTGTGAAGGCACCCTTGCCTTGTGTGACTCTTAATTGTTTGTTTGTTGTTTTTTGTTTGTGTTTTTGTTGTTGTTGTTTTGTTGTTGTTTTTTAGGGGGGTGTGGAGGGGGGGTGGAGATTGGTTGTTGTTTTTGTCTACCGTGTTGACAATACGGTAGACTTTGAGATGAGGGCTGGTCAGAGCACGTTCCGTAGCATGCAAATGACGAACATAGGCGGGCACATATATCAGACTCTGACACTGAAGTAACACGGTAAAAATTACGTCATGCCTAGCTACGCCGAACCGCTCTGTTGAACGTACATTTGGCGGGAAACGCGGTGTTTGTATATGTGTGTGTTTGTGTGTGTGTGTGTGTGTGTGTGTGTGTGTGTGTGTGTGTGTGTGTGTGTGTGTGTGTGTGTGTGTGTGTGTTTCTCCTGTGTCTGTGTACGTGCAAGTCTGAAAATTTAGGAAATGCTTCCTTCAAGATGTATCTCGGAGAATTTTTCAGCATTTTTAGATTGGATTACTCATTAAAAAGAAAAATTGCCGTTTATAACAAGTCGGTTGACCCGCATTTGAGTCCGTAATATGTGTTATATTCATTCGAAATTCTGAATACAGCTAGCTTCGAGAAAGCCTTTGGATGAGTTTGTTAACCAGCTTTGTGTCTATTCAATGTTTTTTGTAAATAAAATAATTCATCACAGAAAAAAATGTCGACACGAAGAATTTTCCACTTAGTGACGGTGACGTAAAAGCGCTAGCTACATTATACATTGTTGCCGTTGTTATACATTGTTGCTGAACTCACGCAAAGCACCAGACACGTCATTGTTATACATGAATTGACACAAGGAAAATCTCTCTCTCTCTCTCTCTCTCTCTCTCTCTCTCTCTCTCTCTCTCTCTGACAGTTTGATTTAGGAAGACCGCTTATAAGTCTCATAAGTTGGTTAACGCACATTTGAGTCCGTAATTTTCGTTTTATTCACTTGGAATTTTGGATAGCTAGCTTTGAAATAGACATTGGATAAGTTTGTAATCCAGCGTTGTCAGTACCTCTTCAACTTGTTGAATAATAATACATTTATTTTTGCATGTTCTGGATCCAGTATATACTCCCATCAAACAGTCAGCCCTGGAAGAGGCTGTGTGGAAGAAAACAGTCAGCCCTGGAAGAGGCTGGTGCCTTTCGGATGAGTGACGTGAAACATGAAATGCGTCACTGCGTACATGGCGTCGTGAGACTATCGATGCCCTGACGTCAAGCTCATAGTGACGTCATGTTGCTGCTCGTGTTATTATTCTTCAGAATTTCTGTCGCTACACAAACCCACAGAGCGTATTAATGGCGGGAAGCGCCGTGTGTTCGTCTTTATTTGTGAGCGCCGGCATGTGTGTTGATCAGAGATTGGCTTAGAGAGGAGGGAAATGGATCAGAAGGATAAGCTTTAAAATATGAACAACTCTGTGAATGTTCTTAAAAGAAAAACGCATGTAAGCTCCAAACAATACGGTAGTCTTTGGGATGAAATACTCATCTTCTCTCTCTCTCTCTCTCTCTCTCTCTCTCTCTCTCTCTCTCTCTCTCTCTCTCTCTCTCTCTCTCTCTCTCTCTCTCTCTCTCTCTCTCTCTCTCTTACTCTATTACTCAGTAGTGTTAATTTCGGGAGTTAGATTTTGTTGTCTAGATTTTACTTTGTATTTCTGGCCCTTGTGCCATAACATATACTATATTCAAACGTTCATCGCAAACCGTGTTTAGATTTACAAATCGTTTACATTTTTTTTTTTTTTTTTTTTTTTTTTTTTTTTTGTCAAACGATACAATAGACATCCAAGGTAGAGAACCACCAGGTGTGCCTTTGGGCCGTCGTGAGACAAGGGATTCATAATCCCGTTAGCCGTCGGTGGCGCTTTTTGTCAAGGTGATTCCTGCAGGACTAAACTGACTAAGCCCTTTGGCTGGCGGGAGCGCTTTTGGTCGAGGTGACGCAGTCTTGCAGGAGTCACCTCGACAAAAAGCGCTAACGACAGTCAAAGGGTTCACAAGCTAAAGATTTTTTTTGTGTGTGTATTTTGAGACTCCATTAGTAGAAGTGTGCTTATTGTATGGACCGACCCTTTCCAAGGATCACTTCAGCCTCAAGATGTGTCGGTGCCTTCGATGTACGGAAGGCCGATTACTCATTTCGACTGTGCTCGCATGCAACCGCTATCATGTGACGTTTTGGCGCGAAATAATATTTTGACGCGGTTGCCTTCTTTCAGGCATTTTACCAATTTTCTAACGAAATCTCGAACATGTAGCTCAAGAGAAAATGCTCCGCCCAAGGAACACTGACGAAAATGATGACAGCAAGAGGCATAGATCTATGCCTCTTGGAGATGGCTGGGTCGTTATAACCGCCTTGTGAAGGAACCCTCAGACCACATAGTCTGACCAACATGTTCAGAGGTTTCTTTCTTCTCTCAGAAGCACTGGGTTCTCTCTCAGGAGTTACTGGGTTTCACGTGAACACGCCATCGATTTGAAATACGGTCACGGTGATACTCATCTAAAAGATAGCAGACGTTATTCTGGGATGCTGCACTGTTCTTGGACGACAAGAGGATGGTTAGGACAGTTCATGTTGTCATCCGTTTGAGTACATCACAGTCTTAGATGAGTCCGTTAGTGCGAGGCCGCACGTTTGAACCCTTATCATTCGGAGTACACCAGTGTGTGAAAGTTGATAAGTTTGCAAAAGTTACGTCTTTGTAAGCAGAGGCACCGAAAAATCCCATCAATTGAAGGAACACGGATATGAATGGGGTCAGCAAGATAGGCACAGAACTTCATGAGATTATTTGCCTCTTGCAGTTGGATGATGATCGCATTTTCTTCCCCAAGGCAGTAAAGAGGTTAAGAGGCTATTTGTCTTAGAGTCGTAAAACATGCAAGATAAATTTTATTTTGAAACCTTTTGTACAAGATGTATTGAACGTTTTTAAACGGTTCATTTCAACTCAACTGCCACTTTCAACCCGCATTTTAAAAAAAAACAAAACAAAAAAAACGAGATAAGTTTGACTAAAATAGTTCAAGGGTAGTGCCAGAATAGCTTGGCGCCTCTAGGCGCCAAGCTATTCTGGCACCACCCTTGGACTAAAGCTATTGGTCCATATCCTTATCTGTAAGTACTATAATGTAGCATGCATATGGCAGTGTACAAATTTAAAGCTTTTAGCCTCGGTATGATATGAGTCTTATCTAGAAAGACATGAGATCAGCTCTGCCCAAGGAAAACTGACGAAAATGATGCCAGCAAGAGGTATAGATCTTGATGAGCCCCCCAGATTGCGGGGGCTCATGAAGATCTGTGCCTCTTGCAGATGGCTGGGTCGTTCGCCACAGGAAAGTGTTTACAAAGACAGAAGATGCGCTTCTTCAATTTAGGGTTGTCTGTATTGAGTTCCCAAAGCGCAAAAAGCCGCGGGCGTACGTCGGCCGCTGTTGGCGGGCCAACGGCGGCCGACGTCGGCCCGATGGCCTTTGCGCACTGGGTTCTGAGTTTGACACGAAGAGGCAGGAGAATGGGGCGGGAGGTGTGGGGGGGGGGGGGGAGGCTCGGCTTCAGACAATACTTTATCAAATCTCTTATGTCTGCAAAAGGCACATATTCTCATAAGCCTCCTGCAGACTGCCGAGGCTCATGAGGATATGTGCGTCATGGAGAAAACAACAAAACGAAAAAAAAAATCATCTCAAACTATCCAACTGTTTCTCAGAACATTTACAGCCGACGATTTTTACCTTTCACGTACAAGACACACGCATTGTCATGAAGTCTCTGCAAGTTGCATAGACTCATAATAATCTCTGCCTCCTGCTGACAAAGTCAGGCGCATTTATACCTGTGTAACTTCCTCAGGCGAAGGGGGTCACTAGAAAGGGTGGGCACGGCTTGTCGTTAACTTGATTTAAGTTCGGGTGTTACCGTTTCCTCCGCACCCAGTTTCACACTTGCATGCATGCGCGGCGGCAGCCTTTCTTCAAGATAAAAACCTGCGGAAGCCATTTGCTATTCGTTAAAAGAAAAGAGAGAAATGGGGATCCCTTGCGACGGTGAGTGAAGAACAAATTAGATAAGACTCGTGGGCTGGTCTGTGATTTTGAGCCTTACGAAAGCCGTAAGGTCCAAAAATCACAGACCAGCACACACTATTGCTTTGAAACTTGATAGTTTACGCATGATACTGGATTTTTGCTTACTTTTTGGGGTGTTTAGATAAATATGTCCGCCTTGTCATGGACTCATGGTACTCAGTGTGAACACACAAGATCAGTATACGCACGATGTCAGTCTGCGTGGAAACTTTTGGCTGATGCATATACACGTGATTATATGTATTATAACAGGTGTTTTTTTTTTTTTAATTAATACGTTCACTGCCTGTGAACGCAAAAGTTACGTCTTTGTAAGCAGAGGCACCGAATAATCCCATCAAACCAAGGAACACGGATATCCAAGGGGTCAGCAAGATAGGCAAAGAGCTTCATGAGATTCTTTGCCTCTTGCAGTTCAATGATGATCGCATTTCTTCCCCAGCAGTTAAGAGGTTAAGAGGCTATTTGTCTTAGAGTCGTAAAACATGCAAGATAAATTTTATTTTGAAACCTTTTGTACAAGATGTATTGAACATTTTGAAACAGTTCAACTATTAACTGCCACTTTCAACCCGCATTAAAAAAAAAGTACTGTTCAATAATTTATTTTATGTTTCTTATTGTTAGTTTTTTTTTTTATATTATGGCATCAAACTGTTTAATAATTTATTTTACGTTTCTTATTGCTAGTTTTGGTTTTTAGATTCAGTTGTAACATGCGACACATTTCAAAACGAAGGGCAGGACTCAGTTCGTATCTCACTTTGATCGTAAGGAACACGGATCAAACGACAAGATTTAATGTATCAATAACCCTTGCTTTATTTTTCTTTTCTGTTTTAATTTTGTTTGTAGAAAGACGGTTTCTGCAGTTTCCGTTAACTCATTCAGCCCGACGGCCGTATTTCCCAAATTTTGGAGGAGTCATCTAATGACTATGCAGCAGTTGCAGTAGATGGATCGACCATGGTAATTCAAGGGCAGTGCCAGATTAGCTTGGCGCCGACAGGCGCCAAGCTAATCTGGCACTACCCCTGAATTATCATGGTCGACCCCTCTTGCTGTAGTGCGTCAGGGCTGAATGGGTTATTCACACATCCAGTGCGGTATCATTTGGCCGTGTTATTAAAAATTACGATCTACTCAGTGAAACGGAAGTCCGCATCATCGTTTTTATTCAGGAAATGCGATAAAACACGTATCCGCAACTTCTCCCCCCAAACCTTACGATGTTGCATACATGTGTTCACTGCTTCAGTCTTACGCAGTACCATTACGCATAAACTCCAAAGACACGTTGCTGCACCCTCCATTTTTGTGTTTGTTATGTCTTGTCGACACACCTAATGAGCTTTAACAGCAGTTTGGACAGGCAGCAACATCACATGCGTAATCGCACTTATTTATTCTGTGCAGCCGTTAGCGTTTCAAACTATTTTTAGCTGTTTCTCGTACTGATAGTACTGTATTTATAGAAAGGAGTGGCGTCATTGTCAGGTTACTTGATATAAAGACGATGTGTGCTGAACTGGATTCTCCTGTGTCTAAAGGCCCCGCCACACTTGCCGGTTGTGCCCCGATTTTGAAGCCGATTCCGATCCTATTGCGATCGGATGACGTCTTATATCCGATCCGATCGCAATCGGCTGGGAATCGGGTGTTTAGAAACTGCTCTATTTTTCCGATCCGAATCGGCCCCGATTGTAAGCTTCAACCAATCAGAGCGAGTCTCGCAAAGCACGTCGTTTCAGTTTGAAAATGGCGGAAGATCAGTGATACCACCTTCGTTGCCGATGTTTCGCCCGCCTCAGTCTTCCCGAATATGATGCAAAACTGCTGATAATGCAAGCACATCATCATCACTGTCCAAACTAGCAGCCATTTCGCTGAACAGGTACGACCTTGATCTTCGATTCAAACCGGTCGGCTCAATGATAAAGTCGGGGAATGTGTGGCAGTGCACACGTTTTTGCAGTCCGGTCCGATCACACTCCGATTCGAAACTGCTCAAGAATCGGCCTCAAAATCGGGCATGTGTGGCGGGGCCTTAAGTGAACCATAACTAGACCTGTGTGTAGCGTTGCATAACCGTTTGTTACAGAAGTGGATCTTTGAACAGTCACTTTACAGCGTTAGTGGGCCTTCAAACCAGACGGCAACCTTAGTTTGAGTAAACGGATCCACTCTGAGAGAGCAAGAGGCATAGATTCACATGTTCCTGCGACTGCAGGGACTCATGTGAATCTATGCCTGTTGTTGAAGAAATGGTTTGGCTGATAAAAGGGACTGGCTTATCTAGAACAAGATTACATTTTTGTTTACTTTTTTCATCAAATAAAAAGTCTTTTCTTGTTTCGTATATTATTTTTTATCTGGTTTTTTTGTTGTTGTTGTTTTTTTTTTTTGTTTTTTTTTTTTTTGGGGGGGGGGTTGGGGTTTTTTTGTTGTTTTTTTTTTTTTTGTTTGTTTTTTACAAATAAGATTCCATTTTTTTTAAATCATATGTTTGGACGGCATGTCTTCTTTATCGCGTGTTCCTGTTTTACGTCTCCGTCATTTCTAGGAAGATACTCATAGATTTACACCGATTCCAACAGTCAACTCTTTTCCATTTGCAAGACACATAGAGCCTAATTATCCCCTCGCTCCTGCGGGGACACATAGTAATATATATTTACATTTGTGTTCCTAAGAGAGAATGCGTTTTGCTGTTGAGCACTGCAAGGCATTTCTACGTTTCTTCCTTGAAATTTTCCCATCTGCAACAAACATAGAGCCATATGAGCATCTGCAGCGTAGACAGGCTCATACCGAGGAAATCCTCTTGTGTGGTATTGTAAGTGTGTGCCCCTCAAAAAGCGAATATTCTATGTTGCTTTCGAGCGTACCGTGCAGTGTACACTTTACCATCGAAATATTTTCATATGCAAGAAGCACAGATCCTCATGAGCCCCTGCACCTGCAGGGGCTCATGAGGATCTATGCTTCTCGCTAGTTCCCTGTTTATCTCCGTGTTCATCGCGCTGAGGATGTCATTTAAACTAGAGTCGACTGTTTCCACCGGCTGCAAGAGAGATTAATGATATAAATAAACTTTCCAGCTGAGATTAGGTAATGGTGTGTCTACGGTGTGCTTCGTTCCGTATCATACTCGGTGTCACTTTTTGAGCCGGAAGAGGGATTTTTGTTTTCTTGGTAATCAGTCTCGCCTTTTTGTGTTTCGGTGAAAAGATAGTGTACACATTATCTCTTCTTACCAGTGCCAACTGCATGAAAGATATGATTCATGTCGACTTTGATACGATATGATTCATGTCGACTTTGATAGATCAAAAGTGGTGCCTTATTTCAGTGAGGTTTCGTTTGAAACGAACGACTTCCAACAACGAATGAGAGCGAAGCAACATCGCCGGTTTGCACCATACGCATAGACAACACTCCAAAACATCTCCATTAGGCATAGATCCCCATGAGCCCTCCTGGCTCATGGGGATCTATGCCTCTTGTAGATGTTTGGAGTGTTGTCTATGCTTTTGGTAGAAGCTGGTTATCCGCCGTGATGTCGCTTTCGACCGTCGTTGGGAGTCGTTAGTCGCAAATGTAACCTCACTATTCGCTTTAACGGCGACGGTTACTCAATTTCTTACTGGGCGATTCTGTGTTCAGTGTGCAAAATTATGATTCTTGTGTCTGTCCATCCACTCCTCTCCCCTCCCCCCCCCCTCCCCGTCCCCTCGTGTTGTTTGATGTTATGTAGGCTGGAAAGTAACGTGGTAACGGCGTCTACCTCCTCCCCCCCCCCCCTCCCCCTTTCCAAAATCTGGCGTCGGAAGACCTTTTGCGTAAGGTTTAGGGTCCCAAACAAAAAGTTTGAAACCCCAAACACCCACCCACCCCCCACGACCTCCCCCTCCCTCCCCCCTTCCACACACACACACACACACACACACACACACACACACACACACACACACACACACACACACACACACACATACATACATACATACATACACGGGAGGTAACTGGTCCGTCCCTGCTTTTTCACATACTTCTACACACACTGACAGGCCACGGAATACAGTGCCGTTTCCGTACTGTCCAGTGTCTTAGCCATAGTCAGTCCCAGGCATCCCCTAATATTTCAATCCCCTAAAAAAAAACCACTACTGCCCACCAGCTGCACATTTGCCATGCACAAAATAACGAAAAAAACAGCACATTGACAGTCTCATTTCTTGGCTATGAACCTGATTCCTTACCAACCCCACACCCAAGCACAGCTGAAATCAGCGTGCCCCTCAAATCACTACGTCAACGGCAAGTCAACATAGGCCCACAATTGTCCACTGGATAAGCTCAGGATGGTATGAATCAAAGAACCAAACATGTCTCCTTTCATCTAACCAGACATTTCCAGCAAATTCCAACATTCAGCCCTACTACAAATTTTCAAACAAGGCAAAAATTATTTTTTAAAAACACCGGTCCTCTGAAGTGCCCAATTTAAATATATAACGTGACCTGTAAAAAGAAACGGGATCTTCCTTTCTTGTCAAAAACTAACATTTTGTACAAAAAAGTAAGTGGACGAGCGCAAATACGAATGCACATTTTGACACCACAACGCACGCAAAATCATAATACGCAAAATCCCAACAACATGAACAGCAACAACCGTTCAAAAAATAAAAATGTAAGGGCCAATAGCACACACACCTCTACCAGCACAAACATAACAAAAAAATAACCACACACGGTTGTCTCCCTCGATTCGCTGCGCTGAGCGCAGCGAATCGAGGGAGACAACCAGTGTAAAACAAGAGCAACTGTAGAGCTACACTAACTACAGCACATAGTGGGTCTACAACGACATTGCTGCCAATAATAACAAGATCTCCAAAGAAAGAAGCAAACAAACAAACAAACGACATCAACCAACTTTGTATAAAAATATCCGATCTTGGCAGCCATTCCAATCTGCACCATAATGATGGCTGTACTTTTCAATCATTTCACTAGTCACCTGCCAGTGATGTTCGGAAACTGCCTGCTAATACTGACCTCAGTACTGTACATCTGCACAGAACGTACAAAGAACAATGAACTTTTAGTTTACAACGGTAAAATTATTTGGTCACAAGACCGTTGCCGTTGCTACTAGCACTTATAATATAACAACGACCAGTAAACATGATGCCAAACAGGACAACGATGGTCTACTAATACAAAAGTACTTACGAGAAGAGTACTGAGATGGGTAGGTCATTTTGGTTCGATGATAGTGTCTGATTTACCACAATTTACACTGCTGTGGCATGGTCGATTTTTTTTTTTTGACTGTGTTTGGCACCGGACTGTAAAGAGTTAATCACGCCCTGAAAGACTAAGGTAAGGAATAACTTTTTTGCCGAAAATAAAAATTTATGGTCTCAGCGATAGTACTTGGCAGCGGTATCTCTCTCCCCTACTGAAAGTTGCGATTTTGCGAGTGTTGCTTTTTTTCTTCTTCCGCAAGAGGAATCGACTCTTATGAGCCACTGCAGTTGCAGGGCTTCCTGAGAATCCAGGTTTCTTGCGCCAAGAACTTTGGTCATTTGTATACTCTGATGGACAAAGTCGTTCTTTTTTAAGCCTGTGACTTGTGTGATAGATTTTGCGGCCCTTATTTTCAGGTGCGTTAACAGCAAGATACTTTGACACTCACCAAGTCCAAGGCTCCCCAGCGGAAAAGCGAGTAATACTTCGGCCGCAAGAGACATAGATTTTCATGAGCCCCTGCGTCATAAGGGGCTCATAAGAATCTATGTCTCTTGCAAACGGAATGGACTTAACCCACAGACGATGACTGTGAAAACTTGCAAGATAGGGGAGCTGACTTGGAACTCGCGGCTTCACAGTCTGGTAAAATTGACTGCTTCCTTTCAGTCTTCGTTTCGGAAACTCGGTTACCACTTTTTGATAAGCCCCGGTAGACGACTATAAACAATTTCCGGCCTCGAAGCACCAGAACATTGAAGTGTTTAGTGCAGTCTTAGTAGCTTGAAGTCGTACTGAATTTCACTACGAAAAGCCTCTTCAGACTGGAATTAATTAACTCTCTTCTTTATGCGGTCACCACTACTCTTTACAATAACGGTGGCTGAATGCACAAGGGGTTTAACAACTCATAATGAAGAAACGTCCTTAACACTTTCACTGCCATTGGACGTGCATTGTGTTTCGAAGTCATTGTCAGCTCAGCGTCAAAGATCCCCAGTCGTCCAAGGAACATGGACACAAAGTTTTTCCAGCAATAGGCATAGATCCTCATGAGCCCTCGCAGTTGCGGGGTCTCATGGGATACTATACCTCTTGCAGTTTTGCGGTGTTCAATTTGTTCTAGGCATTCAAGGGGTTAATGAACCCAAATATGACGAGCACAACTGAACTGGAATTACTCTACCAGCTCATTCTGAAATTCATTTACCACTCTCAAATGCTGTATGAGCATTGGAAAAATATTCACTAAATGGTTACTGTTCTGATGTGGGCACTAGGATATTCAGAAAAATCATGTTTCCGTGTTTCAGGATACGGAGAAAAATACCATCTTGTTGTTGTTGTTGTAATATTGTTGCTGTTGTTGTTGTTGCTGCTGCTGTTGTTTCATCTTTTCAAATTACGAGTGTACCACCCCATCACCACTGACAATTTAGGTTTATGTATTTTGCACTGTTTCGTAAATAACCTATATTATCATACTGAGTCTCAAAGCTTCAAGCTCGTACACTGCCATATGCAAGCCACATTATAGTACTTACAGATAAGTATATAGACCAATGGCTTTAGTTCAAGGGTGGTGCCAGAATAGCTTGGCGCATAGAGGCGCCAAGCTATACTGGCACTACCCTTGGACTATTTTAGTCAAACTTATTTCACACACTGGTGTATTCCGAATGATAAGGGTTAAATAAAAGTCGACTAGAGTGATATCTGCCTGTTCTGACGTGTCTGCTGAAAAGGCTCCTTTGGAACTGCATCACTGATCGTAATCCAGAGTGTATAATTTACATCATTGCCTTTGTGTCTGGTCTGTGATTGTGAACGTTGCGGCCTAAGGCCGCAAGGTTCACTATCACAGACCAGAACAATTTGGAGCATATTTAGAAATACTGACCAAGCGGTCAAGATTCCACATTCCTTGAAAATTGATTTGATCATGGAATCCTGACCACAGAACAAGGTGACTGTCAAGTGTGTAGAATGCAAAGATATTTCAAACAAAGAAAGAAACATGCTTAGAAAAAACAAGTACAACACACCTGTCCTCTCGGCATGTGTCTTTTGTCGGTGGGGGTTTGATCATAGGTTCCCAAAAATGTCCCATTTCAACAGGTTTTGTGGTGGGTTTTTTTTTTTTAAATTATTATTATTTTTTTTAGAGGTTTTTTCTTCTTTAGTTTCTTTGTTATTCGTAGTGTACCTTGTCATGCGTCAGTGTATACCTTTTTCACAGGTGACTTGTGTCGAACTCAATGGCAAGAAAACTTGAGCCACGAACGGCCAGGTGCCAACTCTCAAGTTTGGTGTTCATCCACCTAATGGGGCAGGTCAAGGGTGGCCAGCTGATTCGGCGGGTTTTTTCTTTTCTTTTCTAAAGCTCCTGGGTGGTAGATTGATGTTTGTTGTTGGAAACGACTCCTGGCGCGCGAGGAAGGAAGCATACGTGTTTTAGCGCTGGTTCAGTATCCGGCAGTACTCATTGACCCTGCCCATACAAACTTGAGTTATGGGTTACAGAACGCAATTTTTTTTTTTTAATCTTTCTGCCCGCGACACACCACAGCAAACTCAGCAGTTTGTAATAACATGCAATTATCTCTACATGAATTGTACTCTGTGCTAAACAGCTTTTTTCACAAAGATGATATGAAATTTATTTATCATGTTCCAACTTGTTCAAGAAAAGCAGCTTCGTTGATATACAAGTTAAGACTAAATTTTTGAAAAACAAAATTCTCAAAGGACTTCAAATGCGAGTGCTTAAGCCCCATCTCTGTTACACATATATTATGTGAGTGTCCTATTACAATGAATCTGTTGACAAAAAAAACAACATAACAGTTGAAAAATTAGCAGACCATATTTATGACATCTTAAATAGAAATATTCCAATAGTTAATATCATAATTCATAGTCCGGTGGGTAAACTATTATAATAAGTAATTTGTGTGTGTGTGGTTGGATGTTAATTATTGTTATTCTTTGATATTCACAAGTTGTGTGTTTGGTTGTTGATTTTTTTATTTTGTTTTTCTAATATCACCAATGTGTGAAAAGACGTTAAATAAAATCCTGATCCTGATCCTGACACCACAGCAAAATATGGCTCGACCATGATAGTTCAAGCGGGGTGGTGGCAGAATAGCTTGGCGCCTATAGGAGCCAAGCTATTCTGCCACCACAAACTGTCGTGGTCGATCTGCCTCCTGAATTGTAATGCAGTAATTCAGTTCCCCTCCAGGCTGTCAGTAATTTGTAGGACCATATTGTAGAGACAAAGAGGAAACTGGTATGAGTACGGTCTGTAGGCCTATTTGCACAGGGGAGAGACTCGAAGATTTTCTGACAAGAGGTGTATGCCCCTGACTGGATCCACCATCAATAGGATATAATATTGACATAAATTGACTTATTCAAGTTCAGTCAGGGGCACACAACCCTTTGCAGAAAAATCTTTGAACCTCCCCCCCCCCCCCAACACTCATACAAACACACACACACACACACACACACACACACACACACACACACACACACACACACACTGTGAAAGAGGACATGGAGAGACTGGAATTTCGGCGTCACAATCTTTGCGATTTGTTATTTTTTTCCTCTGGGTGGACAGACACGATGATTAAGTATGAGAGCTATATTCAGCTCATTAATTGATCATCGCATGTAGCCCATCCCAACATCTTTACATTTCTTAGACACGCCTGGTACCCACACTTTTCTAACGTCAGCGTCCCTCTTAGTCTTACTAGCAGAAAAAGCAAAACACGTGTAAACCCCGTCGGTTCCAGTCAGCCAGTGTTATCCTTTACGTTTGAGCCTCCATTTGCAAGAGGAATAGATCCTCATAAGCCCCTGCTAAAGCAGGGGCTTATGAGGATCTATTCCTCTTGCAAATGTTATGCCTCTTGTTGTGATAATTTACATCTGTGTTTTCTCCGCAACATTTACAAATAACATGTCAGTCCCTATAAGAAACCCCTCTTCCTTCTTACTTTTTACTTTTTTTCTTCCTGCTGCAAGAGACATAGATCCGCATAGGCAGATGTAAACAGCGCGGGCTCATTAGGATATATGCCGTTTGCAAGCAGTAATCGGCCTACATGGAATTCTGTGTTCCGCAGACGATGTAATCGGAGTTACCTCCTAAGCTAGTCAGAACCTCTCCGCCGTACGGCACGTGCCGTGTCCACCCTCGTTAGCTTCAAGTGTGCGCGCACCTTAGCTGTTCATTCATTAGTCAGTCGCCGATCTGGAGTGGGGCCTTCCACAGGCAGTTCATGTTGACAGTGTTGTGGGGTTTTACCCGTGTACATGTAAACATATAAAGATGAATGTATTTCTTGAATTTTTTCTTTTAACATTTTTTGGCGGACGATTCGCATAGCATCGATTATTTTTGTATCATGTAGATTCGCACAGCATCATTTTTTGTACCATGCACAATCGCCAGAGAATGATTGTCGCATATCAGAATTTCTCGCCACCGGTGTCATCAGTGAATGTGTCAGCTAGTCAGTAAGTATGTTAGTCAGAATTACCGTGCCTGTGCCCATCATGCGTAACCCAGGTTACTATGAGCTTAATCCATTTAACACCAAGTCCGCATCTCCCAAATTTTAGCGGTGTCACCTAAAAAGTTATTTACCAGTTGCAGCAGATGGATTGACCATGATAATTCAAGGGTGGTGCCAGATTAGCTTGGCGCCGTCAGGTGCCAAGCTAATCTGGCTCTACCCGTGAATTGTCATGGTCGATCCATCTTCTGCTGCGCTGTGGTGCGTCGGGGCTAATGATGATTTTGTCTGGCACCAGCTCTTCAAAGATGCAGTAATGACTTCCTCATAGCCTCACCGGTACACAACTAATCTATTATACAGCCTGCATGCCCGTTTGAATTAAGCGTTGGGCCCAGACTAGTACTGACACGTAGGTCTTCTTCGTTCAGGTTATTTGTGTACCCGTTCAGTAACTTGCATTCAGGTTGCGGTTACATTTTTGTTTTCTTGGTGGTGGTGATGGTGGGGGAGGGGGGAGGGGGTGGGGGGGGGGGTGGGGGTCGACGGAGAAGAGTTGTTTATCAAATAATAAAAATGACGTGTAGAAAATGATGATGATGATCATCATCATCATCATCATCATCATCGTCTTTTCTTCTTCTTCTTCTTTTGGTTTCGCCTTCCTAGTTTCAGCACTGAGGTTATCTAGCACCTTTTCCCCCTTACGCAATAAATCTTAATCTCTTATAAAGTGTATGAGTCATTTCGCGCACGTGCACGAGCTACAGTCACCTTTTTTTGCGCATGCAGTATCGGAGTCCTGATACGCTGGCTGAAGGAACATACTGTTACCTAGCATTAACCCATTTAGCCCCGACGCCCTGCAGCAGAAATGGATTTACCATGATTATCCAAGGGTAGTGCCAGATTAGCTTGGCGTCTGAAGGCGCCATGCTATTCTGGCACTACCCTTGAATTATCATGGTCCACCCGTCTCCTGCAACTGGTACATGGTCGTTAGGTAACACTTGCAAGATTTATGACTGAAATGCTGCTGAGGGGTTCAATGCGGGTAGGGGTCAGACTCAGGATTTACCATACAGTCTCGTTCTCATCTTATTAGCAAAAGGTTACGAAATAATAATAATAAGCGCATTAAATAGGCGCTTTATCCCAATTGAAAATCGGCTCGAAGCGCCGCCGCGAACTGAACCCAACAAGCACGCTCACGTGAATCACGCGCATTCACTCACACACTGTACATAGACACAGAACATTCACGTGGTGCTAAGGGCAAGCTCAAGCGAGCTACTGTAGTTTTTGGAAATTCAAAATCGTTTGTATTTGAAATTTGATTAAGTGGGCTGAAACTGATACCAAAGTCGTGGGGGAGGAAGAGCCGGAGTACCCGGAGAAAGAACCCCCGACGGTCCGCCCGAATTAACGATGACACTTACTAGAGGAGAAAAATCCGACGCCGGAACCCGTAATCGAACCTCGCACCTTTAGCATTGGTGGCAGGCGCCTTAACCACTGCGCCACGGACCGCCCCGTACACTAACATAAGAGAGGAAAGAAACACGCTTAAAAAGGACAATTTCAACACAGCTTATAAATTGTGCTGCGGTTGCCCTTTCTAACGCGTTTCTTTCTTTCTTCTTTTTTTTTTTTTTTTTTTTTTTTTTTGGGGGGGGGGGGGGAGGATTTTACATGTTTAGCAGTGACCTTTTTGGTCTGGATTTAAAAAAAAGATAACACTTTAAATTTAAAAAAATCATCTCCCAGCAAATCGTAAGGTGGATAACGCGAGAAGTTGTGAGGTTTTTCAGTTGGTGAGGTTATTTTCAGAAGAACGGGCGTGGTGCAGTTATAGCTGGGTGGTTTGTTAGTTCATAATTTGCAACGTCATTAATTTGCGAATCTCAAGTGTTCGGTCACACACACAAAAAGAAACCGAAGCAAACTGACGTGGGAAGATTCAATTTAGATCGTTTGCTGGTCTGTGATCTTGGACGTTACGGCGCAGGCTTTGTTACGTGCAAAAATCCGTCGCAGACCAGCACACGGCTCAGTATTTTGGCGTCACAATGTTGTAATTTCTGATAATATTATACAGTTAACCTTTTTAACCCCAAGGCCGCATTTCCCAAATTTTGGAGGTGTCACTTAACAACTATGTACCCGTTCCAGGAGATGGACTGACCATGATAATTCAGGCGTCAAGCTCAGTAATCTGGCACTACCCTTGAATTATCATAATCGATCCATCTCCTGCTGTAGTGCGTCGGGGTTGAATGGTGTATGCCCTTATCATTCGGAATACACCAGTGTGTGAAATAAGTTTGACTAAAATCGTTCAAGGGTAGTGCCAGAATAGCTTGGCGCCTCTAGGCGCCAAGCTATTCTGGCACCACCTTTGAACTAAAGCCATTGGGGTATATCCTTATCTGTGAGTGCTATAATGCATATGGCAGTGCACAGATTTGAAGCTGTTAGCCTCAGTATGATATGGGTTAAAGATATGTAGCATGCTCAGTTCATTTCGGTCGACAAGGGCACTACCTCGGAAAGGCCCATACGCACTCCACCTCACCCATCAAAAGTCTTCCAAGAGAGTATGCTCAGCTCATTAATGACCTCAGACCCCCCCGCCAGACCTTTCACTAATATTCGTATCCACGCGGGCGATCCACTGGTCATCAGTGCACGAAAGCTTTCAAAAAGTACTTGCGAACATAGTCATAGAGTATAATCTTTGTGTTGATCGGAGAACTCGCAAATCTCACAACGCTCGTACAGAGTACGGTGCTAGTCATACAGCCAAAACCTTCCATCTACAAGCGGCATAGATTCTGATGCGGATGCAGGGGCTCATGAGGATCTAAACCTCTTTCTCGGCAGAGATCGGGTATATTTATATCCTCAAACTGTGGAAGTGTTTTTGGTTTGCGACTGAGCATAGGGGGAGAAATGTCGTATACCACTGGTGTTGCTATCTACCATTCTGTCTGAGCTTGTATCGGGGAAGATTTCCAACAGTTGGAGGAATAGATCCTCATGAGCTTTTTGTGATGGAGGATCCCCACTTTGACTTTCGAAGCGTGGCTTGATTTATATCTGTGTTTGTTAGGTAGAGGGTGATATCGTTGTTATCTGCCGTTTTGTCGTGATCTGCCAGCATTGGCAGGAATTCTGGAGTGGGCGAAAGGGGTGCCGTACAGCAACAACATACACACTTAACCTACACCGGAGAACATAACACAGAGTTGGGGGATCGAGGGGGTTTGGGGGATTTCACGCGCTTTGGGTACTGGTCGGCAATTTGCATACCTATAATATTTTAAATTTTAAGTAGACTATCTCTAAAATTTATAGAGGGTAACGGTTAAACTACTGTTTGCAAAATGATAAAGACAAAATGTATGACACTGCCGGAAACAGGTTTAAGTTTAACCCATTCAGTCCGACGGCCGTATTTCCCAAATTTTGGAGGTGTCATCTAATGACTATGCACCAGTTGCAAGAGATGGATCGAACATGATAATTCAAGGGCAGTGTCAGATTAGCTTGGCGCTATTCTGACACTACCCTTGAATTATCATGTTTGACCCATCTCCTGCTGTAGTGCGTCAGCCTGAATGAGTTAACGATCACTGTATGTTCTAAGAGTTGTATTGAAATCGTATGCTTAGAGTCTATCAATCAAAGCACAAATCAGCCGGCACACACACAATGATACAGAGGTTACGTTAAGTTAAGCCGAACGACTCCCAACAACGACCGAGAGAAAAGTCGCTATCGCCGATAACCAGCTGTTATCATAAACACGGGCAACACTCCAAACATTTTCAAGAGGCATAGATCCTCATGAGCCTTCCCACATATAGGTGTTCGGCTCTGTATCATGTACACCTGGTCACGTTGATTCCACCTCATCGTTTCTGGAAGCGAGGCTGCACGCGCGCTGGTCACGCGGTCTGTCTGATCGTCTGCTTACCTGGTTTCAATATGAAAACACCAATACGTTTACTCCGTGTAATAAATACTGATGTAAATTCAACGAAAATCCGTTAGCAAGAGGTAAGGATCCTCATGAGCCTCTGCAAAAAGCAGGGGCTTATGAGGATCTATGCCTCTTAAGTTGAAATCGAAGGTTGTTTGGTGAGGAACAATAATGTAAGTGGTCCTGCTCTATGGTGAACAAGAGGCATAGATTCGCTTAAGCCCCTGACAGATGCCAGGGCTAATGAAAATCTGTGCTTCTTGAACGTAGATCGGAGGCTGCAGTCATCCTGTCAGATGTTCCGGCCTCTCAGTGAAAAACTTTTTATCCCGCGTGAATCAGACGGACTGGAACATAGATCCGGACCACTCGAGACTCGTGTTTTGGGGGCAAAACAGACCTCATCAGCTGACAAGAACATTTTCGAATTCGACGCTGATGACGTGACGCACCTTCCCGATGATATGTTAAGGTAAGACCGAGTCCGCGTCATGAAGCTACCCAAGTAGCAAAACGTTTTCGGGCCCACGACGGCCGCAGTGGGCCCGCGCACTGTCGTGCGCTTGCCCACTGCAGCTCTCGTGGGCCCGAGGACCTCTGCTTACTGGGTAGCCTCTTCTGCGAAAGTTGGGAAGCCGGGGATTGAATGATGACTGACTCACACATTGACATGTTTCTCGTTAATCTGGATACGGATTAAACACATTCGAGACGTGCTGCATTCGGATACGCGACTTAAAGCCGCGTATCCGGATGAGGCACGTCTCGAATGAGTTATAGATGCGGTGTTAAAGCGACGCGACCTGCTCCAGGCAATAACATGTATGAATTTTTTTTTGTTGCAATATTTCCTTCGTGAATGTTTTATTAAGTTCTACAATAATGTTGGGGCCAATATATTTTGGTACAGCCGTGTTTTTGTTTGTTTGTTTTGTTTTGTTTTTGTTTTGATTGATTTGGTTGTTGTTTGGGTTTTTAGTTGTTGTTTTTTTTTTTTTTTTTTTTTTTTTTTTTTTCTTGAGGTTTTTTGTTGTTGTTGTTTTGTTTGTTTTTTGGGGGTTTTTTTGGGAGGGGGCGGGGGGAGGGGGAGAGGTGTTTGAAATCGACTGAATGGTAGCAAAAGGCGTTCAAGAAAACAATATTAACTTTTTTTAACCCTTTCACTGCCGGGAAAAAGCGATCACAATCCTACTGCAAGAGACATACATATCAGTTGGTGGGGGTGCAAGAGCCGGATCTGTGGCTCTTGCTGACACCATTTTGCATCAGTGTTGCTCTTTGGCGTTGAATTAACAGATTTCAGTCTGCGTCCACTGGCAGTGAAGGGGTTAACAACATGTCAGAAGTGAGCAGTTTGTACTTTGTCAGTTTCCGACAGAATAAGACTTGTATTCACTGAAGGTATGTGTGCCGCCTAGCCGTCTTTCATTCTGGACCTTACGGTCGAGAATCATTCAGGTCATAACATCATACGCCGGCAGTTATGTCTTGGTCAAAAACAAATACTATGAATTCGTCCTCCGGTGCAAAAAGGGGCGAGTCGTGAGACAGCGCTCAAAAGTCAGACTTCGGATTTTGTTTCGTTTTTCCCTCGTGTGATGCTGGGGTTAGTTGCATGAGCGAGCTTAGTCCTGCACCAGCCACTAAGCAAGGTGCGCCGACGACAGCTAGCGCGTCGTACAGTTCGGTTTCGACCACCAGGGCGTTGGAGCGAATTTTAATGGGAAAACTAAACTTTGACCCGTAAAGCCCTGAAAGACTATGATAGGATGTGGATCAACCATGATATTTCAAGGTTGGTGTCAGAATAGCTTGGCGCCTCTAGGCGCCAAGCTATTCTGACACCAACCTTGAATATCATGGTCGATCTGTCTCCAGAACTGTGATATAGACCTCAGAGGACATCTACAAAAATTTGATAATTTAGTCCTCACATTCGCAGTAACAAGTTTTGTCCCCTTAAAAAAAAAAAAAAAAACAAGCGAGAGTTGGGGGTCATTGATAGATCAGTTTTCTCGTGTAAAATTCATAGTGAGATGGCGCTTTAATTAAGCACAGAACTGATTCTCAACTTGAAAACTTATCGCAGAGCCCGAGCCTGGCCTGAGGGATATAAGTAAATGTCTGATGTTTGGGCTGGCAGCATCAGGCTGAATTCCGCAGTCGTGCACTTCAACCCGGGGAAATCCCGCAACCCGAGTTCTGGCTCATTTCAGCAAGAGGCATAGATGCGCATGGCCCCTGCCAGCCGCAGTCATGATAATCCGGGTATGCCTCTTCCAGATGGAAGGTACAAAGCTTGGATACTACTGCTGGGTGAAATGTGAGGTGATCCGACAGGTGTGAGGAAGGATTTGGTAAGGAAGGGGGTGGGGGTGCTGGCGGGGGGGGGGGGGTTGGTGGTGAGCGGATAGAGGCCGGTACGGGGTAATGTTAACCCCATCGCTGCGAGTGATCACGAGTTTCACGTCAGAAACGACTGCACACTGACCGGCATTCGGGTGAAGAACACTGGTGCAAATGAAACACAAAATAGGCAATATAGTAGATAGGACTTAACAAGAGACATGTCTCTTGCAGCTTGGGTACCGCACGCCCTGCCCCGGCAGCTGAAGGGTTAAGGGATGGAGGAAGATAGAGAGCTAGAGGAAGGTGTGTGACATCATCCCTTGCCAAGGTTACGCTGCTTTACATTTACTGAGAACAGATTTAGCAAGCGCACATGGAGACGACTTGCGGTGACTTTTATACCTTCAGGTAGTGCAGATCGGCCGGCCTATCACAACGGCGGGGGGGGGGGGGGGGGGGGGGGGTGGGGTGTAAAGGGGATAACCGAGCTGTACGGTGCAATTCACCACTGATAAAACACGTAAGACTATTGGTGCTGACTTGTTAACTCATTCCATATGTGCCGCCTCCGGATAAGCGACGTAAGCCGCGTATCCTGAGGCGTCACGTCTCGGATGAGTTAACACTTTGTACGGCAGGCTTAAGCATGGTACCGCATTCTAGAAGTTGTACGAGTCACACGCTTCTATTGCAAATTTCAAGGTTGCTAAAATTAAACCCCTATTGATATGGCTTTTTTAAAATTTATTGGAATGCAAAAGACTGTTTATATTTGTGATCTCACAGGGGCCATGCACTACTGTACCTATTGGAATGCAAAAGACTGTTTATATTTGTGATCACAGGGGCCATGCACTACTGTACCTCATCAGTAGGTGACTGCCAGCCACGAAGCGGAAACTGAAATCGATTCGAGACGCGTACGAAAATACGGCTAGAAACTTGGTTTCGATACATCCCCACGTATTACGTGTTGGGTCCCAAATGAGCAGTATAATTATGTCATTTTGGCCGAGGTTGGGTCGACGCCGAGGTTGGGACCCAACATTACGTGCGCGCACCAGTATTCTGCGATATCGGACACAAAGCTGATCGACACGTCTCTCAGTGACTGAATCCCAGCTGTATACCCGGCCCTGCGATATCGGACACAAAGCTTATCGACACGTCTCTCAGTGAATCCCAGCTGTATACCCGGCCCCCGGTCCATTAGGAACAGGTCATCGGGCCGACGCCAACCCATAGTTTACCCGAACACTTTTTGTTTAATTAATGGTCTGGGTTTTTTTTCTCTCACAAGTCCAAGTAAATTTAGCGCCACGTTAACGCAAATGCTAAAAACGCATTGGCAAATAACATGCAGGAATCATCGCGACAAAAACCGCTACCGAGAGCCAAAGGGTAAAATACAGCGCACGGGAAAGCGGTACCATTGTGAAGACAGGTACGGGGGTCAGTTGCCTAGCCAGAAAATGTCCATAGTCCCCCGAAACGTGCCAATCTATAGTTCCATCAGTACCACTTAGAAGTCGTCAGCTATTCGCCTCTATAACATTCGTCCTGGCCTCAAGATCAGTTCCACTTAACCCCTTTACTGCCAAGAAAATCTGAGAAGAACACGATCCAAACTGCAAAGCGGGGGCTCATGAGGATCTATGCCTCTTGCTGGCACAATTTTGTGGCTCTTTGGCGTTGAATTGACAAAAGATTTCAGAAACACGATCTGCGTCAGTTCAATTAAGAAAAAACTTCATATATCCCTTAACTCTTTCGAGACGTGCCGCATCCGGATTCGCGGCGTAAATAGTTAAAGGGCAATTATAATTGTGTGGCAGTGAAGGGGCTATAAGCTACTGTCTTCTTATATATACCTCCCCTGTCAGCCGTCACTGTAGCAGACCCTGTTTGCTCTTCGCACCATACATTAACCCAGTCACCCTCTAAACGCCACAGCTGGTGATGGATCATCCATGATACACACATCAGACGGATGTAACCCGATTTGAAGACGTAAGAAGAGATCCGAGTTTGTTCCCTTTATTCTGTATAGAACTGACTGGCACTTTTTCATACTGCCTTGACTTGGGTGGCCGTTGTTGAAAGATGTGACTGTAGTTCAACGGTAGTGCCCGATTATCTCACGTTGGTGACCTGGGAGGCGTCAGTCCATCAAGCTAATCTGGCACTGCCCTGGTGCCGTCATTTAGTAACCGGTCCGGCGCGTCTCCCACAGTATATATGAAGACCAATAACTTTCTCTGCAAAGCAAAACTGTATAGAGTGCCTCTCTGATTTAATGGGCCATTTGCACACACTTTAGCCAAGTGGCACCTGATTTAATGGTAGGCCTAGTGCATCTGATCAGGCAGACTATTTATCCCATAAAACCTTCACTTCTTCTTCTCGAACGCCGTCACACTTGGAGTTTGGCTCTCAAAATGAAATCTGTGGTCTTCTGTAGCACCTCCACAGGCCCGTACAGTTAAAAGCCTTCACATGCGACGACAGAATGTGGATAGACCATGATAGTTCAAGGGTGGTGTCAGAATAGCTTGGCGCCTGTAGGCGCCAAGCTATTCTGACTCCACCCTTGAACTATCAAGGTCGATCAGTCTCCAGATATCTGACCTGGACCACAAAGGATATCTGGAGGGAAAAAAAGTGATAATTTTATACTTTCGTCCTCTGGGCTAAAAATTTTAGAGCGATAATGTATCAGGATGATAAGGGTTAATATGTTGCTAGTCACATTACACTGAAGTGGTAACACTATAGGCTCATATTCACTCTACAAGATTCAATAAGACTAATCTGCTTTGGTATGTGACAGTATTATTATGATGGATTTGGGGGGGGGGGGGTTGTGTGTGTGTGTGTGTGTGTGTGTGTGTGTGTGATGGTGTGTGTGTGTGTGTGTGTGTGTGTGTGTGTGTGTGTGTGTGTGTGTGTGTGTGTGAATAAAATAAATAAAAAGAAAATAAATAATAAATGAATAAATCAAACGGAGTGCGAAATTGCCAAATATCTTCGGCACAAAAGTTGATGGTTCTGATTATGTTTATGATGCAATGTACAAAACAGAGTGTAAACTATAAAATATTTCTGGAATTGGCTCTGAACGTACCTTACCATCGAGGACACCACCTTTCTGGTAGTGCCTTCCAAAAATATTCTCTCCACATTAAGTCTTTTAATTAATTGTTTGAGGATATTACTGTCTACGGCCGCAATGTCCAAATTCAAAAACCATCATACAAAATAATGTGCTTCTCCAGTCAACAGTTTGCATCCAAATTAACCCTTTCCCTGCCACTGTACGTACATTTTTGTTTCTGAAATCTTCGTTCATTCAACGACCAAAACACCGTCCAACATGGATATAAATTGGTTTCATCAAGAGGCAAAGATCCTCATGGGCCCCCGCAGTCGCGGTGGCCCATGAGGATCTATGTCTCTTGCATTTGGATCGTGTTCATTTTTTTCTCGGAAGTGATGGGGTTAAAGAATTCTGGTCTTTTTGATTCCACCGCCAAGTGTGGATGAAAGATCGATAATGACAGCTCACGAATAGTGCCTGATTCGATTGGCACCTGTTTTCTTTGGGTAGGGAGGGGCGGTGGTGGGAGGGAGGAAGCGGCTGGGTTGGGGAGGGGGGATTTGGGTTGAGGAGAATATTACGTTTACTATGAAACATCATTTAATGTGCAACCTAAGTAGCGCGCTGATAAATTTTACCGGTTAGTGGTTCAAATAAAAATAAAATTGGCCTTACATCACGTTTTCATTTTCTTTATGTGGCATTTGAAACGTCACAATCAATATTTTAGGATGATGCTTCAGTTTGACATACATGTTATCTACATTTTACGGTTACCACTAATTTTACATCCACATTTTTCTTGCAATATAAGTCACAAGAAGATAAACATTAATAGAAAGCCCATTCTGTGCCTTATAAAAGTCACTTTACGTAAAAAAAAATAATTTTAAGCCGACAGATCATGTCCATTATCTCAAAGTACATGTTCCACCATTTTATGGCGATGTCAGAAAAAAACGTAAACATTCACGAAGACATACGTAAATAATGCGTGAAATATTGACAAACATTCATAAAGTGCGCAATTTATTTTGCAGCCTTAGACGTCAGTGGATATAATGTTACTGCATAATTATGCTGTAATGTATCAAGAAAGAACTTGTGCTTAGAGCAGACAGAAGTTAGAACTTATCGTCTTTTGCGTCTCACGTAAACTTCTCATCCGTCAACAACAGGCATAGATTCTCATGAGCCCCCGCATGTTGCGGGGGCTCATGAGAATCTTTGCCTCTTGCTTATTTTGCTGTTGTCTGAGCTTCTCCGACTAACAAAGACATCAAAAGTTTGAGCCCGTGACTGAATGTCTCTACTGGGGGTTGTTGATTGCTTCCCCTTGTTTTACTCTTCTGTCTTTGGAGTCAGTCCAGGCCGACTTGGATATAGTTCCTTTAACCCAGAAATGATACGGCCAAAAATACCTAAATGTTTTCTTTTAATCTCAGGTGCCAGATATAGTGCACTCTGGGCTGGGCTTGATAGTGTTGTGTACATAGTTTCGCTAACGGCTTTGACGTTGCATTTTGTAGGAAATAAAACAGTTATTTCAGTTCTTGTATGATCCCGTGATTCGGAATGAGCCGCCAGTGCCGGTGAAATAGGTTTACTAAAATAGTTCAAGGGTAGTGCCAGAATAGCTTGGCGCCTCTAGGCGCCAAGCTATTCTGGCACCACCCTTGAACTAAAGCCATTGGTCTATATCCTTATCTGTAAGTACTATAATGTAGCTTGCATATGGCAATGTACCAGCTTTGAAGCTTTTAGCCTCAGTATGATACGGGTTATTAGGCCTGATGCGCCGGCTTGATACAGTTACCGGTAACTATGGTCTAGCAAATGTTTTTTTTTCCGGCTGGGAGCTGACCCCCTCCCCACCCTCCACCCCCACCCCAAACCCAAGGGAAATGTGAAAAGGGGGGGGGGGTCAGTGGGGGAGGAGGGGGGAGGGCAGTCCACGCCTCCTCATTCCTCCCCCAATGCTCGCTTTTGGAGAAAATAAATTGGAGAAAAAATGCTTTTGGAGAAAATTATCAAAATTACATATTTTATTTATAATACAATTTGAAAGAAGAAATATTTTGGAGTGGAAAATAACATAATGTTTTATTGTTAGACATTTATTAGCCTGTACTGTCGTTTGCTCTCTCTCTCTCTCTCTCTCTCTGGTGCTGTCTTTCTAGACCTGAAAAAAGCGTTCGACCTTATAAATCACGAAATTTTATTAGAGAAACTAGACTGCTACTTTAACAATAACAGCCATTTCGTTCATATATCACAGGGAGAATTCAAACTGTGAACCTCAATGATACCTTGTCTTCTGAAAAACGTGTTGAGTATGGCGTGCCCCATGGATCCATACTAGAACCGTTACTCTTCTGTTTGTTTATAAATGATCTTCCACTTCATATATTCAATCCAAATACTGAATGTGACATGTTTGCCGATGATTCAACTCTTCACGCGGGCGGAAAAACTGTACCTGAAATATCAAACAATCTTCGGCTTAGTCTTCAGGAGGTCTCACTGTGGTGCAAAAATAATCAAATGCTTGTTAATCCATCTAAAACAAAAAGCATGCTAATCACAACACGCCAAAAGCATCAGCTCCGCCCCCATTCACTTAGCCTCTCTTTTGATTCAGTTCCCATTGAGCAAGTCAAGGAATATCGTCTCCTCGGGGTAATTGTTGACGAACACCTGTGCTGGTTGCCCCATCTAACACAACTAGGAAAAACATTATCAAAGAAGCTATTTTTATTGTCAAGATTAAAATCTATCATTGATACTAAGACACGTAAGCTATTTTTCATCTTCTACATAAAACGTCACATTGACTACGCATCTACTATTTGGGACGGCTGTAGTGAGGCTAATCTTAAGAGGATTAATTCTCTATACAAGCGCGCAGTTAAACTGATCCTCCCAATCCCCTCTCTAACTTTGGAGGAAAAGCTTCAGGCAACAGGGCTTTTACATCAACACCTTCAGTTAAATAAGGGTGCATCCCAGAGTTATGCACAAAGCACTGAACGGGAAAGCCCCCTCTACCTGAATAAGCTTTTCACTGAGAGCGAAAGGGTTTACAGCACTTCGAGGAACAGTCTCGTCATTGAACGGCCCCGAATTGACTTGTTTAAATCCAGCCTTTCGTACGCGGGTGCCTATTTATGGAACTCACTTCCTCCACATATACAGCAAACGAGACATCTTCCATTGTTTAGGACGAAAGCTTTTAAATACATCTCAGAGCAAAAGAAACGTAGATAATGTGTCCAAAAGAGCCATGTCAATGATTTCCTTTTATAACGCATTGTTGTGGTCCTCCGTTTCGCATTTATTAGTTTTTATATCTCTCTCTTCTCTGTAGTGTTTTGCCTGTTCACTATATTCCTACACAAGAGTAGCTGTATCATAAGCGCGCAGTCGCTGTCTATAAACACTCACTTTACATCGCCCCCCCCCCCCCTTCGCCACCCCACCCCCCTCCCCCCGCCCCGACCCTGTCAATTTATGTGTGTGTGTATGTAACCTTCAGCGACTTGTGATCTTATATCGGAATGTAACACAAGTGACCTGTGGGAGTAGCCGCTTGTTTGTGCTGTTAACATGTTGTTTTAATGTTGTTTTAAATGTTGTAGTTTAGCAAGGACAAATATGAAAAGAGGCCTGTGCGCCTATTGTTTCCATCCTTGAGAAATAAAGTGTCATACATTCATTCATTCATTCATTCTCTCTCTCTCTCTCTCTCTCTCTCTCTCTCTCTCTCTCTCTCTCTCTCTCTCTCTCTCTCTCTCTCTCTCTCTCTCTCTCTCTCTCTCTCTCTCTCTCTCTCTCTATCCCCCCCCCCTCCCTGGCCGCAACGAATCGAGGGAGACAACCAGTGTGCAGTAATACATGTACATGTATCCATAGATTATACTCTACTTTCCACGGCTGTTGCAATAAAAAATAATAATACAAATTTTAGTAGTAGTAGTAGTAGTAGCATTATTATTATTACTATTAGTTATTGCAGCCGTTCTATGATTTAGACCTATGGCTTGGAACCGTAAGGTCGAAAATTACAGACCATGACACTTACATGTAAGCTGTGATGCGCTTGACTTGCCCTACCTACGTTTCTTCCACTAAACCAGATGGCGCGATGTGGTAACCGTTGCGCCAGACTGTCTGGCCCTTGATTTTGAACGTGTAAGGAACACAGGTGTAAATTCGAGTGACCAATAATATAAGAGGCGTAGACGGTAGAGTCCTTGTCTGGTGGAGGGGAACAACACAACAATTTTAGGTATTGTTTGAAATAAGTGGTTGGGTAATAACAATAGCCAGGAAGGACGAAGAAAAGAAATATGGGAGAATGGGGTTGTGTAACTGGAACGTGTAGGCTATATATTTTTGTTCGTTTGTATGTGTGGTGGGGGGGGGGGGGAGGGAGGGGGGAGTGTAACACCGTGTGTTAGGTCGCCTCAGGGGCAGGTAACCCAGTTAAGCATCCAAGAGCGCATGCTCAGCAAATCCGCACGTAGTGCATCTTGTTGTCCCTTGACCTCTTTAGTCCTTCAGCCAGCACCATGCCCTCCGTCTACAAGAGGCATAGAGTCCAATGAGCCTCTGCAGGTGCAGGGGCTCATGCGAATCTATACCTCTTGCTAGTAACATTCAACCTCATCTGCTCCTAAATCAGAGGTAGTCATCCGATTTTTAACCCCTTGTACATGCAGCAACCGGTACTGTAAACAGTACCAGTGGCTGCACGCACAGGATGGTTAACTCATTCAGCCCGACGGCCGTATTTCCCAAATTTTGGAGGCGTCATTTAATGACTATGCACCAGTTGCAGGAGATGGATCGACCATGATAATTCAAAAGCAGTGCCAGATTAGCTAGACTCCGACAGGCGCCAAGCTAATCTAGCACTACCCTTGAATTATCATGGTCGACCCATCTGCTGTAGGGCGTCAGGGCTGGATGGGTTAGCAGTGACTGAATTGGCAAAGCCAAAAACTCATTAGCCACTCTTATTAATCAGAATGGACTTAGGGTCTGCAGGGGCTCATCAGCATCTATGCCTCACACTCGTCAAGACTGGTGAACGCTTTATGCTTTACAATGTGCGTCTGTGCGCGCCTAAAAACGAAGAGAATCAACAGGGTTTTGAATATCGACTGGGCAAGGGCAACGGCTCCATCGTGTGCGGCACTTCAGCATCTAATTAATCATAATTGGCCTCAAGGCGGGTGAACAGAGAATTGGACTGCACTGACACACAACTCACCTTGGGCCAACCTCGTAATGCTGCCAAGGTGGTGAAAACCCGGCATTTCGCCGTCTGGTCATTTCGCTGGATGATATAGAAGCTTAGCCCCGCTGTGCCTGGGTACACAATTGGCTCTTGTAATCCGGACTCGCTGGTCTTTTTGTGTTTTAGGTCGTCCTCGCCCAGTAAGCAAAATGTCCTCGGGCGCGGGCCGACTGCGGCCGACGTCGGCCCGAGGACCGTTTGCCTTACACTGGCTTACACTACCGCTGCCGGCCGGGTGCCGCCTAATTCTCTGTGGTCCAAATGACTTGTTTGTGCGCCCTGTCTGTGGTTTTGGACCTTACGGACCCAGGCTCATTCCTGTCTGTGCTGCTTAGAGAGCTGTGGTCGGTCAGTTTCTGCCGCCAGGTGATTCGAAGAGCAACTTTAAAATCTGATTGCTCGGTGGACCACAGATTTGTGCGCTGTTCTGCCCGTGGTCCTTACGGCTCAGAGTCTTTTCGCGTTTGCGTTTGTCCTGGAGCCAGACTATCATTCTTACGCAACTTCTTTGAGCTTTCAGTTTTAGGCCTATCGGCACCGTATCTCCTTCAATAGACGTTGTTCGGAAACGTTTTTATCAGAAGTGGCTGGAAATTGCACGGGTTTCGACGAAAACTGTGAATTGAAAGTCCGGACATATATCGCATGTGTGTTTGGGCTTTTAATTTACCGCGCGTGATTCTACGAAAACTGTGGATAAAAGCCCGAACAAACATGCAATATCGCATGTTTGTCCGGGCTTTTAATCCACTGTTTTCGTCATTTGAAACTCGCACAGTCCTGACCTACTCCTGGTTTTTAAGGGTATTGTCTGTTACTTGTCGATTGACGGGAAAAGATTACTCTCTTGTCTGCGTAGTGCGTACTCAGCGTAGGCATTGTCCCTGTTGTCCTATTGCGATATTCTTGCGGCGCCATCAGGTATTAGTGACACTTAGGTATGCGTTGTACGCTCGCAAAAGCACATGTGCCTAACGGGGATGTCTATCTTATGTGTATTTTTTGTAAGCGGCGAATACGTGCGCAACTAGCTCATGTCCTAGCCCTGCGTTCAAGAACAGCCCTGAAGACATTCCTGTGTATCTCAGTCCATCGAAGGATCACAGATCCAAATGACTGAGAAATTGTGATTAACGGATGGTGACTTATGCCTGTGAACTGCTCCATCCTTTGCTCTTTGGATAAGTTTTGTGACTGATTCCCTAGATCTTACGTGCAGTCTTCTTTCGTGCAGTGAATTCTCAATGTCGTCCACGTGTAGGAAAACATGAAAAGTATCATCGGAGTCCAGAAAGAGACATAGATCTTCATGAGCCCCCGCAATTGCGGGGGCTCATGAGGATCTATGCCTCGAACAGATGACTAGAGTTCGATCAGTTGCTCAAGAAAAGCGTGATACTGTGTAACGCTGCATGTTCACAATGCCAACAGAGTTTTGTCAGAGGAACTTCGACATGATGGCGTGTTAAGACGGTCGTTTGCTGACGGCGTTTCACTTTCAGTTTTCACGGATTGCTGCGTAAGAAGGGGTAGGATTCATACCAGTGACCTTAAGGTCTTCGACCCGACGCTGACCTTAGAGGTCAGTAGAGTTTCTGTACAACAGGTCTCGATTAGTGCCACGCTGAATAAGCTTCAAAGCCGGAAAGTTTGATGATCATCATTATATTTTCTTAGTATTGCCGGATCTTGGCCACATACCGGCGTTATATGCGCGTGAGTACTCTCCATATAGACGCACTCATCTGAATAGATGTGTACTTGTGGCGTACTCCCTCCGCTTGAGTGGGTCTATATTAGGAGTAATCGACAAACGGTGTGAGCCCCGGGATGTACGGGGACAACGGTCTCGAAGGTGGCACTTTTCTGTATTTTGACACTTATCAGGAGGAGGTAACTTAGCACACGAGTTTCGTTTTCAAACAGTGCTACCCCAGGTTTACAGTTCCCGTGGCAAAGTAACTACTGTATCTCATACATACTTTATGTATTTCTTCACGCGGTCCAAATTTGTATGATTGGCTTAGTCCAAAGTGAGGCAGCAATGCGAGTTTTGATTGACTGACGAAGTAAGGCTGATACTCGAGGAAGAAAACGTCTTTGGGCAACGGACCAATGCATAAACTGTAAACGAATTCGAATATGAAGCAACCTTTTTCTCTTAGAGACATAGGAACCACATATCATACAGGCTAGGCGTGTCTGATTTTCGTACTAGTGTGTCTGAATTCTTAGATCAAAAGAGAAAGGTTACTGATGCCAGCCCTGAAGGGGCTCTTAAAGGTCTTCCATACTCATGATCGACTTATTGCCTATTGGACTCTACCGAATGGTGAACACAGATGTAGAAAAGAGAACGACAAGAGGCATGTATCCTCATGAGCCCCCGCATCTTCGGGGACCGGCTCACGAGGATCTATGCCTCTTGCAGGTGACTGTAGATTTGGTTATTAGAGCGGGAAAACTTCCTAGCACGTTGTACATAGAGCTAGAAAAGAAGCGTCCGGCCAGAACCAATCGAATACAGGAAACAGATGTAGCAGCATATCGGCTTGAACGTTGGGCGAGTTGTCTCACACTTCGTACGCAGTGCCGACGTAAAGCCTAGCTAATTTGTGAAATCGGGTTACACGTGTTTCATCCAGAACGGAATTGGTCGCTGGTCTTCGATTTTAAACATTTACGAACTTGACCAGTCCGGTGCTGGACTGTGATTTCGGACCTTACGGCTTGGAAGCCGTAAGGTTCGAAATCACAGACCAGCACACTGAATCGGTCGAGTCCCGCTGGGCATTTTCACTGTGGTACTAGTTGGGTGCACCGCACCGGGACTACGGCTTCGCAATCTTGGCTGCTCTGGTCTGGTCGGACAGCTTTTAGTCGCATTTGCTAGATTTTATTGCTGAAAGAAAATCAGTGACAAAGTCGTCTGAGGTACATAGTAGCTGATAAAATCCGCAGCAGGCATCTGATAATTTTTAGCGTGAAATGTAGGCATGAACAAACTTTTTCAGAGCAGTTTTGGCGAATTTTTGCAGTCGAAAATCTTTGTTCTCGAAGTAAGCACCGAAAGTCTTCGCACCAGTGACGAAGAGAATGTAAAGAGTGACAGCTGTCTAAGTTGTATAGACACAGTGATCGTGCTTTCGTGAAGGACAATGAGTGAAAAGGGTGACCCCAGCGTTGAAGGCATCACCAGTCTAGCTCTGTGGATTCTCGTCTGCGACTTTCTGCTATGGGTGGCATGGTTGCTGAACGAGGTAACAAGAACGACAACCCGCGTGTTAATAACGACAACTCTTGTGTGCCGTGACCTGGTTTGACCTTTTCCCTTCGTCTGTATTGTTTACGTCCTTTTGGGGTGGGGGGGGGGGGGATGCCATTAAAAAATAAAATCAACCTCCCTGTGTGACAGTACCTCTGATGATTGTGTTCAGTCATGTGTGACTCCCCTAACTCACCCAGTAGATGTGTTCAGAAGTAGGTCAAAACCTCGCGCGTCTTTTGACGCCAACAGTGGATTATAAACCCGGACAACCATGCGATATCGGATGTTTGTCCGGGCTTTTATTTCACTATTTTCATCGGAACTCGTGCAATTTTGACCTCCTGATGATACCCGAACAACGCCCTTTGCCCTTTGTATTGTAACAGTTGTTTCTCCCAGAGAGGTAGCAGGAAGAGCAATGGACACCAACTCATGCAGGTGATGGCAACGACACGAGCTGGGTCGCTGGTCGCAAACTTGATTTAATTTTTTTTTTTTAATAGTTAACCCCTGTACTGCCACGGATCGTCCATTGCACGTCTGAAATCTGCAAAAATTCAACACGAAGAGCTTCAGCCGTCCCATGAACAATGGATGCAAAGTGGTTTCAGCAAGAGGCATAGATCCTCATGAGCCCCCGCAGTCGCGGGGGCTCATGAGGCTCTATACCTCTTACAGTAGTGTGTCGTTCACTTTTCTCGGCAGTGAAGGGGTTAAGAAATAGTCAAGGGTCGGAAATCAGACTTAGGTCAAATTTGCACACGTTTCGACGCAAACAGTGAATTAAAAGCCCGGACAAACATGCGATAACGCCTGTTTGTCCGCGCTTTTAATGCACTGTTTGCGTCAAAATGCTGTTTGTGACGTTCTGAAGAAATCGTCAGTTATTAGGTAGGACAAATGGTGCTGCTTCTGTGATGACGAGCGTTCCCCGGAGACAAGTACCATTACGCATAAATCTGAAGACACATTTCAGCACCATTTGTGTTTGTTATGCCTTGTCGACATACGTAATGAACTTTAACAGCCGTTTGGGCACGCAGCAAAAGCACACGCGCAATCGTACTTAGTATTTATTCTGCGCTGCCGTTAGCTATTTGTAACTGTTTCTCGTATTGATACCGTTCTATTTATAGAACGGAGTGGCGTCATTGTCAGGTTATGATATAAAGACGATGTGTGCTGAACTGGATTCTCCTTTCGTAACCATAAAGTAGTGTAACTTTTAACAGTTACGGCGGTAGTGGACCTTCAATATTTGCATCGCCGGCGTGTGCTTTTTTTTTTTTTTTTCAGTGTGCTTTGCAACTATTATCTACATACATTACTTATGCATGCTATAAAGACGAAATGTATTAGTAGTACATGGATGTAATGTTTTGCTCGTTCAGTATCTCGTTACGTTGTAGACGAACGTGGCTGTCGGTTATGAATACCGTCGCTTGATGAGCAGACAAGGAATGCGTTCTGTTATGCATTACACCAAGCGAGAAAAACAACGCCAGCGCTTTTGTGAACAATGTACACACGTTACGTATGTGGAACATATGTGCTGCTACGGTATTCCCCGTCAGTACAGCACACTTACACAGAACACACACAGTGGCGTACCCAAATCGCCGTGCGCGGGCCATAGGCGGCCGACATCGGCCCGATGGCCTTTTGCGATTTGGGTATGGCCTGGACTAGGGGGCCTCAAAAGGAGAGTTTGATTTTCGGTGTTTTGTTTTGTTGTTGTTGTTGTTTTTTGTTTCTTTGTTTTTTGTTGTTTTTTTGGGTGTTTTTTTTTTTGTTGTTGTTGTTTTTTTTTGTTTGTTTTTTTTGTTTTTTTGGGGGGGCGGTTGTTGTTTTGTTTTGTTTAATGTCTCGTGCCCATTGTTTGATGTTTCAGATGTTGGACTGTCGCATAGCCCACTCAGCCTTTTGTTTCAGACTCGCTGCACTTCCCCCCCCCCCCCTACATTCCCACCTCCACCCCCCACCCACCGACCCCCCCCCCCCCCAAGCCCCTCACCTCACACCCCGTCCAATGACACACGTTACTTTACGTGGAGCATAATATACAAATACAGTTTTTGAGCGCCTTAGACTATGCGCCTAAGTTTTACATCAGCACAGGTGCACCTTACCCCCAATAGCGAAACGTCTTCGGGCCCACGGCAACCCCAGTGGGTCCGCGCACAGCCGTGCGCGGGGCCACTGCGACCGTCGTGTGCCCGAGGACCTTTGCGCACTGGGACATTACGGTGATGTCGGTGGAGCATGCACTCCACCGTCAGTAATGTGTGTACCTTGTGGACATGCCAGATCCTGGCTTGGCACCGACTGTGCTGGCCCCGTACCTGCTGTGTGATGGGGTGCATATGTAATCGTGCAGGGTGTACATTTACACCTGTCGGAGTAGGCGCACGCCTTCGATGTGTCGTGCACTGGTCTGCGGTTTTGGACCTTACGCCTGCAGGCCATGCAGTCCAAAATCACAGACTAGTGCATGAGGTGATCACTCGCATCCACTTTGTCTTCGAACAATGCACGTGGTGTTTTGTATGTTTGTTTCTTTGTTTGTTTTAAAAATTACTCTGTCCGGCTTTATTGTCAGTAATAGAATTTCAGGGTGTTTCAATTATCTTTCGTTTAGTATCATTGTTTGTTTGTTTGTTTGTTTGTTTGCGGAAGCTGAGACAGTTTTTCTACGACTCGAGCGGCCTCAAGACCGATGCTGACAGACACGCTTTGCAGGCTTTTGATAAGTGCGTACATTGAATGTCTTCTCTCGAAGAAAATAAATCCAACTAATTAGGTAAAAAAGAGAAACACCATCAAGGATCCCATCATTAATCCTTTTGATCCTGATACACTATTGGCCTTGAAATAAATTTGACTATGATAATTCAAAGGTGATCACGACCAGAATAGCTTGTCGCCTGAGGTGCCAAACTATTCTGGCACCAGCCTTGAACTAAAGCAGGTGATCTATCTCCTAATCCATAATGTAACCTTTTATAAAACAATAAGCAACTTTTAAAAAAAAGAAGTCAGTCTCCGAATGTAGTAGGTTAATTAAGCGGACGATTACGGGCAGGAATGCTGTTTTGATTTACGGCTGGGCGTTGTCTGTTTTCAGTTCCCCACTACATGAACTTTTTGGGGTGCAACCCGTTGAACCATTAGTTTTCGGAGATCTTGCAACATCAAACGCGCAAGCTGCTCACACAAAAATCGAATCACTTCTGCCTGTGAGAAACACAGATTCTCAGGAGCATCGGGGGCGAGGGGGGGGGTTGCTGAGGCTCATAAGTACCTCTGCAGTTTGCGGTAGTACTCTTCAGATAGACCCATTTGGGGAGTACTGACGCCACAAGGAGATAGCCGTTCAAAATATAGGTGCTGTCCCAGATGGCTTACGTTTTGATGTCGCCTGCTGCGCAATACATGTTTCTAATTGTACTTATGTTAGAATACAAGCAGTGCCAGATAGACAACTCGGGGAGTACGCCTCAAATACACTTCTATTCAAATGAGATGCGAAGCATCTCATTTGAATAGGAGTTTGCTTGTGGCATCCTCCCCAGGTTTAGTCTATTTATCCGTCAGCAACCACCACAAGTAAAGATAGAAATATATATAGACCCGGCCGAAATCACATGTGCGACCTTGTTGTTCAGCACCTTGGACTGCATGCTGTCATGATCTAGGATTAATTTTTTTTTCTCTTCTTTTTGGTCATGGGCATGTGATGTTCCCTTTTGAAGGAAGAGAGCCTATATATGACTGACGTGCTAGCCTTGCCCAGCTGACGTGTCCTAAAGTAATTGTTGGTAGCACTGCGGGGGGTGGACTGTACAGCGTAGAGATGATAGATTGCATACTGATGGGAAGTGATTGGTGATGGAAGCAAGTGCTGTTTCCTGTTTTCCTGATCGGTTTTCCGGCCTGGATAGTTACAATGCCATGGATTCATTTTCCAAACTGCCACGATTCTTACACATTCTGCTCCAGGACCGAAATCCGCAGATTTTGAAGTTGCCCCCTGTAGACTGCATTACTCCTCAGAAAACAGATCGAGCGTGATAGTTCAAGGATTGTGCCTGAATAGCTTGGTGCCTATGGGCGCCAAGCTATTCTGGCACAACCCTTGAACTATCACGCTCGGTCCATGTCTTGCCGTGGTGTGTCGGAGTTGAATGAGTTAATGTTTTGTGCCATTACAAAGGTGATTTCAAAGACTGCTGGAATTTTTACCCCATCGTGTTCGAAACCATGACCTTCCGGGCGAGAGCTCGGCGCTGACCTAAGCAGTCGACCTGACCGGCGTATTTAGTTTTCTCTTTCGTTCGTTCGTTTTTTCGTTCATTCGTTTGTTTCCTAGTTTTTGCTCGTTGTTTGGTTTTGTTTGTTTGTTTGTTTGCTTGTTCGATTGTCGTTTTGATTGTGTTTGTCTGTCTCTCTCTCTCTCTCTCTCTCTCTCTCTCTCTCTCTCTCTCTCTCTCTCTCTCTCTCTCTCTCTCTCTCTCTCTCTCTCTCTCTCTCTCTCTCTCTCTCTCTCCCCCCCACCCGGGTCTGCCCTGGGGGACTTGGGTGGGGTTAACTACTTTTTAGTTCCCAGGGTCACCCTGGTCAGCCCCACAGGGTGGGTTTTCCTCTCTATTCTGGGGCATGTGTTTCTGTCTACCCGTGGTCCATTCACCTGTATTTGCTTTTTTAAAACTCTCCCTACTGTCTGCGCTGCCTGTAGCTCTTGATATCGGATGTGTGTTGCTAAATGGTCTTGGCTTTATTTAGGCCCCATCTGTTAGGTTTATTTAACGTATTGGACCGGCTGGCGACATACATTCAATGTTTTGTTTAGTTCTTTTTCACAAGCAGTGCAGGCACGTCCTGAGAAAGTCTTGTTGCTGTCGGGACGTTAAGCAATGTACAATCAATCAATCTCTCTCTCTCTCTCTCTCTCTCTCTCTCTCTCTCTCTCTCTCTCTCTCTCTCTCTCTCTCTCTCTCTCTCTCTCTCTCTCTCTCTCTCTCTCTCTCTCTCTCTCTCTCTCTCTCTCCATCGTCGGTAGAGCCACGAAGCTTACCCTTTTAGACCCTAAGTCAACAACGGATAATAAACTGAAAACCTTAGAAATTCTCGCCCTGAAAAATCATTTATTATTCAATAAGAAAATAACGATGTTCAAAGAATTAATTTTTTTTTAACTCCAGGATTATATTAAGGAATTGTTTTCCCTCCCGGCATCAACATACTCCAGATCAAGGCAGTCCATTGTTGTGCCACGACCTAAAATCGATCTCTACAAGACAAGTTTAGCGTTCTCAGGTCCTAGCATGTGGAACGCTTTCCCCAAAAATGTTACAACATCCGCTTTCGTCTTTTTAAACCGGCCTCTTCAAGTACCTCACCTCATCATCGTAAGAATTTCACAGCAGCCTGCACTTGCAGTGTACGATTTTCGACGTTTCTAACTCTTCAATTCAGTTATATTTTCAGCTTATACAGGATGCTATTACTGCATGGTGTGTGCACGGTGTGTGTGTGTGTGTGCGTGCGTGCGTGCGTGCGTGCGTGCGTGTGTGTGTGTGTGTGTGTGTGTGTGTGTGTGTGTGTGTGTGTGTGTGTGTGTGTGTGTGTGTGTGTGTGTGTGTGTGTGTGTGTGTGTGTGCTTGTGTTTACGAATGTGTGTATTAATATGTACATTCTTACAACTGTGTGTATGTGTGAGATTTTGAGGTTATGCGAACGACTGGACGCGAGTTTTTATGTTTATTTCCATTTCTTCAATGATTTTTTTAAAAGTTTATATTTCATTATTTTGTTCGTTTTTTATCTCTTGTTTTCCAATTTAAAAATAGTATTGTGTGATTTTTGCATTATGTAAAGTTGATTAGCAACGGCAAGTTCGAAAAATGGTTTCACCAAAACTTTCATCGTTGTAAAATAAAATAAAGAATCAAGAATCTCTCTCTCTCTCTCTCTCTCTCTCTCTCTCTCTCTCTCTCTCTCTCTCTCTCTCTCTCTCTCCGTTCGTACGTCCGTTCGTTTGATCGTTCCTTCTCTTTTGTCTGTTCTGTTCTGTTTGTTTGTTTGTTTGTTTGTTTGTTTGTTTGTTTGTTTGTGAAATATCCCAGACCACGCAGAGAAAAGCAAGGACCCGTTTTGTTTGCCTTCAAGAGCTTAGAGAAATACAGAAAGCGAATTGGATTAATTACGCTATCTTCCTCGCGCGCTCCTTGCATAATTAGGCGCTTGCTACGGTTGAAGGGGGTGTCGGTCTGAATTCGCCTTCTTGCCACTTTACGAGTTCACTCCCCTACCTACCCGACCCATTTGCAAGAGACATAGATTCTCATGGGCCCCTGCGAAAGCAGGGGCCCATGAGAATCTATGTCTCTTGCTTGAATTAATCGTGATAAAGAATCTACGCTCGACGTTATGGATTAGCTCGGCGTCGTTTGCTTATTATATCTCAGCTCTCTTCCGACGTAGGAAGTTCTGAGGGGCCAGGGTTGTGGGTAAGATTGTGCATGTGCAAAGTTAGATAACTTCCTGTAAGGGTGCATCAAGAGTTGTTGGCCCTTGGCCAGATCTCCGTCTCTGCAAGTTCCTGGTGCATTCGTTGGGTGAACTGTCCCTGACCTCCGCAACTGCGGGCCACTGCACAGCCGATCAGTGATGTCAGTGGTTAGATGTATATTATTTTTACATCATTTCAGGCACACAGCCAGTCTAGCCGCCAAGCTATTCAGGCACTTTATATTATCATGGTCGAGCTTTCTCCTGGCAATGAAAATATCACTTTTAACAAAACTGAGCACACTGCTTTTTGTGTCGTCTGCAGGGGAACTTTTGGAATTTTTACCTCAGATTTCATTTTTTCTTCTTCTTCGTTGCCAAACTTTAAGGCTGAAGTGTGTTCAAGCACTACCCTCAAGCCATTATTGTCACTTTTCCGTGTAGTAGTACAGCTAGTGGGTTAGAGTGTCGTAAAATTTAATGTATTCAACGTATTTGTTCAGCCGCCCAGCGAGTTACTTCCAATACAGTCAAACCAATTTAGGCGACCACCTGTTTAAAGCGACCGCCTGTCTATGCAGACCACCCATTTTTTCCGGTCCTATGGTCTTCTTTGTGCTTCTGACGGGAATCATTTGATTACTTGAGCAAAATCCATTGCCGGTGCCGCCGGAGGTGACAATGTTACACTACGCATGCCTCCGCATGTGGCATCCGGATGTAGTTTCCGGCGACGTGCAATATGGGTAGCGTCCGTATGTAACTACCGGACACGCGGGGCCGCCCTAATCAAGATAACGGGCCGGCCCTCAGGAACTATTACAATATGGGAAATGGATAGTATCTAATTAACGGGACCAACGGCACGCCGGGCCGCCCTAATCAAGATAACGGACCGGCCCTCATGAACTATTACGATATGGGAACTGTATGGCATCTAAGTAACGGGACCAGCCCTAAACGAGGGGCGGGCCCTAAGTGGGAAGATGATTGATAAGGCCATACTGATGCACACAACGGGAGGACACACAACGAGAGGGACAGAGAGGGAACACAACGAGAGGAGAGTGAAGTAGGGGAGAGAGATGGAAGAAACTCGAAGGGAGAGCGACTAGAGAGAACGACCGAATTGTAGTCTGTGGTTGGTCTTGCCCAACCCCAGACAATGCTCTTTAGACTGAAATAAACACGAGAGAAAACCATCACCGGACTTCAGTTGTTTTACGTGTCCATAGTACAACAACAGGAGGTGACTCTTTGGGTACAAATACTAGGTACCGCCGCGACCTCTACCCCAGCAGCGGGACCGTAAAGTTTAGAGATAAGACTCTTGAAATCCTGATACATCCTAACATGAGATTAATTTGACCATGATAGTTCAAGGGTGGTGCCAGGACAGCTTGGCGCCTGTGCGCACCAAGCTGCCCTAGCGCCACCATTTAATTATCATGATCAATCTATCTCCTGAACTGTAATGTACCTCCATAGGACAACTCGCAAATCTGAAAATTTAATCCTCAGGATGTGATGGGTTAAAGACGGTCTTTGGCTTGTGCGCGCAGATTCTATCACTGCTAGACTGGATGCTGCAACTAGAAGAACAGCCCTCAGGGCTGCCCCTCCATCTGCAAGAGACATAGACCTTCATGACCACCTGCGGCCGCAGGCGGTGATGAAAATCCATGCCTCTTGCATTCAGACATCAGCCACCGTTAAATCCTCTCACGAAAGTCAGCTGGGTCCAAATCTAATTGTGAAGGTAATTTCTACCTTGCCAGGCTAATGGGCTGCCTTCTACATGGCGGTGTTTACATTTACCCTTGTACAGCTAATCTGCTGGAACGTCCGCCACGGTGGAAGAGCCCTGGCTAACGGGATGGTGTAATGATGCGCACAGTTCGAGGTGTTGCAGTACTGATTTCGTCGAGGGGCTTGGTTCCGTGTTTCCCCAGCGGATATTGTAGGCATCTTGTTGAAGACAGCACGTTTCCTGGCTCGTGGTAGTTAACTCATTCTACCCCATCACCGAAATCCTTAAATTTTACCGTTGTCCTCTGAAGACTGCATTGCAGTGCAGGACACAGATCGACCATGATAGTTCAAGGGTGATGCCAGAATAGCTTGGCGCCCATAGGCGCCAAGCTATTCTGGCATCACCCTTGAACTATCATGGTCGATCCTTATCTTGCTGTGGTGTGTCTGGGGTAGAATGAGTTAACTTGGACAGCCTCGGTCTTTCAATAGTTCTGATTTTGTTGGTGTGTGCTGAACGTTTATAGTGGTACCTGAAATCTGAGGACTCAGACCTGTCTTGATAACTATAGTCTTTTTCGCCAGCACATCGTTTTCACTCATGCGGTCAGCAGAACCGGTTGAATACCGGACATGATTACTGACGTGATTTTGAAATCAGTTGCTGTTGGTTGAACAGTTTATTCATTTCATGAGCTGTTTAGACCAAGCGTTGTTCATATTTTCTTGCTGGAAACTGGATTTGTTCGAGTCTTGTTTTGTGCCGACGTGAGCAGTATGCTGGCTGCCTATTCAGGTGAGTTCTTAACCCATTCAGCCCTGACGCACTACAGCAGAAGATGGATCGACCATGATAATTCAATGGTAGTGCCAGATTAGCTTGGTGCCTGTCGGCGCCAAGCTAATCTGGAACTACCCTTGATTATCATGGTCGATCCATCTCCTGCATTAGGTGCATAGATGACGCCTCCAAAATTTGGGAAATACATGCGTCGGGCTGAATGAATAAATAAAACGCACGATTAAGTTATTAACTCATTGTGCCCGATGTACAAAATACCCACATTTTGGAGTTATCCTCGGAGGACTGAATTACAATTCAGGAGGCAGATCTACCATGATAGTTCAAGGGTGGTGGCAGAATAGCTTGGCGCCTATAGGCGCCAAGCTATTTTGCCACCACCCTTGAACCATCATGATCGAGCCATATTTTGCTGCGGTGTGTCGCGGGCAGAATGAGTTAACATCTCGAAAAATCCACCATTAAGTCACGGAATTGTCTTTTTTTTTTATAGGTCACTATAAAACAGAATGCAAAATCTGCAGCTAATATATGAGTGGTTACAAACACCTAAATACACGTATTTTCTTACTTGTTCGTTTGAGTGCAGTGTCATTGTTTTCAAGAAGACCAGGTCGAGAAACGTAATTTCACATAATATGCTTATGACTTATGTAGAGTATTTATCTCCTCTGTTCCTTGGTTGTTTTTTTTTTAAGTTGATCCTTTGACAGTGAACATAATTGGTAAATTGTGCACTGATGCAAATCGTCAGCAATAATAATAATAATAATACCGTTATACTACTTCCTAAGTTCCGGAGAAAGACATGGGTTATATAAGAGACCTGATCCATTCTTTTTAGGAATGGAAATGATTGTCTTATTCTATACCTGCGTATTTCTCTGTGGGCTGGCGATTGGGTGCCTGATAGGCGGGGGCAGGGGATCTAACTGTTGTCTGTCCAGCGCTGTGATTCCCCTTGGTTTGAGTACTGACAATTCTGCCAGCGCTAGCCTCACCTATCTGGTTTGTGAGTATCATGTATAACTCGAGGCAAAATTTGTATCGTTACATTGTTGTGTAATGTTCTGTGCATCTACTGTGGGAAATCAGGGTATTTACCCGACCACATATAGTAGCGCACCTTCATGTTTGTGTATGTATGTTTCTCCTGCCTACTTCCTAAGTTCCGGAGAAAGACATGGGTTATATAAGAGACCTGATCCATTCTTTTTAGGAATGGAAATGATTGTCTTATTCTATACCTGCGTATTTCTCTGTGGGCTGGCGATTGGGTGCCTGATAGGCGGGGGCAGGGGATCTAACTGTTGTCTGTCCAGCGCTGTGATTCCCCTTGGTTTGAGTACTGACAATTCTGCCAGCGCTAGCCTCACCTATCTGGTTTGTGAGTATCATGTATAACTCGAGGCAAAATTTGTATCGTTACATTGTTGTGTAATGTTCTGTGCATCTACTGTGGGAAATCAGGGTATTTACCCGACCACATATAGTAGCGCACCTTCATGTTTGTGTATGTATGTTTCTCCTGCCTACTTCCTAAGTTCCGGAGAAAGACATGGGTTATATAAGAGACCTGATCCATTCTTTTTAGGAATGGAAATGATTGTCTTATTCTATACCTGCGTATTTCTCTGTGGGCTGGCGATTGGGTGCCTGATAGGCGGGGGCAGGGGATCTAACTGTTGTCTGTCCAGCGCTGTGATTCCCCTTGGTTTGAGTACTGACAATTCTGCCAGCGCTAGCCTCACCTATCTGGTTTGTGAGTATCATGTATAACTCGAGGCAAAATTTGTATCGTTACATTGTTGTGTAATGTTCTGTGCATCTACTGTGGGAAATCAGGGTATTTACCCGACCACATATAGTAGCGCACCTTCATGTTTGTGTATGTATGTTTCTCCTGCCTACTTCCTAAGTTCCGGAGAAAGACATGGGTTATATAAGAGACCTGATCCATTCTTTTTAGGAATGGAAATGATTGTCTTATTCTATACCTGCGTATTTCTCTGTGGGCTGGCGATTGGGTGCCTGATAGGCGGGGGCAGGGGATCTAACTGTTGTCTGTCCAGCGCTGTGATTCCCCTTGGTTTGAGTACTGACAATTCTGCCAGCGCTAGCCTCACCTATCTGGTTTGTGAGTATCATGTATAACTCGAGGCAAAATTTGTATCGTTACATTGTTGTGTAATGTTCTGTGCATCTACTGTGGGAAATCAGGGTATTTACCCGACCACATATAGTAGCGCACCTTCATGTTTGTGTATGTATGTTTCTCCTGCCTACTTCCTAAGTTCCGGAGAAAGACATGGGTTATATAAGAGACCTGATCCATTCTTTTTAGGAATGGAAATGATTGTCTTATTCTATACCTGCGTATTTCTCTGTGGGCTGGCGATTGGGTGCCTGATAGGCGGGGGCAGGGGATCTAACTGTTGTCTGTCCAGCGCTGTGATTCCCCTTGGTTTGAGTACTGACAATTCTGCCAGCGCTAGCCTCACCTATCTGGTTTGTGAGTATCATGTATAACTCGAGGCAAAATTTGTATCGTTACATTGCTGTGTAATGTTCTGTGCATCTACTGTGGGAAATCAGGGTATTTACCCGACCACATATAGTAGCGCACCTTCATGTTTGTGTATGTATGTTTCTCCTGCCTACTTCCTAAGTTCCGGAGAAAGACATGGGTTATATAAGAGACCTGATCCATTCTTTTTAGGAATGGAAATGATTGTCTTATTCTATACCTGCGTATTTCTCTGTGGGCTGGCGATTGGGTGCCTGATAGGCGGGGGCAGGGGATCTAACTGTTGTCTGTCCAGCGCTGTGATTCCCCTTGGTTTGAGTACTGACAATTCTGCCAGCGCTAGCCTCACCTATCTGGTTTGTGAGTATCATGTATAACTCGAGGCAAAATTTGTATCGTTACATTGTTGTGTAATGTTCTGTGCATCTACTGTGGGAAATCAGGGTATTTACCCGACCACATATAGTAGCGCACCTTCATGTTTGTGTATGTATGTTTCTCCTGCCTACTTCCTAAGTTCCGGAGAAAGACATGGGTTATATAAGAGACCTGATCCATTCTTTTTAGGAATGGAAATGATTGTCTTATTCTATACCTGCGTATTTCTCTGTGGGCTGGCGATTGGGTGCCTGATAGGCGGGGGCAGGGGATCTAACTGTTGTCTGTCCAGCGCTGTGATTCCCCTTGGTTTGAGTACTGACAATTCTGCCAGCGCTAGCCTCACCTATCTGGTTTGTGAGTATCATGTATAACTCGAGGCAAAATTTGTATCGTTACATTGTTGTGTAATGTTCTGTGCATCTACTGTGGGAAATCAGGGTATTTACCCGACCACATATAGTAGCGCACCTTCATGTTTGTGTATGTATGTTTCTCCTGCCTACTTCCTAAGTTCCGGAGAAAGACATGGGTTATATAAGAGACCTGATCCATTCTTTTTAGGAATGGAAATGATTGTCTTATTCTATACCTGCGTATTTCTCTGTGGGCTGGCGATTGGGTGCCTGATAGGCGGGGGCAGGGGATCTAACTGTTGTCTGTCCAGCGCTGTGATTCCCCTTGGTTTGAGTACCGTTATTATATAGGCGCTTTTTCTCAATTTTGGGGAAATCGACTCAAAGAGCCGCGCCTGAAACCCAACACACACACTCACGAAACAGACACGGATTTACGCCATTTAAGACAAACACAGTACAAGACAAACGAAGGGCCAGTCAGCTACTGAAGTTACAGAGAATTTTTGATCGCTTGTATTTGAAATTTGTAAAGTGGCCTGAGACCGGTACCAAAGTGGGGGGGGGGGGGGTGGGTGGAAGAACCGGAGTACCCGGAGAAAGAACCCCCGACGAGCATGCGTTGCTTGATACATGCCGCCTGTAATTTTCAGCACGACGCATCCCGCGATACTTAAAGGACCAGAAAAATGCGTCAGAGACTGCGATATTGACTTAAATTCTTCTCGATATTAACACGTGATCCATTTTTTTTCTCCACTATAATATTATTATGTTATAAATCAGATTAATAATATTAACTCGTTCACCGTCGAGAAACTGCAAGAAGTATAGATTCTCATGAGCCCCCGCAATAGCTGGAGCTCGTGAGGATCTATGCCTCTAACTGAAGACACTTTGTATCCATGTTTCTTCGACGACTGGGGATCTCTGACGTTGAATGTATGATTCCAAAACATGAACACAGCCTGCGTCCATTGGCAGTAAAAGGATTAACTCATTCGCGGCCAGCCGCATCCGGATGCGCGGCTTATGCCGCGCATCCAGATGCGGCTGGCCGCGAATGAGTAAGTTAAGGCAGCGTTTTAAGAAAAAAAAAAGCTACGTTTTCTCAACAAAAACAAAACAACCCATCAAATAATCTTGTAAACAACAAACAAGCAAATAAGAAAATAAACAGCGATACGAACAGCGCCGTACGCTATCTGGAGTTGAGTCAGTTTGAGTTTGTCTCCCTTGGCCGATAAACTTAATACTTGAACATCCAGTCACAAAGCGTGTACACTGATCTTCATCACTAAGCTACTGCGCACAACTCAGGTATAGTTCGGGTACCTCACCTACACCAACCACCCCATCGCCCTTCCCTACACCTTTTTTTTTTTTTTTTTTTTTTTTTTTTTTTTTTTTTTTTTTTCCTTTTAGCTTCCATGGAAACCTGTTATGTTTGTTTGCAGAAAAGGTCGAAACATCAGTCCAAACACTCAGTTTCGTAGGGACCCATAAAACTTAGTGCCCTCTGCATCTGAGGACTATGTAGACCTCATCTCCGGCATCGCAGGGGCTCATGAGAATCTATGCCTCTTGCACATGGAACGAGTTCATTAAGAGGTCTCCAAGGGGGAGAGCATTCTGGCCCCAATACCGAGGCTGTTCAAAGGGAAGCAATTCCCTGCAGATGCGCAAGTTATGCTGCAGGTGAGATCATTCACGGATGATGTAAAAGCTTGTACCACGGGCCCGTGTTGTACACGGTCTTTCTACTTGTTTGATCTGTGTCAGTAGCGTAGGAATGCTTTCGGGGTAGATATGGCGCAAACTCCGATAAAATAATCATGCGGTAGAATGAAGCTAAAAGGGGGTGGGGAGAGGGGGGGAGGTGTGGCAGAGATAATCAAGCAATACCTTTCCAGAGCAGGTATGACCGCGCCATACCTAACCCCTGGGGTGGTTGGTTAGTTCGGGGTTTAACGTCCACGGTACCGAAGTAATAATGGACGGCCCTGATGGGCGGGTTATGGGGGACAGGGAAATCTATGGCCTGTGGAGTACGACCTGAACACTGAACAATTCAGGCGCACTGCAATTGTGCCCCTCGCGCTGGGACCATACGGCGTTGAGGCGCGTCCCCTGGGTGGTGGATAGGGGGTCCCTCGTGAGAGGGGTGCACCGAATGAAATAAGGTGCCGTGAACCAACATGGTCTAAGGGAAGGTGACCCCGACAGAAAATCCCTGGTCCTCCTAGTAAGGGGGTTGGGCGTGGGGGTAGCTTCCCCACCCTGCAAAAAAGGAAATAGCTACAAAAACGCCGACGAAAAGATTAACAGTAATTCCTTTCCTGGAGGAGAAAGGTTCTTCTACTAGAAGACTTATGACGTCCTGTGGTGAAAGCCGGAAGTCTTCGGAAGCCACAGGACCGAGCCGCCTCTCTCTATCCAGGGATACAACCATGGGCACATGGAACGTCAAGACCATGTACCAGAGCGGCAAGGCCGCCCAGATAGCAGCGGAAATGCAAAAGTACAACCTTTCCCTGCTAGGCATCAGTGAAGCCAGATGGACGCAGTCTGGCCAGAAAAGGATGTTAAGTGGGGAGATGATTCTGTATTCAGGTCATGAAGAGGAGAATGCCCCCCATACAGAAGGAGTAGCACTCATGCTGTCACCAGTGGCACAGAGAGCGCTGATGGGCTGGGAACCTCTTGGGCCAAGAATTATAACAGCAGCCTTTAGAACCAAGAAAAAGCTCAAGCTGAACGTCATCCAGTGTTATGCGCCCACCAATGACAGTGACGAGGAAGAGAAACAAGAGTTCTACGATCGACTCCAGAGTGCCGTGGACAAATGTGCGGAGCGAGACATCACCATCGTCATGGGCGATTTTAATGCCAAAATAGGGGAGGACAACACCGGATACGAAGAGGTGATGGGGAGACAGGGACTAGGCTCGGAGATGAGTGAGAACGGGGAGAGGTTTGTAGACTTTTGTGCTCTAAACCGACTTGTCATTGGAGGCAGCATCTTCCCACACAGAAGAATACACAAAGCAACTTGGGTCTCACCTGACCATACAACAGAGAACCAAATAGACCATATCTGCATTAGCAAGAAATTTAGAAGATCCCTTCAAGATGTTCGAGTGAGGAGGGGAGCAGATGTCGCCTCAGACCACCATCTGCTTACCTTAAGAATGAAGCTCAAGCTAAAGAAAAGCCGCACAGAGACAACAAGAAGACAGCGCTATAATGTAGGCCTCCTGAGAGAAACTGGAGTTAGAGAAGAGTTCAAACTGGTGCTGTCCAACCGGTTTCAAGCGCTACAGGAGCTAGTAAATGAAGAGGAGGCGGTCACCACAGAGCAGCAGTGGAAGGCAGTTAGAGAGGCGCTGAACTCAACCTGCAAAGACACTGTAGGGTTCAGGAAACACCACAAGGACTGGCTGTCGGCACAGACCTTGAAGAAGATAGAAGCGAGGAAGCAGAAGAAAGCAGTTGTCAACAACAGTCGCACGAGAGCAGCCAAAGTAAGGACACAGGGGGAATACTCGGAAGCCAACCGCGAGGTGAAGAGGAGTATCAGGGCAGACAAGAGGGCCTACACAGACAGCCTGGCAGCAGAGGCAGAAAAGGCAGCAGGCAGCGGCAACATGAAACAGCTCTACGACATTACCAGAAGATTGTCGGGTAAGTATGGCCATACAGAAAGACCAGTAAAAGACAAAGAAGGCAAGCCTATTGCAGACAGAGCAGACCAACTCGACAGATGGGCCGAGTATTTTGAAGAGTTACTGAACAGACCTAGCCCACCCGACCCCCCCCCCCCCCCCCCCCCCCGACATCCAGCCGGCAGAGACCGACCTACCCATCAGCTGTGACAGACCCAGCCGGGAAGAGATCAGAAAAGCAGTGGCATTTTTGAAGAATGGCAAAGCAGCAGGGCCAGATGGCATCCCAGCGGAGTCTCTGAAAGCAGACCTAGAGACAACAGTTGAGATGCTGTACCCACTGTTTGGAAAGATCTGGGAAGAGGAGGTGATGCCAGCTGACTGGAAGGAGGGGTACCTAATCAAGCTTCCCAAGAAAGGCGACCTCAGCAAGTGTTCCAACTACAGAGGAATCACCTTGCTGTCAGTACCAGGAAAGGTCTTCAACAGGATCATCCTAGAGAGAATGAAGAGCTCCGTTGACCCCCAGCTGAGAGACCAGCAAGCAGGATTCAGGAAGAACCGATCATGTACAGACCAGATCGCCACTCTCCGCATCATCGTGGAACAGTCTCTGGAGTGGAGCTCCCCGCTGTACGTCAACTTTGTGGATTATGAGAAAGCATTTGACAGCGTGGACCGAGAGACTCTGTGGAAACTCCTACGACACTACGGTGTACCCACAAAGCTCGTCCGCCTGATCAAGAGCAGCTATGATGGCATGACATGTCGCGTGATCCACGAAGGGCAGTTCACCAGAGAGCTCCAGGTCAGAACTGGTGTCAGGCAGGGGTGTCTGCTGTCTCCGTTCCTCTTCCTACTGGCCATAGACTGGGTCATGAAGATGACCACAGAGCACAGACGAAGTGGAATACAGTGGACACTGTGGACACAGCTTGACGACCTCGATTTTGCAGACGACTTGGCATTACTGTCCCACACTCATCAACAAATGCAGGACAAGACCACGAGGCTTGCTGACATCTCGTCCCAAGTGGGCCTCACCATTCACAAACAGAAAACAAAGACAATGAGGCTGAACGCAACCAGGGAAGAACCAGTCTTGCTTGCTGGCACCCCGTTGGAGGAGGTGGAGTCCTTCACCTATCTCGGGAGCATCATAGACAAAAAAGGCGGCACTGATGCAGATGTCAGAGCACGAATCGGTAAAGCCAGAGCAGCCTTTCTCCAGTTGAAAAAAGTGTGGAGTTCCAGAGAGCTGTCACAACACACCAAAGTCCGGATTTTCAACTCCAATGTAAAAGCAGTTCTCCTATATGGAGCAGAGACATGGAGATTGACAAAAACCACAGTCAACAGAGTACAGACCTTCATGAACAGTTGCCTTAGAAGAATTTTGAAAATCCACTGGCCAGAGAAGATCAGCAACGTCAGACTCTGGGAGAGAACAGAGCAGATAACAGCAGAGAATGAAATTGGGCGAAGAAGATGGGGATGGATCGGTCACAGTCTGAGAAAGCCAGCTTCCAGTATCACTAGGCAGGCATTGTCATGGAACCCCCAGGGAAAGAGGAAAAGAGGTAGGCCGAGAAACTCCTGGCGTCGAGACCTCCAAGCAGACATCAAGAGACAGGGAACCACCTGGAGTAGAATCGAAAGAGACGCACAGGACAGGAGTTGCTGGAGGTCTCTCGTCGACGGCCTATACCCGGGTAGGGGTGACAGGCGTAAGTAAGTAAGTAAGCAATTGTGCCACTTTGATTTACCATGACCTTTAAACGGACATGCTATAGAACAAGCCCGTCTTTTTTCCCTGGATTGCGAGTCCATCTACCGGGGCCGGGACGGGGACTCGAACCCTCGATCAGGCGATTCCCTTCGCTCTCTTGCTCCGACGCTTAACCGCCTGAGCTATTTCGGACTCTGACCCCTGGGGTTCCTGTGCCACTGTTTATATACGAACACAGTTCGTTTAACCCCCAGACGATACCCTTTTGGCGAAAAAGACGCGTAAAAACACCTCTTTTCCACTGAACGGTATCTCGTCAGGAGCAATCAAGGCGGCTAGGCCGTTCAGTGCCGAGAAAATCTGAACACCACCCAAATGCAAGAGGTATAGATCTTCATGAGCCCCCGCATGCGCTCACGCCACTTTGAACCATGTTCCTGGGACAGCTAGATTTTTTTTAAAAGTTCAATTAATAAAGATTGCAGAAACACATTCTGCGTCAACTGGAAGTGAACAGGTTAAAGGGAACAGTTGGTGCAGTCCAGAATCCAAGATCGGCCACAACATCTTTTACCTTTGCTTTCTCGTGGATCAATGCACTGAGTCAGATTTGGGGACATCTAGTTTCAGTTACATTTTTATATTCAAGAAATGAACACATTCGAGACGCGCCACATTTGGATACGCAATTTATGCCGCGTGTCAGAATGTGGCGCGTCTCGAATGTGTGTGTCACGGGCCGGCCCTCCCGAATGCGGAAATGCCCCAGAAGCAACTAAACAGGTTGTATTGGTTTCTTTGTCGGTTGACATTTTGCCACGGACTCCTGAGCTATTGTCTGGCCAAAGCGGTCGGTTTGACGTTCACTGTGCTGAACGGACCAGACTCAGGCCGCAGGCTCGATTAATTTAGTCCCAGTCGGTTTGAAAAGTTACCAGTTCATTGCACCGTATGTTGCTGTCCTTAATTTTACCTTGACAAGAAAGTATGTAATGGGTAATGAAGACCACACCTGATGTTAGACCTGTTCTCTCACCTGGCGCCTACACAAGGAAGAAGGAAGTCCGCGTCACCGGGTGAAGTCAGAAATGTGCACGTGCAACACGTCAGGATAATGCCATCACTTCCAACACCATCAGCCTGGGAGGAGTGGCATGTTGTTCAGTATGGGGTTTTGAACTCTCTCTCTCTCTCTCTCTCTCTCTCTCTCTCTCTCTCTCTCTCTCTCTCTCTCTCTCTCTCTCTCTCTCTCTCTCTCTCTCTCTCTCTCTCTCTCTCTCTCTCTCTCTCTGCCCCACCCGGGTCTGCCCTGGGGGATTTGGGTGGAGTTAACTACTTTTTAGTTCCTAGGGTCACCCTGGTCAGCCCCACAGGGTGGGTTTCCCTTCTACTCTGGGGCATGTGTTTCTGTCTACCCTTGGTCCATTCACCTGTATTTGCCTTTTTAAAACTCTCCCAACTGTCTGCACTGCCTGTAGCTCTTGATATTGGATGTGTGTTGCTAAATGGTCTTAGCTTTATTTAGGCCCCATGGCGTAGGTTTATTTAACGTATTGGACCGGCTGGCGACATACAATCAATCAATCAATATATATATATATATATATATATATATATATATATATATATATATATATATATATATATATATTGAATGTATGTCGCCAGCCGGTCCAATATAGGTTTTTTTTCAGAAGCAGTGCAGGCACGCCCTGAGAAAGCCTTTTTGCTGTCGGGACGTTAAGCAATGTACAATCAAGCAATCAATCAATCTCTCTCTCTCTCTCTCTCTCTCTCTCTCTATATATATATATATATATATATATATATATATATATATATATATATATATATATATAGAGAGAGAGAGAGAGAGAGAGAGAGAGAGAGAGAGAGAGAGAGAGCAGTGTATGGCCCTAGGCACCTGGTACAAAGTCCCCTGCGAAGCGCTGATGGACAGGCACTCCTCACAGATAATACCTCCATCTTGAACCGCTGGTCGGAATACTTTCAGGACCTCTTCGGCGCTGAGCGCACTGTTCAAGAAACAGTCATCCTTCAAATCCCACACCTTCCACTAAAGGTTGAATTGGACGAACCGCCCACCGCCGAAGAGACCCTCACAGCCATCCACCAGCTCAAGAGTGGCAAAGCAGCAGGCATTGACGGAATCCCGCCAGAGATCTGGAAACATGGAGGCCCAGCACTGCACAACAAGCTCCACGACCTCTTTCTCTGCTGCTGGGAAAAAGGAACACTACCAAAGGATCTCCGTGATGCAGTCATCATCACCCTGTACAAGAACAAAGGAGAGAAGTCTGCCTGCTCTAATTATCGTGGAATTACCCTGCTGTCCATTGCCGGGAAAATTCTCGCAAGGTTGCTCCTGAATCGGCTGGTACCTGCCATCGCTGAAGACCACCTCCCAGAGGGCCAGTGTGGCTTCAGAGCCAACAGGAGTACCACCGACATGGTCTTTGTGCTGAGACAGCTTCAGGAGAAGTGCCGCGAGCAGAACAAAGGGCTGTACGTAACGTTTGTCGACCTAACAAAAGCGTTTGACACTGTGAGCAGGCAAGGTATGTGGCAGATCCTGGAGCGACTAGGCTGTCCCCCAAAGTTCCTCAACATGATCGTCCAGCTCCACGAGGACCAGCAAGGCCAGGTCAGACTAAACAGTGACCTCTCAGAACCATTCCCCATTCGCAACGGCGTGAAGCAAGGCTGCGTGCTGGCACCGACCCTCTTCACCATCTTCTTCAGCATGATGTTGAAGCAGGCCACAGTGGACCTCGACGACGACGACGCAGTGTACATCAGGTATCGTCTCGATGGCAGCCTGTTCAACCTCAGACGACTGCAGGCCCACACGAAAACCCTAGACCAACTGATTCGTGAGCTGCTCTTTGCTGATGACGCTGCCCTCGTTGCACACACAGAGAGAGCCTTGCAGCGCATTACGTCCTGCTTCGCAGATGCCGCCCAGCTCTTTGGACTTGAGGTCAGTCTGAAAAAGACAGAGGTCCTTCATCAGCCGGCACCCAAGGAAGAGCATCGCCCTCCCCACATCACCATCGGCGAGTCCGAACTGAAGTCTGTACACCAGTTTACCTACCTTGGCTGCATTATCACGTCAGACGCCAAGCTGGACAAGGAGCTGGACAACAGGCTGGCAAAAGCGAACAGTGCTTTCGGGCGACTATTCAAGCGGGTGTGGCACAATCAACAGCTGAAAAAATCACCAAGATCAGCGTGTACAGAGCTGTCGTCCTCACCACCCTGCTGTACGGTTCCGAGTCCTGGGCCCTCTACCGCAGCCAACTACGACTCCTCGAACGCTTTCACCAGCGCTGCCTGCGTACCATCCTCAGCATTCACTGGAGTGACTATGTCACCAACGTCGAGGTCCTTGAACAGGCGGAAACTGTGAGCATCGAGGCTTTGCTGCTGCGGACACAGCTTCGCTGGGCGGGGCACGTCTCCAGGATGGAGGATCATCGCCTACCCAAGATCACTCTGTTCGGCGAGCTCGCCACTGGACACCGAGACAGAGGGGCACCAAAGAAGAGATACAAAGACGGTCTCAAGAAGTCACTTAGTGCCTGCCAAATCGACCACCGCCAGTGGTCTTTGCTTGCTGCGGACCGTGACACCTGGCGCTCCACCATTCACAAGGCAGCCGTCTCCTTTGAGGACTCTCGCAGAGCTAACCTTAAGGACAAGCGGCTCAGAAGAAAAAACAGAGCTGTCGTAACTCAGAACCCTGAACAGACCTTCCCCTGCAGCCACTGCGGTCGTACCTGCCTGTCCCGGATTGGCCTCCGCAGCCACGAAAATGCCTGCAGACGACGTGGGCAAGCCCTATAGAATCTTCGTTCGCGAAGTCAAGCCAAGATATATATATATATATATATATATATATATATATATATATATATATATATATATATATATATATATATATATATATATATATATATATATATATATATATATATATATATATATATATATATATATATATATATTGCGAGAGATGGATTGGGTGTAATGCACTCATCAAGCTTAACACTTTGGCTGTCGGTAGCGATTTTGGGTCGAGGTGATTCATGTACCGACAGCCAAAGTGTTAATCGGCGCTGGATGGTTCAAGGGTAGTGCCGGACCAACATTAGTCCAGGATGGTACAACTGGTGTGTCGTCTAATCAGCTTGGTTGCCAAGCCAGTCAGGCACAACTCTTGAGCTGCAATGGTCTGTCCCCCTCACCACGCGACAGTGTACCCAGGAAAGCAAATGGTCGTCGGCTTCAGTTTGGCCTAACTGCGTACAGCAGGAAGACCCCTTGCTCATGCCGCATGTGGATCACCCTCACCGGAAAGACTGAGAATCTAAATGTCTGAAAGTCTAAATCTGATCTAAATGTCTAAATCAAAACCTCAAAGTCTAAATCAAAATTGTAATATCTAAATCAAAATCTAAATGTCTAAATCAAAGTCTGAATGTCTAACTCAAAATCTAAATATCGTAATGTCTAAATCTAACTCTAAATGTCTAATTCTAAATATGAATGTCTAAATGTCAATGTGTGCTGGTCTGTGGTTTTGGCCGTAAGGTCCAAAATCACAGACACCCCCCCTCCGCACACGTACACACACACACACACACACACACACACACACACACACACACACACACACACACACACACACACACACGTATGCAAATCGTTTGGCTCTGGAATGGAAGAAAGGACAGTTTGACGTTCTTACCTGGAGGCCCCAAATAATTGCAAGCAGGTGTGAGCTGTGTGTTTTGATAAGGGCGTGTGTTTGCGCTATATCTCGATGGTGTTCGGGCCCGACGTGTCAGGAACCGTGTCTGCCTATGACGTAATTCGCCGACGATCCAAGGAGTTTGCAACTATGCGCAGGACAATGCAACTGAATGATTCACCAATCGAATATTTTTTTTGTGGCCGAAGTATGACAATGAGTCAGATGTATAGGTACGCAGCACAGTGGTTTTCGTCCTCGAGTGTGATTGTTATGAGTCCCCACAAGACAATTCAATGATTCATCCGTCAGATGTTTGGCCAAAGTATATATGTTTTCCAGAGAGTGGTTGTTGTCTTTGACAAGAATTATTTTGAGTACAGATGTTTAACCCTTATCATTCGGGATACACCAGTGTGTGAAATACGTTTGACTAAAATAGTTCAAGCGTAGTGCCAGAACAGCTTGGCGTCCCTAGGCGCCAAGCTATTCTAGCACTATCCTTGAGCTAAAGCCATTGGTCTGTATCCTTATCCGTAAGTACTATAATGTAGCTTGCGTATGGCAGTGTACAAATTTGAAGCTTTTAGCTCAGTCTGATATGGGTTAACAAGCAGTGCATCCCGACAAGTTGTTTATTTGTGTCCTTGTCTTTGAAGGTTAAAGATAGCTGGTCTATATTTGTAACAAGCGAGATTTTCATTGTAATACAATGGAAATCTTGCTTTTCACAAAGATGGACTTGTGTCTTTTCACACGGCAGGTGTGCTAGTCTTTGATTTGGATCAAGTGTTTGTCTTATCTATGATTTTCAACTTACGGTCTGCAGCTCTAAGACGTAAAATGGTGGACCAGGAGCCAATTGCATGAGTGATCTTAGCATCTATGTACTAATTTACCATCACGGGATACTTCAGACGAGTGTTGGTATGGCAGATATATGAGTGAGCTTAGTCCTGCGCTAGCCACTAGGCAAGGTGCTCCGCTATAGCGGAGCACCTTGCTTAGTGGTTAGCGCAGGACTAAGCTCACTCATGCAACTGGCCCCAGCCCACAATTGCATTACCTGCTATGTCTCATAGAATCTTGTTTTAGTAACAAAAACAAAATCAAGACAAAGGCTTTGAAGACAGTGTAGCCCAGTGAATGGTCCCTCAGATGTCTGACTAAGCAAGTGCAAGCATTGGATTATGACTCATTCATTTGCGTTTCTGCTCCAGTTGTTTTTTGGGCTGCGTGACTAGGAGCAGATGCTGTGTTTGTTTTTGAGCGTTAGGACGTGATCTGGATGATTTCCCTGGGCAAATTCGCTCGTGTTTTCCTCTTCTTACGTTTCATTTATATACTTTTAAATTCCACTGATGTCGAAAACGAAAACGATCGAATGTAACGGTCTGTTCTTAGAACCTTGAAAAGCGTCCAACAAAACGTTTTGTGTTCGCATAACCCCTTGACAGCTACTGACGAAGCCGTTTGGCAGAAAAGACGCCGGTGGTTACGCGTCTTTTTCGTCGAGCGGTATCGTCAGTGGTTGTCAAAGGGTTAATTACATTCTCTTTAAGTTCTTCCATTAGACCGTTGGCTTGTTGCCCGTTGTTCAGGTTAACCCTCTTGTGCATGCATCACTGGTACTATGTACAGTACCGGTATCTGCAATCACAATTAGAGGGTTGGCTCGTCTGCCATAAAGAAACACATTCATCACAACTGACCTTGTAATCCTCATAATTATTATTAATTACACCTATTGCTGTTTGGTGCTAAGGGAGGAAATGAGCCGTGTCGGCCGTCTGTGAAAGGGTGGATAAGGGGGGGGGGGTAGGGGGGGGCGGCGGGAGGGGCATAGGGACCTAGTAGGCAAGTAGGGGTCTAGAGGGGGTGGGGGTGGGAGTGTTTACATCTTTTCTGAGTAGATTTTAGCAGAGTGAAACTCCATGAGTTAAACCGACCATTCTGACCACTGTGGAAACAGACTTTTTACGTTTCACGAAACAAATCTGACGTTTTCCCGGATTACGAAAGTATTTTTGATAGTCACGTTTCACGACGAGCTATTTTATCATGCATTATAAGGATGAAAATAAATGCAGTCACGAATCACGAGAATCGAGGAAACGCCAATCACGCATCACGAGTTTAGGGAGGACCCCCCCCCCCTCCTCTGCCCCCCCCCCCTTAACTATAAACAACACATTTACACTGGCATATATTCTCGTGAATGATGTGGTGGTGTCAGGATCTCCACAGTGCGCAAATGTCATCGAGCAGACGTAAGCCGACGTTGGCCCGTGAAAAGTGAATCTTAGAGCCATCACAGCCAACTATTTCCCGGTTTGAAGTGCAACTGTTAGCCACACGCGTTACTTTCCATAATAATGTAATGGTCCCGCGTTTCGTGCGTGAACCAGTTTATTGCATTGCTGTTTGCACTCTGTAACTGACTGTTTTTTGTTGTGTTTGGCAAGTTACACGCTCTTTCGGCCCAGTGCGCACTACGGCATCGGGTTCGACATGGGCCGCAGTAGGCCCGCGCACGGTCGTGCGCGGGCCTACTGCGGCCGACGTCGGCTTGGCGGTGGCTTTTTGCTTACCTGAACACTCACACTCTGGGCACGAAAACAAAAATTCATAACGGAGGATACTGAGAGTGGGTGATACAGGCTATACACAAGGGGAAGTGCCACGCTGTAGACAACGAGACTGTACTCCTTGCCAAATTCTGACACTGGCGCGAGGATGTAAGTGCGTATGCGTGGTATGTGACTTTGGACTTACGGCCTAATGCCGTAAGGTCCAAAATCACAGACCAGCACACATGATTTTTTTTGGGGGTTTTTATTATTATTATTTATTTTTTATGTATTTTTTTACATTTTTTTAAATTTTATTTTTATTTTTATTTATTTTATTTTATTTTATTTTTTTTATTTTTTTTTTTTTTTGGGGGGGGGGGGGGGGGGGAATTTGTTTTGGAAAAGCTAATCCACAGTAGTTTTCAAGAGATAACCATCGTACCAGACATTACGAGGTCAGTATTTCGTGCACGAGTAAGCTCGTAGGGCAAGGACAGTCAATTAACCCACCCTGCTCACACCTCAGTCACTCCAAATCCCACCTCAGCCCTCCCTCAACCCACCTCCACCCCCACTCCATCTCCAGCCTCAACCTCCAAGTAGTGCAGTATCACACATATTCACATGTGTAGGCCTACATGTATTTCATTCGTGCGTATCATAGTATCATAGTATCACTTTGTCCAGACCGAACTGAACATGTAGTTTGAAAAGAGCTATGTAGTTTAGTCAGCTATTCAGTGGGGCTTAACCCTTTCAGTGCCAGCTGACGCAGACTGTGTTTCTGAAATCTTCGTTAATTCAGGACCAATAAACCTAAGATGTTCCAGGAAAATGGATTCAAAGTGATGTCAGCAAGAGGCACAGATCCTCATGAGCCCCCGCAATTGCGGGGGCTCATGAGGATCTATACCTCTTGCAGTTGGGTGGCGTTCAAATTTTTCTCGGCAGTGAACTGGTTAACTCCGAGCAGTCCATCTCACGGCGGTATTAAAGTTCTAAAGAACTTTATATTATGCGCTTTGATCTGGTTTTGAAATGTGCATGAATTTAGCTTGTGCGCAAACCTCGGGTAACTCAGTACCCATCTTGCTGGATCATTTCCTCTCCACCCCCAACTCCCACATCTTAACACCCACACACCCCAATCCCCCCCCCCCCACCTCCCCCCCCTCCCCCCCCCCCCCCTCACACACACACCCCGAACTCCTGAACTTTCTGCTTACATAAATTGTGGTAAAAGGGCTTAGAGAAAAAGGAAACGAAGGTACGTAACATCTGAGACATTTTTAAGGTGAATCCAGGTAGGTGGCACCACAGCAGAAAGGTGCAGGGTTGGGGACCGGATGGGTTGGGGGTTGGGGGTGGGGGGAGAGGTGGAGGGACTAGTGGATGGTAAAAAAAACTCTAGGAAAAGAAAACTGGCTGCAAAAGTCAACAGTCATGATTTTTTTTCCCTGTCGACCCAGTGCCCTGAAAACATAACTAAGATGAAAGATAAGTCTCTGTGGCCCGTAAATTATTCCACAGATGTAAACTGACGGCATCTTCCCAGAGAATGATAGATCGGCGCGTGTGCCTTCAGCGTTCATGGCTCTTGAGGCTCTCTGCTTCTTGAAGGTGGAAGCCAACTTTTTTTTAATGTGCTGCGGCCAGTTGCATGAGTGAGCGTAGTCCTGCGACAGCCACTAAGCAAGGTGCTCCGCTATAGCGGAGCACCCTGCTTAGTGGCTGGCACAGGACTAAAACTCATTCGTACATCTGCCTTACCAACACTAGTCTCTGTGAAGTGTCCCCGGACGGTGAATTAGTACATAGATGTAAATGGCGCTTGAGTACCTAGATGCAAATAGAGATTACGTTGGGGCAGATCCTCACGCTCCCCTGACGAGCTGCGGGGGCTGACGACGAAGAGGCTTGATGCACCCAGGTAGATATTTTCTTTGAGCTCGGCCTGGAAATTGGACGGAAGTGTCTCAGATGCCGGAAATTGGTTCACAGGTTCAAATGAGGCTGAACATTGCCCAGTATGCGGCGTGCATCTTCGTGAACACCCTGCAGCTGCATGGGATCATGGGGATCTGCGCCTCTGGGAGATGAAAGAGTATCGCTGATGTAATGTCTTGCAGGCTGCGTAAAGTATAGATAGAGTAAAGACCTAGGATTTCAACGCAGGTTAGTTGGTACCTCAGTCAGCAAGCCGTACTGTCCCATCTGCAACAGGCATAGATTCTCATGAGCCCCTGCACCCGCAGGGGCTCATGAGAATCTATGCCTGTTGCTGACAAGACTCAACCTCCTGCGCGTCTCGAATGCTCACATTGATTTTTTTCGCGGTGTAAGTTTTCCGTAGTAAAATAGTACCCTAGGTTGAAAGAGATGTTTGTTTCTTTTTGGTCTATTCTTGCTACAGCAGAACTGATTACGAATCTTCGAGGGAAACAGAATGAATTAAAAACAGATGGTTATTAGTGTGTGTGTGTGGGGGGGGGGGTATCTTTTGATCTTTTTTTGTTGTTGTTGTTGCTGTGTCTTGATTTTCAAATCCCCCCTCCTCCTCCCCCCCCCCCTCCCCAATATTTTCACGCATATAAATTTAACTTCTTTGCTGCCGGTGCCGGACGGAGATTTTGTCTCTGAAATATGTGTTACTTTAACGCAAAAGAGTCCTAGCTGTCGGCCACGAACAAGAATACAAAGGGGACGGTGTCAGTAAATGGCATAGTTCCTCATGAGCCCTCGAAACTGGCCGAATCAGCCACACCAATGTCCGGGATTTTTAAGGGTCTCCGGACACAATGGCCGGCTGTTCAGTAAATTTGTCAACGGGAACTCTATCGTGTAGGTGGATTGTGTTGACTGTTTTTCTCAGCAACTAAGGGGTTAACTCATTCGAGACGTGCCGCCTCCGGATACGCGGCTTAAAGCCGCGTATCCGGAGGTGGCACGTCTCGAAGGCGTTAACCCATAGTCCTAGAAACGCCAGTACCGCGAACAGAACCGGTAACTGCCTGCAGAAGGGGTTACAGTTTGTAACTCATTCAAAGAGTCTCACTGAGGTGAGCTGCGGCATTGTCTTATACCATTGCCGCCGGCAACGCTATAGGACAGTCTCACTTCTCATCAAGTACGGGTTATCTTTCGCTGCTCTTTAGCGTAGGAGAACGCTCACTGAGTTCCGGCTGCTGTTTCGACAATGGCGTCAGCATTAAAGGCTAGATCGGCAAAAGTATGTGGAGGTGGAAAACATTACTGTGTTATTTGCCATAACCACCGAGGAAAAATTATTGACGGAAGAGTTGTCAAGCTACATAGCTGTCCAGCAAACAAGCAACTTAAAAGAGCTTGGGAGCAGCGCTTACGTATGATCCGACAAGATTATAACACGGTCAAATATCCACGCGTTTGCTCGGAACATTTTGTTGGAAAACGTGGACCTGTATTTGGTGATGATGTCCCATCTGTTTTCCCGAATCGAACTTTTAAACTCTCTACGGTTAGTAAATTATTTGAATTATTACTTGTGTTTTTATTTACTGAAGCTTTATTTAGTCTTCTTTAATGAAGCTTTATTTATTAATCACACTTTGAGATTTCCTCTAGTCTATAGTATTAGTATTAGTAGTACTAGTACTGTAGTAGTCCAGCAATGCCATCGCCCCGATGCAACAGGACAAAGAAGGTGTCACCCACACCACCACTTCATTTTCAAGATAAATAGTGGCCAATCCGTAAAATAAGCAAAAATACTGTATGAATGAAAATTGACAGTAAATGTTTTAAACAACACATCTGTGGTGTTATTACTAATAATAATGACACTCAGTTGTAATTTTAGAAGTCTTATAACAAATAAATAATTAGTAATATTATATTATATAATATTGATTATGTTGGTATCTATTTTACAGCCTGCATTAGTTTAATTTGAATATGCGATTAAAAACAAAAATGCAACAACTACTAGAAACCTCTACTTGTTGCCTATAGCTCTCTCTCTAAAGTAAACATACACAAATCTATCCATACTTCACTGATTTGATAAGCATGAATAAAAACAAGATTGCTTGTCTCCTCTCTCTAGTGTAATTTTTTTTGTTTTGTTTATAATATTATAATAATAACACTTGTAATAATAACAGATGTAGTATTAAAAGATGTATCTTAGTCTACAGCATACATTAGTTTTGTGAATACATGGATATTGTTTAAATCATTTTTTTAAATCATATCATCTCATGTTACATCATTTTTAACTTCATACTCATTATTTGAAAGGAACTCTGACTATGACAATGAAATAGATGCTAGTAGTTAGCACTCAGCATTTTGTAAAAAAAAAAAAATTAAATTAAATAATAATAAAAGGGACTGCTCGAAGTACGTTTGATAGCGCTACAAAAATGCATAGGTACTCAAGTAAACGGACATTGATTTTTTTTTATAAAGTTTATGAATTTTTTTTAAATATTAACAATTTCATGTACTTTATGCCATGTAGAATACTTTATTTATATAAGAAATCAGGGATAATTGATTTTACTTATATATTTTACTTATATTACAAAACTACTAACTCGCAGATCAAATTTTACACACACACACACACACATATGACAATAATGTAATTTATAAACAGAGTCCAAAGCACAAGAAGCACATGCTGACAAATATGAAATATTTATAATATATCATATGGCAGTGGTCAGTGGAGTCAACTGTTTACTGACCTGCATCATTTCTTTCCACAGCATCATCGACAGCATCCTCAACATCTTTTCGCAGCAGAAATGTGCCTCTTGCTCTGCGCACGCATTCTTCTTTTTTTTCCACTGACAAGTTGTCCATGTTTTCGAAGAAAATCTTTTAATTGTTTCACGTTCATGCGTTCTATGTCTGCTTCCATCTTGCCGGAACTCGGTGTAGCAAAGGGAGGATACTCGTGCTTAACTTCCTTATTACAAATGGGAAAGGGCTATACGACACTTTCGCAGCTGTTGATGCGCGCGGGACGCCTTGTGTTAGCCACTTCCGCTCTTTTTCATCATGTCTTTTCAGTATTTTGATACGTCAATGAGCTTTTCTTTTGTTTTCACAGGTTTCAAAGGCGGAAAATATGCTTTGGAATATATCGTAGAAGAACCCAACTGACAAAGAAACACGCTTAGAAAATACAGTTACAACACAGTTTATTAATTCATTGTGCCCGTGGTACAAAATACCCACATTTTGGAAGTATCCTCTGAGGACTGCGTTACAATTCGGGAGACAGATCGACCATAATAGTTCGAGGGTGGTGGCAAAATAGCTTGGCACCTATAGGCTATTATGCCATCACCCTTGAACTATCATAGTCGAGACATGTCTTGCTGTGGTGTGTCGCGGGCAGAATGAGTTAATATTTCGGGTAAATACCTTTCTTCAAAATAGACAAACAAACAAAGCGTGTTTCTTTCTCCGTTGGGTTCTTCATTTTACACGCTTGGCAGTCACCTTATTGGTCTGGATTTTCCCTTTTTGAATTCATCGTTGTCTAAACCCTCTTTTCCCGCTGTTCTGAAAGTGATCGTTGCTTTCTGTAGTAGTCCAGTACAACAATAACTAAGTGAACTAATACAAGTTTCATTCTGAAGAAGGTATTGGGTTAATAATTTTATTAGACGACAGTCACTTTTGGCGACAACTGACTTCAAAAGACTGCTGTAATCACAATGGGCCGACACACACACACACACACACACACACACACACACACACACACACACACACACACACACACACACACACACACACACACACACACACACACACACACACACATATACACACACACACATGATGAGCCGGCAGACAAAATGGTCTTTACGTATATGCAACAGAGAAGAGAAGATTGTGTGAAGATTGTGACGTTTAGTTTTAACCCATTCAGCCCTGACGCACTACAGCAGGAGATAGGTCGACCATGATTATTCAAGGGTAGTGCCAGATTAGCTTGGCGCCTGTCGGCGCCAATCTAATCTGGCACTGCCCTTGAATTATCATGGTCGATCCATCTCCTGCAACTGGTGCATAGTCATTAGATGACGCCTCCAAAATTTGGCGAAATACGGCCCTCGGGCTGAATGGGTAATGTATAGTTTATTAAATTTGTAGTTATCAGTTTATGATACTGTGATACCCACTATTGACTTATGCTATAACTTTACAACTTTACACATGTCATTATTTTAGTAGTTTAGTCTTAGCCTAGTGTTTATTATGTAGACTAGTGCGTTTAGTTTAGGTTGTTTTGTGTATGTATGCGGAGTGGGGGGGGGGGGGAGGGGAAGGGGGGAAGGGAGGGGGAAGGGTGTTGCGGATGGCGTGAACATGTAACTTTTATTTTTGTTTCTATTGTGTATTTATACCGCTGCACCAAACTTTCCCCTTGGGGATAATAAGTATTATTGCATTGTATTGTAATGATTGCCTATTGTATTGTATTGTATTGTATTGTATTGTATTGCATTGTATTGTATTGTATTGTATTGTATTGCATTGTATTGTATTGTATTGTATTGTATTGTATTGTATTGCATTGTATTGTATTGTATTGTATTGTATTGCATTGCATTGCATTGTATTGTATTGCATTGTATTGTATTGTATTGTATTGTATTGTATTGTATTGTATTGCATTGTATAACGTATGAAGTTTCAATGTTGTAAAATGAGAGATTTTTTGCTCTCTTCTTCTATACAGAGTGACTCAGGAGAGGTCCATCGATGCGCGTAAGGGCCCGGGGTAGTAGCCAGAAAACCGCCCGATATGTGTGCCGTCTCACAGGCGTTGTGAAAAGACGATCCTTAAGTTAGATGAGCCGATACAATATCCCAGTGCCCAAAAGGTCATCGGGCCGACGTCGGCCGCCGTTGGCTCGCGCACGGCTGTGCGCGGGCCAACGGTGGCCGACGTCTGCCCGATGGCCTTTTGCGCATTGGGATTGAGAAACCCGGTTGTATCGGCGAAGTCAGTTTTGCAGTCACAGTCTCAGTGCCTCGGTGCATGTCGCTTTTACAAAACAAGAGGCTTATCCTGAAGAAACGTCGTACCCCCCTACCCCCCCCCCCCCTCCCGAAAAAAAAATAAATAAAATAAAATAAATAATTTTTTTTTTTTTAAACCGCCGCCTGTTTCCAAAAGAATGAAAACAGAAGTCAGCCAAAGCCCGGAAACGACAAGTACTGACTTTAGCGATTTGTTCTGGAGTCCAGTGATTCGCAGCGCGCTTTATTCCACGTTATGCCGGCGGGTGCTGCTATAAGAACAGCGCTAAGATCTAGCGTTAGCAGAAGCACAAAGCGCTGTTCTCCAAAAGCACGTGCTACTCGGAGAAAAGGTTTCACGCACGCGCGTGTCTGACCGAAACGCCGCTGATCTGCAAAAAATCGTAGATATAGCTAGCATCCTCGTGAGCCCCCGCACTTTGCGGGGGCTCACTAGGAATGCGAGCTATATCTACATATGATTCTAGTTGCATCTACCTCTGTGTGCGTCAGGTTGAGGGGCGTCTGGAGTGACGTGTGAGCCGCATGTCTTTTCTCGAGTTACTGAAGTACTAATTGTATCTGCACGCACCGTGTGTACCCATCAATTCTGCTTTTTTGGCACAGGTAATTCGTGCTTTCCCCTGTTCTTTGACTGAGAGAGAGAGAGAGAGAGAGAGAGAGAGAGAGAGAGAGAGAGAGAGAGAGAGAGAGAGAGAGAGAGAGAGAGAGAGAGAGAGAGAGAGAGATTCAATGAAGCTTTATTTATTTATTTATTTATTTAGAGAGAGAGAGAGAGAGAGAGAGAGAAGGCTCTTAGAAATGGTAACCCCAAAAAATTCACAAGGTGTGTGTGTGTGTGTGTGTGTGTGTGTGTGTGTGTGTGTGTGTGTGTGTGTGTGTGTGTGTGTGTGTGTGTGTGTGATTTTTTTTCTGTTGGGGAGGGGGTTACCTTTTATAAAGTCATATTTTAAAAAAAATTAAATAATTCAGTTACAGACATGGAGAAATAAAAAAGGCCTGTGTATCTGCTGTCTCATTTTGAAAAGTACTCTCTCTCTCTCTCTCTCTCTCTCTCTCTCTCTCTCTCTCTCTCTCTCTCTCTCTCTCTCTCTCTCTCTCTCTCTCTCTCTCTCCCTGAAATTTAAATAATGAAGTCCGCAGTACAAGTCGCCTTCGGAAATCATCTTGGGTGTGTGTTGTTTACACCGCTTGATCGCGTTCTTTTTCATCATAGAAAACCACCTTTCTAAATTCGTTTAGATTTCCAAATATTCCCAAGCATTCTGGCCTCCGATTTTCCAAACATTGATACGGTCTTCAAACGAACATCAAATGCCCACCTCACTCATCGTTCTAAATAGTTCGCGTGCAGGTCTGTCATTTTGGACCTTACGGCTGAAAGCCGCAAGGTCCAAAATCACAGACCAGCACACATACATGCTGCCTTCTGAAGGCAAAAAGACATCGTCCACTTTTGAGAAAAGCGAGATTTTCATTGTAATACGATGAAAGTCTCGCTTTTTATTTTAAAAAAAAATATGATCTTGCTGCCTTTTATCTCTGTGCTTCCTGTCTTAGTCTTTAACCCATTCAGCCCGACGGCAGTATTTCCCAAATTTTGGAGGTGTCATCTAATGACTGTGCACCAGTTGCAGGATATGGGTCGACCGTGATAATTCGAGGGTAGTGTCAGATTAACTTGGCGCCGACAGGCGCCAAGCTAATCTGGCACTACCCTTGAATTATCATGGTGGACCCATCTCCTGCTGTAGTGCGTCAATGCTGAACGGGTTAATTGTCTTTACTTCCTTTGTATGAATGTTGCTTTGTAGTCGTGTCAGAAAGTTGGAACCATTATGATTAACTTAGGACGTCTTTGATCTATCGATTACGACAGACGAGAAAGCGCGAACAAAATCCTTGCCTTCAGAACAGCCGTTAATCCTTATCATTCTAAATACACCAGTGTGTGAAATAAATGTGACTAAAATAGTTCAAGGGTCTGGCACCACCCTTGAACTAAAGCCATTGGTCTATGTCCTTATCTGTAAGTACTATAATGTAGCTTGCATATGGCAGTGTACAAGTTTGAAGCTTTTAGCCTCAGTATGATAATAACAATGGGTTAAGGGCCCACTACTGCCTTAACTGTTCAAAGATTCATCTCTGTAATAGATGGCTACGAAACGCTACATACAGGTCTAGCTATGGTTCATTTAGACACAGGAACATCCAGTTCAGCACACGTCGTCTATATATCAAGTAATTTGACAATGACTCAACTCCGTTCTAGAAATACAACGCTATCAGTGCGAGAAACAGCTAAAAATAGACTGACACGCTAACAGCAGCGCAGAATATATAAGTACGATTGCGCGTGTGTTTTTGCTGCGTGTACAAACTGCTGTTAAAGTTAATTAGGTGTGTCGACAAGGCACAACCAACACACTTGGTGCTGAAAAGGCGTCTTCAGGTTTATGCGCAATGGTACTTTAACCATATTGATCTCTCGGCAACGCACCTGCACAATTCGTCAGTTCATATTTTTTCTTCGACAGCTGTTGTTTTAGTTATTTTTGACTTGCATTTACGTTCATCACTGAGAGACTCTATACAGAAACCTATTAGAGATTCGAAATTTTACGCATGGAACGAATCTTAGACCTGCTGTGTGCGCTATGGTCTCACCCGCGTACTGATTATGAAACATGGGCCGCGCCACCTTTAAGTACGGATTTCAAAATCGATTCTGATTAACCCGTTCAGTGCCGAGAAAGTGTGCACCCAACTGCAAGAGATATAGATCCTCATGAGCCCCCGCATTCGCGGGGGCTCATGAGGACCTATACCTCTTGCTGACACCACTTTGAGTCCATGTTCCTGGGACATCTAGGGTTTTTCTTTTTGTCTTGAATTAACTCATTCTACCCCAACACCGAAATCCCCAAATTTTGCCGTCGTCCTCTGAAGACTGCACTCTAGTGAAGGACACAGATCGACCATGATAGTTCAAGGGTGATGCCAGAATAGCTTGGCGCCCATAGGCGCCAAGCTATTCTGGCATCACCCTTGAACTATCATGGTCGATGATTATCTTGCTGTGGCGTGTCTGGGGTAGAATGAGTTTAATGAATATTGCAGAAACACAGTCTGCGTCAGCTGGCCCTGAACGAGTTAATGACGATTAAAAAGTCAATAAGACGGAAGAAGGTTTTTGTGAATAATACGAACTCAGTCTGTATACCAAAAAAAAAAGCACTGGCGCAGGCCGGCTGTAGTTTGTTACTAAACGCACTTTCTCATATTGTGTGTGAAGATGTTGTATTGCCGACGGTCTCATTTTTGTTTGAAGCTGCTTTGATGATTTGCAGCAGACGAGCGATGAAGTCTATGCTTGCCGTCGTATCGCAAATATTATCACGAATAACATCTGCGCAGGAAAGGTAAATGAAAAAGTGACGAAATCTGCTGCGCGGATGTCACGTGTTTGTCGGTCTGTGATTTTGGACACCACGCCCTAAAACCGTATGGTCTTAAATCACACACCAGCAAACCGCAAATCTTGTTTTCAGTATTTAAGGTCTCATCCTCACAGACAGATAATTCAGAATAAACAAAATGGCGAGGTCTGTTTAGCGTTGGGAAAGCGCGTTTGCTGACAAGCCGTCTGGCCGAGGCCTACACTGATAATCGCCTTTGGAATCGCGTCAAGAAAACGGCAGACGTAAATGTGAAAGTTGCAAAAGGCATAGATCCTCATGAGCCCCGCGAATGCGGGGACTCATGAGGATCTATGCCTCTTCTGGTGTAACAGATATCTTCTTATTCATTTGCATGTTACTGTATTGACGAGTTTAGGTCCTAAACCCAAACAAACGGGTTTCATATATCATCGCAGTTTGAGTGAGACTGAGTGGTTCGGAAGCCATGGTCACGTGGCACTGAGGCTTTGAATAAACAGATCATAAACTGAGACTTTGTGATCGTGTATAGCTGGCGTACTTGGACTAAGGTTGGTTAGTTGGGTTTAACGTCCACAGAACCGAGGTGATCATGGACGGCCTGACGGGCGGGTTATGGGGGACAGGGAAATCAATTGCCTATGGAATACGACCTGAACACTGATCAACTCAGGCGCACTCCAACTGTGCCACTTTGATTTACCAGGACCTTTCAACGGACATGCTATTGAACAAATCCGTTTTTCCCCCTGGATTGTGAGTCCAGCTACCGGGGCCGGGACGGGATTCGAACCCACGACCCGGCAATTCCCTTCGCTCTCCTGCTCCGACGTTTAACCGCCTGAGCTATTTCGGACTCTAGTACTTGGACTAAGCTCTTTACTCTTTACTTTACTCTAAGTACTTTCCTGTGTGGTAAGGTACCTACCTGTCTGACCCAGCTGTCTGACGCGCAGCCTTTCGCGGGGAAGGCAGCCCAAATTTCCCTTCCGCCGATGGCAATAATGTTGTAAATAAATAGTTAAAGTGAAACCTAGTTTTCAAAATGTGAACATGTTTAATGTAAAATAGAAGGTAAAAAAAAAATAAACAGTACGCAATAGGAAAACAAGAATAAACATAATATATATATATATATATATATATATATATATATATATATATATATATATATATATATATATATATATATATATATATATATATATATATATATATATATATATATATATATATATACACACACACACACACACACACACATACATACATAAACATTTTGCTTGATATAGTGCGATAACAGGCAATTGTGATTACGAGACTCGAATAAAAATGTCCGAGTCGAAGACGAGGACATTTGACGGATTCGAGTCAAGTAATCACATATGTCTGATTATGGGCACCATATCAAACACAATTGTTGCTCAATATATTTTATGTACCCAGTCCAAAACAAAACTGTGCCTCCCGTCATTCATTTTGCTGCTGATTGCGGTGTTCAGACAAAACACATGAATGGCAGACTCAGCGCGTAGATTTCGATTGACTAGGAAGACATCAGTGCATTGTATAACCGTGCGTGTTGCCATAGACCAAAAAATAACGTTATTGTGGTCTATGGTGTTGCTGAATTCGACTTGTAACTCAGTAGTAGATCACGCATAATTGCGGGAAATGCCAGCAGTTTGTTTATTTTGTTCTTTTCTCAGGTTGTCGATCGCCAACTGACATCTCGTCAATTTCACTTGTCAGTCCAGCCCGACTCGCACGGCGTTTTCTGGCGTCTTTTAGTGTCCGTTAGTGTGTGTGTGTATAGGATATACATTTCGAGCATTCATACACACTAAGAAGTAAGAAGCGGGGCGGTCCGTGGCGCAGTGGTTAAGGTGCCTGCCACCAATGCTAAAGGTGCGAGGTTTGATTCCGGGTTCCGGCGTCGGACTTTTCTCCTCTAGTGTCACCGTTAATTCGGGCGGATCGTTGGGGTTCTTTCTCCGGGTACTCCGGCTCTTCCTCCCCCTCCACTTTGGTATCAGTTTCAGCCAACTGACTTGAATAAAATTTCAAATACAACGATTTCCAAATACAACTTCAGTAGCTCGCTTGAGCTTGCCCTTAGCACCACTAGACGTGAATGTTCTGTGTTTGAGTACAGTGTGTGAGTGAATGCGCGTGATTCACGTGAGCGTGCTTGTTGGGTTCAGTTCGCGGCTACATTCTGCGCATTGAGTTATATTATAAATATGAGAAATGCGCCATATAAATACCATGTAATAATAATATGTCATTACTACTACACATAAGGAGTGCGTTAATGTTGCAGTGTGAGCATATTTTGCGTTTCCGTTTTGAAAATCCAAGTATCAGCAAGATCGAGTCTTCTTGGTGCGCAAGGGATTTTAGCGGAAGGAAAGTATACCTAGCAAGCTCATGAATATTAATTTGTTTGTTATACAATATATCAATACACGTGTCAAAGAAGGGAAAACTTATGGAGTGGGTATATATATATATATATATATATATATATATATATATATATATATATATATATATATATATATATATATATATATATATATATATATATATATACCCACTCCATAAGTTTTCCCTTCTTTGACACGTGTATTGATATATATATATAATTTCAGGTTACACCGTATGCCTACCTGAAGAGCCCCCCCTTGGGGCGAAACCGGTCGTAGGCGGCAAAAACTTAAATCTACTCAGCAGGTCCAATATCTGTTTGGGAATATTTTCTAGCATCCCCCCTTGGGGGGAGGTCTGGATATTCTCCAGCGGATGGCGGGGCGCCTGGGGGTAGTCCCTACTGCTTTATGTAGTTGGTGTTCAGTGGAAGGCTCAAAATGATAGGTCTGTCATTCCTTCTCTCCCACTACCCTCTCCTTTCTAGAACTAGTGAGCGATGCAGTCACAAAAAGGACAGCTGATGTCCTGATGACACAATGCAAGCTTACCAGCCTGGAATTCCATGGCATTAGCACAACATTCTCAGAATTAAATGAAACATTACGTCCCTTTGAGCTAATCTGATTAAGTGCATTCTTTGGCTTTAGACGACGCCTTTGTTAAAAGTAAATAATATATATATATATATATATATATATATATATATATATATATATATATATATATATATATATATATATATATATATATATATATATATATAATCATATGCGTATATGCGTGTACCCACTCCATAAAATTTCCCCTTCTTTGACACATATTAATATATTGTATAACAAACAAATTAAGATTCATGAGCTTGCTCGATATGCTTTCCTTCCCATAATCCCTTGCAGGCCAGACAGACTCAATCTTGATGCTTGCCTGTCCGCAATGCAACTGAAAATGCTTAAACATGCGCATACTGTCACAAGCTCTTTATGCTCACTAGTAATGAAATACTTCTTATCTTTGTGTGTACGCACGCTCGAAATTACTTTCCCATATACACACATAAACGGAGAATAGACGCGAACACACGAATCAAATCGCCATACTATTGACAACACCGATGTCCGCTAGTGATAGTGACAACCTTAGAAAAGGACTAAATAAACAAACCTGCTGGCATTTTCCGCCATTATCCGTGTTCTAACTACAAGTAGACTTCACTCAACAACACGCACGATTATAGAAAGCACGGATGTCTACACAGTCAAACGAAATCTCCGCGCTTAGTCAGTCGACAGTCCAATAGGTGGCACACAACTGGGTAAACATTTGGACAGAGACAAACACACATCGGAAGTATCACACCCAGCTTCATAAATAGACATAGTTATTATTGTCTGTGGTCGCACCTAAGGCAGCTTATCCGCTTGTTTTCTCCAACATCGGAGGCGACAACAACGTGCGAGAGGGAATTTGCGCGATAAAAAATGTTCATCAGTGTCAGATTTGCTGGGTTCTGTATGTTTGAAGCATACCGTACATTTGGTGTTGGACGGTAAAGTTCCCTTCAGCCTATGTGCAAAACTTTACGTCATGTCACCTCCTTTGCAACATGTCAGAAAGGTCTGACGTGAACTCAAGACTATGCGGGCCCTAGAATGTGACGTTAAAGAGTTTCGTGGTGACGTGTTGTTCTAGTACGTGTGGTACACAGTGCCAGTATCAGTGGCGCTGAAAGGGTAAGTTTTGCTATGTTTTAGCTCAAATCTAAAACAAGATCGGATGAACCATAACCCACAAAGTCCGTTCTATATGAAAGCATTCATCGCTGTCAATGGCCTCTACCTTTTGTCTTTGACCTGATTTTGATGTTGAATTATCTCCTATTGAAAAAGGCTCACAGCTCTGCCAATGCGTCAGTGAGTTCTATAAGGGGCGCAGGACATACGCCTCATTGATTTGTCAAACGTCATATGTCATGACGTAAGTTTTAGATTTTACGTAATTTTATATTTTACGTGATATGAGTTTCACTTTCGCTTTTTAGGCTTGAGAAAATGGTGACAAAACTAGAACTTTCAGTCTTGCTATAATTTGTATGAAAGCAGGTTGACTTTACCTAGCTACATGATCTACTAAGTACACGGGTCACCTGCATGTTCTTCTCAAAAGCGCGTCGATGTGTGTGTGCGTGTTAGTGCGTGCGTGCAAGAGGCATAGATTCTCATGCGCCTGGAGGGGTGCATGAAGATCTATTCCTCCTGAAGATGCGCTCATGGGGCGGTCCGTGGCGCAGTGGTTAAGGCGCCTGCCACCAATGCCAAAGGTGCGAGGTTCGAAAACGGGTTCCGGCGTCGGACTTTTCTCCTCTGGTAAGTGTCACCGTTAATTCGGGGGGGACCGTCAGGGGGTTCTTTCTCCGGGTACTCCGGTTCTTCCACCCCCCCCCCCCACACACTTTGGTACCGGTTTCAGGCCACTTTAGAAATTTCAAATACAAGCGATCAAAAATCTCTGTAACTTCAGTAGCTGAACTGGCCCTTCGTCTGTCTTGTACTGTGTTTGTCTTAAATGGCCTAAATCCGTGTCTGTTACGTGAGTGTGCGTGTTGGGTTTCAGTTCGCGGCGCTTTGAGTCGATTTGCCCAAACATTGAGAAAAAGCGCCTATATAATAACGGTATTAGTATTATTATTATTATCATGTTTAGAGAGAGAGCCGCGGGTTCGAGAGAGAATGACGTCATACTTAGAGTATTTTGTTAGTGTCTGGGTGGTGACGGAGTTGCCTCTTTTACGTCACCGCCACTGTCTGACTTTCTCTAGAAGTAAAGGTTTTTTAGTGTTTTAATTCTTTTATGAAAAGAATTAATTTTTACTAAACAGGTTGAAAGGATCAAAGCTGGCTAACGAACTCATCCAATTTTTTTCTCCAAACTAAGCTGCAAAAGTTCAAGTAAATATGACAAAAATTACGTACTCTAATCTGAGTCAACCGACTTCCTATAAACTGTTGTTTATGTCTTCAATGAGACATCCAATTACAATATGCTCGGAGGCTCTCTTAGCCACAGATGTGATTACTTGACCCGATCAAAATGGCCTCGTCGTACCGACTCGGACATTTTGATTCGGGTCTCGTAATCACATCTGCCTGTTATCCGCACTATATTGCTGCTCAATATCAATATATATATATATGTATATATATATATATATATATATATATATATATATATATATATATATATATATATATATATATATATATATATATATATATATATATATATGCACATCCCCATACTTTCAGCCGACACAACCACGTGCAAGAGACATAGATCCTCATGAGTCCCCGCAACTGCGAGCGCTCATGAGAATCTATGTCTCTTGCTCGTCCCATTTACGTCAGCCTTCAACAGGCCCCGAAAGTCAGTCACAAGACGTCATAGACCCTTCCTTCTACGACGTTCCACATTGTTTACAAGTTTCTTGAATATTTTTTTATTTTCTTTCGTTTTTGCGACTTGACACCAGACGCACAGAGTTTCAAGCCAGCAAAAGTCCTCGGGATGACGTCGGGCCGTGGTTGGCCCGCGCACGGAAGTGCGCGGGCCAACCACAGCCCGACGTCGTCCCGAGGACGTGCGGCTTCTCGGGCCGCTTATTTGCCGAGCGTGCCAGCACTCTTGAAGAATCTGATAAACACCTGACAGCTTGCATTTTCAGCTGAGGGCGTCTTCGGTCTTGAAGAAGTTGGTTTTTTTATGTTTTCGTGCTCAGGTTTTCGAGTGTCTCTGTCGCCTTTAGTTGTATTGCCGAGTTTGTTGTTATTGTTATCGTTCAAACTACGTTTTTAACGTTCATGTTTGTTTTCAAGTTCTCAGTGTGTGTGTTTGTGTGTTTGTGTGTGTGTGTGCGTGTGTGTGTGTGTGTGTGTGTGTGTGTGTGTGTGTGTGTGTGTGTGTGTGTGTGTGTGTGTGTGTGTGTGTGTGTGTGTGTGTAGCCTTTTGCTGAACACGTTTTGCCTTTCCATTTTTAATTAGTTCCTATATATCACGCGAGTGTGTGTGTTGTGCAAGTGCGTGTGCAAGGACATGATTGAATAATAAGTCTGTATACCTAATCATTTAAAAAAAATCGTAAAATCTTTCTTCTGAATTTTGCATACTTACTACGCTGCGATTTCAGTAAAGCATTTTTCTTTTCAGTTCAGCAAAATATACTAAAATATTCTGTATGTACACACGTCATGAAAACGCATTTCCTCAGTGACGGGCGTTTAAGTTATCCCGGACCTGATGTTACACCCTATATATGACAAACGAAGTTTTTTGTGTTTCTTTGAAAATGGCTTCAGCCTGTGAGTTGTTTGACTGGCATAATGAGTCGTTAGTTAAACGTCAGGCAGGATTAGTCGTCAGTTAGAGGTCAGGCAGGATGAGTCGTCAGTTAGACGTCAGGCAGGATGAGTCGTCAGTTAGACGCCAACCACGATGAGTCGCCACTGTTAGTTAGACATCAGGCAGGATGACTGAGTCTTCAGTTAGACGTCAGGCAGAATGAGTCGTCAGTAAGTATTCAGTCGTCCTTGTGATAATGAAAATGAACTAAATGAGTTTTTGAGACATACAGACAACGGTTAGCAATGCAGATCAAGTTCAAATGTCGATCACACTGTTTCCCTCGATTGCTGCCCTGAAAAGCGCAGCGAATCGAGGGAGACAGTGTGCACTTTAGGCATGATACCAAAGCCGGAGTACACTAGAGGCACTGGGCTCCAGCGTGCGTAGCCTCTATAATCTTTGATGATACGTCATGTTAGAGGGCCACACTATATTGCACCTATGCGACAGCTTGGTGTGTTTCCGGAAATGATAGGGGGCACTGAACAACCGGCACTCAGGCACGACTGATGAGTGCAAACCGGTTACAACATACCTAGGTTTGTTTTAAAGTAGCGCGGCTGCTTCAGTTTGTCAGTGTTTGGTAGTTTACCTCAGCAGGTGGGACGATCTGTGATTGCTGATGTTCCCCGAGCTCCTGGGTTCACTACTACATAGGATGATCAGTAATACTGTGTGCTGACCGGCCTCTTCAGCCATGCCGATGAATGCCCAGCGGCATGCACGCCTGTCGACACGGCGTCCAGCAGAATTTCTGACAGCACTGAATCAGTCCACAGGTAGCTAGAGGCTTAGATTCTCATGAGCAACCGAGAATCTATGCCTCTTGGAGATCATGGGAGGAATCGATGGACTTGGCCAACCGCTTAGCACTTGGTATGCTGACGCTAGCACTGCCGGGCGGTAATATCAGTAGCGGTATTCATGCAGTGCAAAGAGGCCGGACTCGCTATGTCTAACCCCTTCCCTGCCACTGTACGTACATATTTTTGTTTCTCAAATCTTGGTTCATTCAACGCCCAAAAGCCAAAACCGTCCAAGAAACAAGGATATAAATCGGTCTCAGCAAGAGGCATAGATCCTCATAAGCCCCCGCAGTCGCGGGGGCGTATGAGGATCTATGCCTCTTGCGGTGGTTGGATGATCGTGTTCATTTTTTTCTCGGCCGGCAGTGAAGGGGTTAATGTCAGTGAATCTGTGCTTTGGTTCGTTCGGGACATTGACTTATGATGACGGTCTCATTTTTTTTTTAATTATTATTATCACGCATGCCGTTTTTTTTTTTTTTACATGAATACTGAAAGCCGATGAAAGAAAAGACGTTTATGATGGCAAGTTAGTGTTGTGGCTTACGATTTTAGTATGCTGTCGACTCTCAGGCCCGCGATAGTCCCGGTTAGTCAGTTTCAGTCTCCCTTCCAGCTCATAAGCGACCTGTCAAAATCATTATGATTGATCCTCCCTTGTTGGAGCACCCTGCGCGCGCATCTTTCTATCCCCACCTTCAACAACAATCACCTCCCCTCCACCACCACCCACCCACCTCCTGCTCCGCCTCCTCCACCCCAACCCTCCTAATGCCTATTCCAAAACGATCACCCTTCCAGCCACCCTTCCAGCCTGGCCTGCCCGACTTCCTGTATGATGTCTGGTCGTATTTCTGACTAGGTCCTTAACCCCTTCATTGACGAGAAGATTTGAACACTGTCGGGTCCCCAATCTCGGCTTTGACCCAACCTTGGCCAAAGTGACATATACTGCTCACATATAGTAAGGTATATTAACTTTTCAGTTTAAATTACTAAAAGTCCTCAGGATCGTTATAATCTCGGGTATATCAGTGATTATCCATCCCACTGGTTTGACATTTAGTGCTCACAAAAAGTAAAGGATGCATTACTTTTAGCTTGAATTATTAAAATGTCCTAAAATGTTAAAACACTAATCAGACCAAAAAGGTGACTGCAGTTTGCAGATGTAAGGTGGGTTTTTTTTAACGACATTTAGTAATTCAAGCTAAATTTAAGGCCGACGTCCCTTACTTTTTGTGAGCACTATATGTCACACCAATGTTGTGAAATTGTAGGCCAATGGGATGGCTAATCACTGATATAACCCGTTATAATTCCCATTCTGAGAACTTGTAGCAATTCAAGCTGACAAGTTAATGCACCTTACTATTTTTGAGCAGTATATGTCACTCTGGCCGAGCTTGGGTCGACACCGAGGTTGGGACCCAACAAACACCACCCAACCGCAAGAGGTATAGATCCTCATGAGCCCCCGCAATTGCGGGGGCTCATGAGGATCTATACCTCTTGCTGATACCAATTTGTAGCCATGTTCCTTTGACGCTGGGTATGTGTCGCCATATTCTTTGGACTGCTGGGGATCTTTGACCGCTGAATTCACAATGATTTCCCAAAAACATACTCTGTGTCCACTGGCATTAAAACGCGTGCAGCCACCGGCACTGTTTGCAGAACCGGTGGCTTAGTGCATGCACAAGAACATTTGTACCGAAAGACGCATTACAGTTTTCATTCAACGCAATTTTGACTCCGTTATGAATTCTCCCAAAGAAAGATAATGCAGCCTCGGCATTCCCAGGTCTAACGAACGCGCAGATTTATACATTAGTAACGAAGGACAATTGAAAGGTGGAGATCAAAGCCTTCCTCAGTCCTTTTGTTATTCAGTGTTAACCCATATCTGACTGAGGCTAAAAGCTTCCAATTTGTGCACTGCCATATGCAAGCTACATTATAGTACTTACAGATAAGGATATAGACCAATGGCTTTTGTTCAAGGGTAGTGCCAGAATAGCTTGGCGCCTAGAGGCGCCAAGCTATTCTGGCACTACCCTTGAACTATTTTAGTCAAACACCTGGTGTATTCCGAATTATAAGGATTAAGGATCTCTTGGACGTACTAAAAAGTGTTCAGAAATATAAGCTTGAACACCCTACGCGGAAACACACTGGATTGATTTTGAAAAATTACGTTATCTTGGCAAAAGTGCGCTCTGACTGGACTTCCAGTAGTGTTCAATGTTTATTTGCTATGGTAACAGTTTTATCAAAATGTCATGTTTTCATCCTTGTGTATGCTGTGATTATTAGTTGTGTGTGATAATTGGTGTGATATTATTTTCGTCTTTAGTAACTGACATCAAGACACGTTCCAATGTTTTTATTGTGGGTTTTTTAACATGGAAACATATGGCAATAAACTGTCTTATCTTATCTTATTTAACGATTTAGTCATGATGGCTTTTTATTAACCCTTATCATTTGGAATACACCAGTGTGTGAAATATGTGTGAGTAAAATAGTTCAAGGGTAGTGCCAGAATAGCTTGGAGCCTCTAGACGCCAAGCTATTCTGGCACCACCCTTGAACTAAAACCATTGGTCTATATCCTTATCTGTAAGTACTATAATGCAGTATGGCAGTGTACAAATTTGAAGCTTTCAGCCTCAGTATGATATGGGTTAAACAACAAAAACAAATGAATATACAGTAGTCCTATATTTTCCCCAGTGATTTTCAAGTGTATATTGTTACCGGCTTATGGTGGTGAGTGCTCCCCTCCCTCCCTACCCCACACCACCACCACCTCCCACCTCCTTCGCTTCACTTCATCTCCACATCTTTATAATTATATCGAACATTTTCGTGTTCGTGTTTAAGTACATACAGATGAGTGCTTCTTTCAAAACAACAAAAACATTACCTTGGAGATTTGCATGGAAACTAACTGACGTCACACTTGCTGGAAAATAAACAAGCATCGGGATACTGTCATAGGATTCCTTTCTTCTGACTCCAAGACTTTGGTACTTCTGGAAGCTTCCGAGTTCAGACCGCCCATCTCACTCCAAGAGGAATAGATCCTCATGACCCCCCCCCCCCCCCCCCCGACACAGGGGTTCATGAGGATCTATGCCTTTGCATCTTGTTTGAGAATGATGTTTTTGTTTTGTGTGTTGTTGTTGTTTTTTTTTTGTTGTTTGTTTGTTTGTTGTTGGTTATTTGTGGGGTTTTTGCTTTTTGGGGTTTTTTTGGTTTTTTTTATTTGTTTGTTTTTTTGTTATTTTTTTTATTTTATTTTTATTTTATTTTTTTTTTTTTTTTTTGGGGGGGGGAGAGGGATTCAAGTTTCTCTGACTGCACACTCTTCGGTTCTTTCAGGTAACTCAAGAGTTTTCAAGCTTTCCCTTTACCTTGGAGATTTGCATGGAAGCTAACTGGTACTTCACCAATGTTTTAGCTTTGCTTATCCACCCACCCCCAACAGAAGCACTAACGCATATCAGCACTAAACGTCTCAGCGTTGTTTTTTTGGTAAGTCACTGTCCACTGTCAGAGGCATAGATCCTCGTGAGCCCCGCACCGCAGCGAGCCTGATGATGCCGGATGTAAGCCTCCTGTTCAGCTAGGCACATTTACACCTGTGTACCTCAGTACTTTGAAGGGCAGGAAATGGGACGGTAGGGTGTTGTTGGTGGGGGGTGGGGGTTGGGCGGGGGGTGGGGGGTGGGGAGGGGGGGGTAAGGATGGGCAGGTGTCAGTTATGCGGTACGATGCCTTTTAGTTTCGTAAGTGTCCACCGGCCAACCCTCTTCAGTTTTTGAGCACTTTTATTTTAGAAGTAAGGAGGTGTTGGGCCGGGCTGATGTATTGAAGCTGTGTTGAGCGCTTATCTACACGTCAGTAAAGGTTCCTGACCTGAAGGTGCCGGGAACGATGTCAGTGGTACCGTGACACAGGAATCTGCGGCAATGATAACAGCAATAACGACGACAATAAATATGACAATAACAAACTGTCGATTAACCCTTTCCGTCTTCCAACGCACGCAGATTGCGTTTGAAATCAATTTAAATTTAACGTGAAAAAAAAAGCCCAGCCGTGAAAAGCGGAACATGGTACAAAGTAGTTTCAGCAAGAGACATAGATCTTCATGAGCAACTGCGGGGGGCTCATGAGGATCTATGTCTCTTGCAGTTGGTTAGTGTGTTGTTTTTTTATAATTATTCTCTGCAGTCACAAGTGGTTAACGGAGACCGATGTCTATAAATGAATGAACGATGCCTCTTTATTTAACTCATTCTACCCCAACACCGAAATCCCCAAATTTTGCCGTTGTCCTCTGAAGACTGCATTGTAGTGCAGGACACAGATCGACTATGATAGTTCAAGGGTGATGCCAGAATAGCTTGGCGCCCATAGGCGCCAAGCTATTCTGGCATCACCCTTGAACTATCATGGTCGATCCTTATCTTGCTGTGGTGTGTCTGGGGTAGAATGAGTTAATTAACTGAAACTATTTGGCTTCAGTCCATAGGAAAAACTGAACTTTAAACGAAATGAAACAGCAGAAAGGAAGATCACATTTCAATACTGAAGTTGTACTTTTATTAGAGTTAGGATTTACCTGTGACAGGTTGCATATAGTTTGGTGATCATGTGTGTGCTCAGTAAAAGTGTTTTCAGCTATATATGTGACACTGAGAAACGGAAGGCACAGGCTCCCAGCAGCAGAGTTTAACTTGACCCCAGCATCAACACCTACGTGTAACGCTAATCGCCGCACAGTTTCCGTCAGCTAGAAACGCAATACTGATTCACGTGCGTGCGCGTGCGCGTGCATTTGCGCTTAGTGTGTATGCTGAGTGCGCGTGTGTTCACTCGCTCAGCCGATCTCCGCTCCATCTGCAAGAGGCACAGTTCCTCATGAAGCCCAGCAACTACTAGGGGCTCATGAGAATGTACGCCTCACACTCCCAAACACCGGTGCCATTCCGTTCTCAGACGCAGAACATCACCTATGTTGAGTACCCTTGTATGATGTGTAAGGTAAGGAAAGTGATGAGTGAAATCAAGCAAGTCTGCAAGAGGCATAGATTCTCATGAGCCCCTGCTTTGCAGGGGCTCATGAAAATCTATGCCAGGCTCTTGCAAGGTTTTGTTTACATCCCCAGACTCGAAAGTCAAGGAGATTTGAACGAAGTACCCGACTAGGTTGTGTATGGCAAGGGGAAAATAAATCGCAGTGTATGACTCACAGTGCTAAGGGAGTTTTCAGTGGAAGAGATAAGTTCTTGGGGAGTCCCTGTCTGCCAGTTTTACCTGAGAGTTGGCCATCTGTGAAACGTGTAAACCTTTCGAGAGACGTTGAAACGGCAGCAGAGAGAAGAGAAGAGAGAGTCTACTACTACGGGGGGTTTAATACACTGTTTCAAGGGAGTACCTTTTTCAGACGCAGCAAGGCTTTTTAGACTGACGCAGATGGGGCTTTGCCTTGGTTAGTACCGACTTTCATTTTACTAGTTTTTCTTTCTTTTTTTCAGTTTCAGAATCAGATGACTTTATTTTGTTGCAATAACAAAGAGGACAGCGTTTGTTGTTGCTGTTTATTTTATTTTTGTTTTTATTTGTTTTTCATTTCGTTTTGACGTTGTTTTTGTTGTTGTGTGTGTGGTTTTTAAATTTGTTTGAACGGTCTGTGGTTTCCAGCTACCCAATCTAAAACTTATAAAATTTAAGATCATTTTGTTATAACGATATGACTGGTTGTCTATTTTCCGGTGAAGCTCTTTTAGTTTTTGCTGCAACTGGTATTTCAAAAGTCTCAACCGGAATGATCAAGACGACGAACATTCCGTCTTTGAGTCGCTGTGCTAACTGTTTTTCAGTTTTGTTTTAATTAACCCCATAACTCTTGGGGCAATGCAAACGCTACCCGGCACCTGCAAGGGACATAAAACCCTCATGTGCCCCCGCAGTCGCGGGGGCTCATGAGGGTTTTATGTCTAGTCTTCACTGAGTTGTTATACCTGTAATGTGTTGTTGGTCCCATTTACATTTGTGATTTGCACGCGAATGTCGGTCGGTATGTAGTCGCTTCAGGCGCGTAGTTCGTGATCACTGGAAGCGAAAAGGTTAAGTCATTGGGCAGTTGCTATTTCACATGACGTGCCGGTGTGTTGATCTGTGATTTTGGACGTTATGGTCTAGAGCCAGTTTGTTCAGAGTCTTGAATAACCCAACGAAGAAAACAGCACGCTTAGCTAAACGGACAATTACAACACAAGTTACCTGATATTTCAAATAAAACCCACTTTACAAAATAAACAAACACACAGTATACAACTCGGCACTTATTGTGTCAGTGCAGTGAGAGAGTAAGCGACTTAATTTGGTCACTTTATAATATTAACCCATTCAGCCCTGACGCACTACAGCAGGACTGAGATAATAATAATGATAATTCAAGGTAGTGCCAGATTAGCTTGGCGCCTGTCGGCGCCAAGCTAATCTGGCACTGCCTTTGAATTATCATGGTCGATCCATCTCCTGCAACTGGTGCATAGTCATTAGATGACGCCTCCAAAATTTGGGAAATACGGCCGTCGGGCTGAATGAGTTAATAAATTGTGTTGTAACTGTCCTTTCTAAGCGTGTTTCTTCGATGGGTTTTACTCTCTGCATTGTACACGCATGGCAGTCACCGTTTTGGTCTGGATTTTGTGACGGCCGGAGTCTGCTTAGTACTTCCAATGGTCTTTAGTGTTCAGGTTTATAGAACTGTGGTGATTCCGGCTCTACATGTATTCATACACTATGTCGTTCCGCCGTTGGAAACGAAAAAGGAAGCTGGAAAGAAAGCCGGAGGGAGAAAGAGAGAGAGACGGAGAGAGAGAGAGAGAGAGAGAGAGAGAGAGAGAGAGAGAGAGAGAGAGAGAGAGAGAGAGAGAGAGAGAGAACAAGGACAAACAAAACAAAAGCATCGACCTTACGATAGGGCGGAAGGGGCGGCCTCTCAAAGGTGCGCAGCTGTAATGTTACATTTGGCTTCTCCGGTTTTGCGATGTGTTATGTCAGCTGTTCTGCAGATCAAGTTTATGTCTGCGGCGGTGTCAGTTGTACTGGAAATACGACGTTCATTAACTCATTCGAGACGTGCCGCCTCCGGATACGCTGCTTATGAAGCGTATCCGGAGGCGGCACGTCTCGAATGTGTTAAAACAACTTTCTTTTACCTCGGATTCGTAGGAGATGAAAGAAACAAGATTAAATCCTCTCAAACGAGCTGGATTAATTAATACAAAGGTGGCTGAAAGTATTTATGAAATATATAAACACAAAACAGACTGAATCATTATTGCAATCGACGGCTTTGCGGCTCATAACAAAATCCAGACTAAAAGGGTGATTGCCAAGAGTGTAAAATGCAAAGAAGTACCCAACGGAGAAAGAAACACGCTTAGAAAAGACAGTTACAACACAGTTTAATAATATTTCCGGTAAATTCCCTTTTTAAAAATAAACAAACAAACAGAGAGCTCAGTCGCTACTTATCTTCATTTATCGCAGAAGGACGGCTGTGGCATCTGACCTCTCTATTTGTTTGTTTGTCTATTTTTAAAAAAGGCCGGTATTTACCCGAAATATTAATAAATTGTGTTGTAAGTGTCTTTTCTTAGCGTGTTTCTTTCTCCGTTGGGTACTTCTTTGGCTTACAACAAGGTGTCGCAGTTAACAAAAGTCGGACATAGCAACGCTTTTTCAAAGGCCCACAACTCTTTTTGTATAACAATTACTTCGTTTATTAAAAGACCTCGGACATAACAAGAACAAAAGTTGGACCCCGGGAACCCAAATTTTCTTGTTGTTATGTCCGGAGTTTGCTGTCGTATACTATGCGTATTTGGAATCTGATTGCCGTTTATTAACCCATTCAGCCCTGACGCACTACAGCAGGAGATGGATCGACCATGATAATTCCAGGGCAGTGCCAGATTAGCTTGGCGCCTGTCGGCGCCAAGCTAATCTGGCACTGCCCTTGAATTATCATGGTCGATCCATCTCGGCGCCAAGCTAATCTGGCACTGCCCTTGAATTGTCATGGTCGATCCATCTCCTGCAACAGGTGCATAGTCGTTAGATGACGCCTCCGAATTTTGGGAAATACGTCCGTCGGGCTGAACGAGTTAATTGTGGCAAATCACACATTTGGAAATTAATTTTCCATCCGTAATTACTTGCTGAGCCCTTAGTTTAAAATTCACACATCAGGAGATGGTTCGAGGCGCCAAGCTATTCTGGCTCCACCCTTGAACTAGCATGATCGATCTGTTTCTTGATGTTTGGTAATCAGGGCTGATTAGGTTTAGAAACGTCTTTCATCATTCTATGACATTGTTCGGTTAACCCATTCAACTCCGACACGCCACGGCAAGACATGGATCGAGCGTGAGAGTTCAAGGGTTGTGCCAGAATAGCTTGGCGCCCATAGGCGCCAAGCTGTTCTAGCACAACCCTAGAACTATCACGCTCGATCTGTTTCCAGAAGTGTAATACAGTCTTCAGGGGGCAGCTTCAAAATTTGGGGATTTCGGTCCTGGCCGAGTTGAATGTGTTAAACCACTAATGAGCGATGGGCAAGTTCTAATTAAATAGCAGGATAAATAGCAATAATTTAAAATCCAGAACAAAAAGGTGACTACCAAGCGTGTAAAATGGAGAGAAAAAAAATCCAACAAAGAAGGAAACACGCTCAGAACGGAAAGTATACTGACGAGAAAAAGAAATGCGATATATTTTGTTTTTAATCAAAAAATGTCGCATTTATTTTGCTCGTCAGTATACAACACTTGTGTGTTGTACGTGTCCTTCCTAAGGGTGCTTCTTACTTTGTTGGGAGTTTCTATGAGTAACGTCAGTTAGGTAAGGTAAGCGGGCCCCACCTCATTTTCCCTTTTTCTTCCGTAACTAATTTTAATGAGGTAAGCCTACGCAGCACCGACTCATTTACCGTCCAGCTGTGTGTTTGTCTGGTTTTACTGTCCGTTTTAATGACTTCGTGCTGAGGGAAGCAAAGAAGTAAACACGTGCGCTGGCAGTACGCCTAACAGTTAATCCGACCAAAAATTGGGAGCGGGGAGGGGGGGGGGGGGGGTGCGTGAAGGTGGGGTAAGTTGGGCTGTGAAGGGAGTGTGTGTGTGTGTGTGTGTGTGTGTGTGTGTGTGTGTGTGTGTGTGTGTGTGTGTGTGTGTGTGTGTGTGTGTGTGTGTGTGTGAGAGAGAGAGAGAGAGAGACAGAGAGACAGAGACAGAGAGGGGGGCGGGGGGATTGAATATTGTTTTTTTGTGTTAATTCTATACATGTTCAACCTATTATTTTAACGCATTCTGCCCGCGGCACACCACAGCAAGTGCGTGCGTGCGTGTACGTATGTGTGTGCGTGTGTATGTGTGCGTGCGTGAGTGTGTGACTATGTGTGTGTGTGTGTGCGTGTGTGTGTGTGTGTGTGTGTGTGTGTGTGTGTGTGTGTGTGTGTGTGTGTGTGTGTATGTGTGTGTGTGTGTGTGTGATAGAGAGAGAGAGAGGGCGGGGGGATTTAATTTCTTTTTCGGGAGGGGTGGGAGGGGGAGGCGGGGGGAATTCTATACAAGTTCAACCTATTATTTTAACTCGTACTGCCCGCGACACACCACAGCAAGATATGGCTCAACCATGATAAGAGTTGAAGAGTCTATGTCTCTTGCCTGTTGGATCATATTACTTTTCTCGGCAATGAATGTATTAAACATTTACGGCGGCGTAACACTTTGTTCGCCACCACGAAGGTGATTTCAAAGACGGGGCAACGGAAAGGGTCTGAACAAACTTTGACACCAGCTGGGCCGGTTCGAACCTACGACCTTTCGAACGAAAGTCCAACACTCTACTTCATGGCCTCCCCAGCCCAGCTCCACATATCATAGGTGCAGGAGTGTGGTTGGTTGGAAGGAGAGGGGTGAATGTAGTTGGTGGTGGGTGGCCGGAAGCAAAAGAAAAAAAAATTGGAAAATACATACCAATCTTGATTAGATCTTTTTTGGCACTCGTACCTATACATAATGGCTCTGGTTCTACTCCTACCTCCTCTCCCTCCCCTACCCCCAACCCCCATCCACCAGAACCACTCTCTTGCTCGGCGCTAAACCCTAATAATAAAGCTTTTAACGCTTTCTCCCACAGAACCTCACTGTCTGTCTCTGTCTCTCGCTGTCTCTGTATCTCTCTCTGCCTCTCTCTGTCTCTAAATTAGCCTTTGGTGATCACGTTTTGCCTTTCCATTTAATTAGTTCTTATTTATTACGCGCGTGTGTGTGTTGTGTAAGTGCGTCTGCAAGGAGATGATTGAAAAAAAGGTCTATATGCCTAATCATTTATCCTTGAGAAATAAACTTTCATTTTAGTTGATTTCATATCTCTCTCTCTCTCTCTCTCTCTCTCTCTCTCTCTCTCTCTCTCTCTCTCTCTCTCTCTCTCTCTCTCTCTCTCTCTCTCTCTCTCTCTCTCTCTCTCTCTCTCTCTCTCTCTCTGAGATGACCCTAGTTGCCGGCTCGACACTTAACCCTAACAATTAACTTCTCTCTCTCTCTCTCTCTCTCTCTCTCTCTCTCTCTCTCTCTCTCTCTCTCTCTCTCTCTCTCTCTCTCTCTCTCTCTCTCTCTCTCTCTCTCTCTCTCTCTCTCTCTTCCCCCCCCCCACCCCTCTCTCTCTCTAGTTGTAACACGTTATTATGATTTAAGCCGATATCCCGGAATATAAAAGTTTGAAGTTTCTCTCCCACTTCATTCTGCTAAAACTGAGCCGATGTTCCCTATAACCCGTACCCTCTTGCGCGTGCAGTCACTTGTACCGGTGGCTGCATGCACAAAGGTGTTAAAATCAAAGTTAACTGATAAACTTTAATCATTTATGTCTGTCTTTCCTCTTTCTTCGGTTGAGCTTTTTATGTTCTTTAATTTAACCCCTTTGACTGTCGGTAGCGGTTTTTGTCGAGGCGATTCCGTCAGGAATCGCCTCGACAAAAACCGCTACCGACAGTCAAATGGTTAAGTCTGTTATAGCTGGTTTGACGTATTATCGTATTTTACAGGATTTCTCTTGGAATTGGAATGATTCCATTGTATACTGCGTGCTGTTTGCTTTCCCTCCATAGTTTGTTTTGGGCTCGTTGTGCGTGAGATGACTAATCTAATCAAGATTTCCCAAATTGGATGGGCGTTACCTGTTTTTCCTGCACTCGACAACACAGTGATGGAATTAAGTCTAGTGTGGCGTTTTCGTGTTATGCGGCTATGTATGCCTGTGTCCAAATGTTCAGTTCCACGACCATACAAATCAACTATTATTGTTGTTGAATTTAATTTTGCTGTTATTGTTGTTGTTGTTGCTAAAAGTTCTTGGAGCTTGGAGGGGAACACACCTTATCTCCCCTAATCCCCCCCCCCCTTTCCCCCTCCTAAATAAATAAATAAATAAATAATAAAAATATATAAATTAATTAATATTAAAACAACAAAGAATCAAAACGAACAAACAATAAGCTAGGTCTTCCCCGGGAAAGGCACCCCAAATATCCCCTCGTGGAACAATAAATTAAATACAAAATAAATGAGAAATAAAAATAAAAACAAACCTCCACAATGTCACCTTTTTTTTTTTTTTGAATAAAATTTACCCGTCAGACAAGACTTCATTTCTGAACCATGATCTGACTTTACCTAATTCGAGAAGTGCCGCATCCGGATACGCGGCTTCACGCCGCGTATCCGGATGCAGCACGTCTCAAATACGTTAACTAAAAATATGTGTGTACACTGCGATAAACGATAATACCCATTTCACAAGTTCATCGTGGGTGTTTGTTTACGTTGTTTATGTTGCTCTTTCCAGCAAAATGTTCGACGATTTCTTTTCAAAGCGAAGTTACGGCTGAGGCCCTTTGCGGGTTTGTTTGTTTGATTTTCTGTTGTTCAGTGTTGGTTGGTGTTTTGTTTTGTTTTTTGTTGTTTTTGTTTTATCTGTCATTAAATTTTGCCGCTTTGGAAGGGTTCCTGTTTGTTTGTGTTGTGATGTGATGTGTTGTGTTTTGATGTGTTGTATTGTGTTGTATTGTGTTGTGTTTTCTTGTCTTGTGTTTTCTTGTAGTCTTGTGTTTTCTTGTCTTGTGTTTTCTTGTTTTTTGTTTTCTTGTCTTGTGTTTTCTTGTCTTGTGTTTTCTTGTCTTGTGTTTTCTTGTCTTGTGTTTTCTTGTCTTCTTTTCGGTTCAGTTCTCTCTTGTTTTCTTTTGTTTTGAACTCACCCTGTGCAAGTGATTTCCTGTCCTTCATCTATCCCTATTTTTCTTTGGTCCACAGTTGTACGACATGGGAACAGGGAAAAACTACAGCCCGGGAACGTCGTACGGCGGCGGCTACAGTAGCTACAAAGCTCCTACGCCTTCTTACAACAGGTCTTACAGTTACGACTCCAAGCCCAAGTACACACCCAGCAGCGGCACCAGCGTGGTAGACCGTGTCCAGAAGTTCGCGTCCATGGAGCCACGTTACGGCCAGACTGATTACCGCTACCCCGCCGTAGACCGCAGCGCCGCAGGCAAAGACAGGTAGACATTGCTGCTGTTTGTTGTTGTTTAGTTCGGGTTTAACGTCCACAGCACCGAGGTGATCATGGACGGCCTTGACGGGCGGGTTATGGAGGACAGGGAAATATATTGCCTATGGAGCCGTACGACCTAAACACTGATCAACTCAGGCGCACTCCAACTGTGCCACAATTTGATTTACCAGGACCTTTCAACGGACATGCTATTGAACAAATCCATTTTTCCCCCCTGGATTGTGAGTCCAGCTACCGGGGCCGGGACGGGATTCGAACCCACGACCCGGCGATTCCCTTCGCTCTCCTGCTCCGACGTTTAACCTCCTGAGCTATTTCGGACTCAGACATTGCTGTACAAGAGTGGTCGTTTAAAACTCATTCGTGGCCAGCGACTGGCCGCGAATGAGTTAAGACAGGTGCGAACCTGTCTTGAACGACCTCACTCTCTCTCTCTCTCTCTCTCTCTCTCTCTCTCTCTCTCTCTCTCTCTCTCTCTCTCTCTCTCTCTCTCTCTCTCTCTCTCTCTCTCTCTCTCTCACATTTGAAAACTATTACCTCACCAGGAAGTTTTAAAACAAAACTTTTTGATTACCTGATGAGTCAGACTTAGTACGTTTCTCAGGTACTGTAATATTTCCTGTACCTCACGTATTTCATACAGATGGTTTTTATATGTGTGTGCGCGTGTGTGTGTGTGCTCGTGTTTGTTTGTGCGTGTGGGTGTATGTGTGAGCGGCGCGCGTGCGTGCGTGTGCGCATGTGTGTGTGATGAGTATTATTTTTTTTTCTGCATATAATGATGCTATTGGGTTTTGCATGTACATATATATTTTATAGTTTCCCTTATTTTTTATCCTGTAGATGTTAGCAACGGCAAGTTTGTAAAATGACGATTTGTTTTCTGTCAAAACTTTTTACCGTTGAAAAATAAAGTTTCATCATCATCATCATCTCTCTCCTCTCTCTCTCTCTCTCTCTCTCTCTCTCCTCTCTCTCTGTTCCTTATCTTTTCTTTTTTCGTTTTTAATTTAATTTAATTTAATTTATTTTTTTTTAATTATTTTTATTTATTTCTTTATTTGTTATTATTATTATTATTATTATTTATTTATTTATTTTTTTTTTTTTTGGGGGGGGGGAGGAGGGGGGGGGCGGGGGAATAATATGATCTTAACTCCTTTCCTGCCAGTGGATGCAGATTTTCTTTTTGAAATCAGCCATTGCAAATTCAACGTTTATTTTGTATATGTGTGATGCAATAAAACTGTTTAAATCGATTCAACGTCAAAGATCTCCAGCCGTCAAAGAAACATGGATGGAAAGTGGTTTCAGCAAGAGGCATAGATCCTCATGAGCCCCCGCAACTGCGGGGGCTCATGAGGATCTATACCTCTTGCAGTTGGGTTGTGTTCATTCTTTTTGGCAATAAAGTGGTTAAAAGACAGTTACTCTCTGAAGAGGTCATGAAGGGCAGAAATTGTCACCTTTCACTATACCTAGTCATTCAGTGGGCTACAGTCACCTACATGGTCTTTATCGACAGGTGATATCTTATGAGGGTGGTCGCTAAAAACAGGTTCTATTGTAATTCATTCAGCCAAGATACACTACAAGAGGAGCTGGATTCACCACAAAAGCGTGAATGGGAAGAAGTGTGCAATGTGGATCGACTGTGGACACAGGGGGCACTTACATGTTTCTCGTATCAAAAGAAAAAAAAATCGTTTTCTTGAGACAATAAGTTAAAAGAATCTAATTAGCCAACTGTTGGGTTCCTAACCAAGTAAAATCAAAGAGCCGAGAAAAAAGAGACCCGAACAAAGCTTACATGATGTTCCTCTGGCTAAATGCTTTAAAATTTACCTTGCTATTTGGGTGAGATAAAATATTTCCAGCTCACCCGGCATTACTTACACCCATCATTGGCGACCGGGCGGCTGTATTTGACCACCACTAGTAGGCGCCAAGCTATTCTGGCACCACCCTTGATTTTACATAGTCGACGTCACACTGGTTATCTCCCTCTGTTCACTTCCGCTGGTACGTCAACTGCAAAGAAAAACAACCAAAGAAGAAACAAGATTAGAAAGGATAAGCATACTGACGAGAAAAAGAAATGCAACATTTTCGTAACCATCGGAAACACTATAAGTGTTTCCGATGGTTACGAAAATGTCGCATTTCTTTTGCTCGTCAGTATACTTGTCCTTACTGAGCATGCTTCTTTCTTCGTTGAGTATTTGTATACTGTCACAGTAGAAAAAACATCCAATAAATCTTTTTGTAATCGAACGAACACAACAGCAAAATCAAATCAAAATTTCACATGCAGGTGGCTTATTTCCAACGTATTAATGTGCTGCTGGCTGGACTATATTTTCTGACGGAAGCTCACAACTTGGGTTGAGACCAAGAATCCCGCATTTAGCCCTTTGTCTTAACAGAATGCATGTTCTGCATACCATTGGCCACATGTTAGGCCGCCATTAAAAAAAGTGCTTACGCATGTTCTAGAAAAAGGGAATTAAAACCAGTGGCGGATTCGAGACTGCGAGAGGGGAGGGGAGGGTGTTGGAGTTTCTAGATGTTGCGTAGGTCCAGAGCCTGTGTTAGCACATTGATTAGACATTCCCGCATTTGGGATTAGTCTTTTAGAGTCTGTGTAACTGTTCCAGAGTCAAATCGACCATGGCAAAAGGTGCAGAGTATATTTATTCTTGATTCAGACTCTTGCTGGTCTATGATTTAGGACCTTACGGCTTTCATCCGTAAGGTCCAAAGTCGCAGACCAACACACATACATCAATCACCACTTTGCCGTCCCCCTTCAAGTTTCTTCGGCGTTAAACCCAAATAACTGTGGATTTACGTCTTCGGTCGCGTGCGTCTCGTCGTCCGTCGCACGACAGACAATAATGACTCTAAGACCTCTCGACGCCGGTCGCAAGCGTCTCGACGGCCGTCGCAGGACTGCCCAAAAACCGACCCAAAAGTACGCGTGGTTCCGCACCTGCAGTTTAAGCCTCAGGATAACATCACTACTTAGGCTGCAGTAAATATCTGCACGTAGTTGTGATTGTCAATCGTTGCTTGGAAATTACGACCCCTCTTCAGTTCAAGTGCGCACCTCAGCTGCCAGAGGCATAGATCCTCATTAACCGTTGCAAACCTGCTGGCTCTCATGAAAACTGATGTGTCTTGCTGAACCCATTTAGACCTAACTGTTACGAAGTAAGATATTTTTTATCGCTCTGGGCCGTTTGGGAGAATTCTCTGATACAGGAGTTGTCCTGAGAAGATTATGTAGTTGACAAGGTCACGGTCAGACTAACGGTGGATCGAAACTGACAGTTCAAGGGTGATGCCTGGATGGCTTGGCGCCTTCAGTTTCGATCCATCTTTTCTTGCAGTTTGTCAAAGCTGAATGGGTTCAAAGGTGACCCAAAGTCAACATAACATAGATTTATTTTGTAGTCTAACACAACAGAATATTCTAGCAGACAGATTTACTTAAACCGGAACAGTATTTCGGCCACAACAGAGTGTAGGAAAATGCATTTGCGACGTCATTTATTTTATGTACTATATATTTAGTGTTGGGATAAAATAAACTCGTGTCCTCTTTAAGTGCACATGCGCAGACAGCCAACGTCCTCTCCAAGAGGCATAGATGCTCATAAGCCTTTTAGGCCTATAGAGACTGATGATGATCCATGTCTGTTGCTAGACCTATTTACACCCATCCTTCTCGTAAGGAGAAGAAGGTGTGGATTTGAGTCTTGTGCCTTTGGATTTGTTTATATTAATTGAAAGCGCACTTCTTGGCAGACACACCGGTGATCGGATTCACAGAAATTGCGTCGGTTCAGATTTTTTTTTTTTTTTTTTTTTTTTTTTTTTTTTTTTGCGTGCAGTTGTTCGTAGCTTTTAAAAGTGCAGCCTTAAATCAGGTCAAAACAACATAAGCTGCCAGGAATTTCATGAAAGGTGGCTTTTAAACCTCGCACAAATCGGTTTCTGCCATTTCGGACTTAAAGTCCTAACGCGATTTTTTTAACCATCGGTTAATATAAATGCGTATCAAATGATACAAACTAACATAAACAGTTATCAAATAATATAAATTTGAACAGATTTTTCAGATAGACAATTTTCTTAAGAGCATTTTAGATCTAAAAATGGTTCAAGCAGATTGTTATGAATGATACTAATGTCTAAAATCTGACACAAACGTATCGGTCATCACATCTGAAAGTCTTAGTACGCGTATACAGTGATCGGAACAAGTGTATATTAATTGATAGTACATTTCTCTTAACTGCTAAGAACCCGTACCGTTTGCGGGAATATTTTGGGGAGCACGTCAAAAGTATGCTTCTATTCAAATGAGATGCTTCATAGAAGTATACTTGTGGCGTACTCCCCGGATGGGTCTATCTTGAGAGTAGGCCTACCCGCAAACGGTAAGGGAAAACACTCGATCATTCTGTCAACATTTCCTCGGCTTTCTCGCCAGATATTCTTCGCTGGATCGCTACTCAAACAGAAGCGGCTACACGTCGGATTACGGCGGCGGAGGGACGCCGTACAGCTCTTGGGACCGCGCCTCCACCAGATCCAACAAATCCTTCGGGGGCAGCCGCGAGACCTCTCCGGTCAGCACTCGGTCATCTCGCTACGATTACAGCAGCTCCGCGTCTCCCTACTCAACCATCTCGTCTTATAAGAGCGGGTCTGACGCCTCGCCTGTACCCAGGCCCAGCTACGACAGACAGAGCAGCTCTAGGGGGCACGACGCGCCGGATTACTCGGGACGTAGGTCCTCCGTGGACAGGAGATCCGTGGACCGGCTCACGACTGGGTTAGCGTCCCCGGCGTCGCCGAGACAGGCTCCGCGGAGGAGAGAGTCCCTGACGGACGAGACGGACGACAGCGCTCCTGAGGCTGAAAAGCGGGAGACAGCTATCAGGTACGCTATGATGTCATTCTGTGACGTCACTGCTTATACAAAAAAAATCTCAACAAAAAGACACGCGTAAAAAGGACAAGTGCAACACAATAATGTTTCACTTGTCTTTTGGAAAAAAAAAAAATTTAAATACGCTTAAGAAGGAAAATAACAATACAATTGTGCTTTACTTGTCTCTTTTATGCGTGTCTCTGAGTTGAACTTGTCTTTTTAACCTTTCTTTTTTCTTTTGGGGATTTTGTTTTGCTTTTTACGCGCTAGGCGGTCCCCTTTTTGGTCAGGATTCTGCCACTGCTTAAAGACCAACAAGCAGAGGGTAGCCTAGCTGCTTAGCATCTCCTTTGAATAGCAGTATACTTGTTGCGTACTCCCCGAGTGGGTCTATCTGGGAATGCTCGATGAGTACTGCTCAGACAGACCTACTCGGGGAGTATGCCACAAGTACACTTCTATTCAAATCAGATGTTTCGCATCTCATTTGAATTGAAGTATACTTGTGGCATACTACACGAGTGGGTCTAACTAGGGAGTACTCCCCGCAGAGCCACAAGAAGGCGCCAAACCGTTCTGGGACAAAATGAATAAAGACACTCTTCTTGGTTTTTGTTTTTCAGGTACCTAGTGTGCAGAGGGACTTCGCCGCCTCCAGATCCTGAAGCGCCAAAACGTGAGAACAAAGCCAAGGAGAGGATCAGCGTCTCTCGCACCAGGAGGATCAAGGTCCCGGAGAAACCCGCCGAGAAGAAATCTCGCCGACAGACCGTGATAGAAAAGCGGCCTTCGCATACGGATTGCGCTACTCAGGTCAACATGGACCAGCAGGCACAGTCGCGCCGTTCCAGGCCACCCTCCTCCGCTGGTTTCGCCGGAGGAGGGGGTGGGGCGGGAGAGAGAGGTGGAGGTGGGGTTGGTGGTGGGGGTGGGGGTGAGAGGGGCTCCACAGGATCTCAACCTGGAGAGACGTACTACAAATACCGGGACAAGTTCGGCGCGCCTCAAGTCCCGGCCCCCACGTCCAGCGCCAGTAACGCCTCCACAAACGTGTCCCGTAACTCTTCTCGCTCCACACTCAAGGACGGCGACTCTCGCCGCAGCTACAAGGAACCAGAACCTGTTGGCTCACCACCCGCTGAGAAATCGTGGAGACAGGTACTTGTCAATAATTTTGATACTTATGATTTCTCTCATCAATTTTGAAATGAATACGTCCGCACGGGAGTACGCACCAGATAGACCCACTCGGGGAGTACTTAATAATTTCACTTCTCTTCAAATGAGATATAGTACGCCACAAGTATACTTCTATTCAAATGAGATGCTAAGCATCTCATTTGAATAGAAGTGTAATTGTGGCGTACTCCGCGAGTGGGTCTCTATAGCTATCTGGGGAGTACTCTCGCAAATGATAAGGGAAATATTAATCATAAATTTCATCGTCGTCTTCGTCCTCATCAAAGGAGACACTTTCTCGATCCCATGCAATTCATGTTTCGAACGCTGACTTTGTTGTCGTCTGCCCTACGTCTCGAATATTTTCAATTTTCCACGTCATCTGTACCTTCCATTTTTTCTCTCGTCAACATCGTCATCATCATCGTCGTCGTCGTCGTCGCCACCATCACCAATGTCACCACCACCACCACCTTTTTCCTACAGGTCAGCCTCAGTACATCGCGGTACCCTGCAGTCATGAAGTCAGACCGCGGTTGTTCGCGATCTCATTAGTGTAGTATGCTGCATTTACATGGACTTGAGTAAAGCAGAAACACCGAGTAAGCAAAAGGTCCTCGGGCCAGTTAAGGCTGACGTCGACCGGAGATCCTTTTCCTCACCGGGCATTGTATAAATTTGTATAAATTTGTGAGCGGCCTTGAAGTTTCTCCTTGCGGGGTCAATCAGCTATTCTCATCTCATCTCATCTCATCTCGTCTCGTCAAGTCCTCATCATCTCATCTCATCTCATCTCATCTCATCGTATATGTCAGATGCCACGGTATATTAGATCTATCTCGCAATACTCGAGGCTCACCCGTGATTTTCTTGTCCGCAACACAGGCAGTGTATGGAGAACCCCCTCCCTCCTCCTCCCGTTCGAGGAACAGCCGCAACGGCCCTGCGGAGGACGAGGCTAGCGTAGCGAGCAGCAAGCAGCCGGACGACGACGATGACCACTCGAGCCGACACAGCCGCCGACGTCGCGACCCGAGGACAAGCACGCCCAGCACAATCACCTCGCAGAGAGAGGAGGAACGGTAAGCCAGATGGTCAAGCGCGTCAACATTTGTGCTACTTGGTTGTGATAGTGGACCTTGTGGTAATTATACACAATATATTAAAAATCAGCGTTTGTGTGCTGGTCTGTAATTTTGGACCTTATAGCGGGTGGCGTAAAGGTCCGAAATCATACACCAGGACGCTTTTCATAATTAACCACTTTACTGCCTTGGACGCAGATTCAGTGTGTTTTTAAATAATCTTGTAATTTAATGACGAACCTGTCAAGCTGTCCACAGAGCGGCGTCAGCGTTGGAGACCCTGCGGTGTCAGCAAGAGACATAGATCCTCATGAGACGATCTATGTCTCTTGCACTTGGATCGTGTTCACTTTTATCTCGGCAGTGAAGGGGTTTAACGCCAAATATACCAGAAGAAAGCCCGAATGTCTCTCAGGACCCCTCCCCCCCCCCCCCCACAGAAATGCGGTGTAATAACCAACAGGGAGGACGGGGGCAGACAGGTGACAAACAAGCAGATCCATACACGTGATAGGTGGATACATAAATGTACCCTGGTGAGTGATTTTGAACATGTCACAATCACACCTGCGTATGACCCAAGGGACTGTCAAAAGGGTCATCTGAAACAGAAAGAAGACCCTGGATGGCGTGCTTCTAAAGGTGGTCGCCATATAAAGGTGGTCGCCTTGACAGAATTAACTAGTTGACACTAGATCAGCACTGATCATAGATCAGCACAGGCATATTCCAGAAACGTTTCGTTGCAATTTCTTTTACTGCCAGCGGACAGCAGATTGTGTTTCTGAAATCTTAGGTAATTCATCGCCAGAGACCCCCAGGTGTTCCAATGAGACAAACGTTTGTGTCAGCAAGAGGCATAGATCCTCATGAGCCCCCACGACTGCGGGGGTTCATGTGGATCTATGTCTCTTGCAGTTGGACTGTGCTCACGTTTTTCTCGTCAGCAGAAATGGGGTTGAGTTGACATTGTTCCTCTCTTCAGCTCCTCCCGGCGGTCGACCAAAGCCCCCTCACGCTCCTCCTCCCGAGAAGATGTGTTGGAGGAGCGACCCCCCAGCCGCCGCAAGCGCCACTCGAGTCGAGAGATCCTCGACGAGGCCGACAAGGCTCCGCTCACCACGGAGAATATCTCTCTCAGGGACTCTATTGAGAAGGTGAGTCAGTCTCCAACCGCCCCACGGCCGCATTTTCTATATTTTAGAGTTGTCCCCTGACGGCTATGTACCAGTTGCAGGAGATGGATTGACCATGATAATTCAAGGCGCCAAGCTAATCTGGCACTACCCTTGAATTATCATGGTCGATCCATCTCCTGCTGTATGGCGTTGGGGCAAAATGGGTTAAACATTGGACCATAGGATACGCTTGCTAGCCAGGCACAAAGACGGGCTTGTTCAGGCAGCATGGCCGTTAAAAGGTTCTGGTATCAAATCAAATTGGAACAGTTGCAGTGCGCCTGAATTGATGAATGTTCAGGTCGTACTCCATAAGCAATAGCTGTCGCTAACCCGAACGTTAGGGCCGTCCATTATCACTCCGGTTCCCTGGACATTAAACCCCGAACTAACCAACCAACCAACGCTTGCAAGTCTTAACCCATTTTATACTAAAGCTTCAAATGTGTACACTGTCATATGCAAGCTACATTATAGTACTTACAGATAAGGATATAGACCAGTGGCTTTAGTTCAAGGGTGGTGGCAGAACTATAGCTTGGCGCCGAGAGGCGCCAAAGCTATTCTGGCACTACCTTTGAACTATTTTAGTTAAACTTATTTCACACACTGGTGTAATGATAACGGTTAAGCTAAAGGGCACTCTTTCCATTTGATGATGGAATTTGTAAGAGAGTGTAGCATATTTACCATTGCGACACCATAGTGGGCCATGGGGGAGATGGGTCGGCTATGACATTTTAACTCTTTCTACCCCAGACGCACCACAGCAAGATAAGGATCGACCATGATAGTTCAAGGGTGATGCCAGAATAGCTTGGCGCCTATGGGCGCCTAGCTATTCTGGCATCACCCTTGAACTATCATGGTCGATCTGTGTCCTGCACTGCAATGCAGTCTTGAGAGAACAACGGCAAAATTTGGGGATTTCGGTGTTGGGGTAGAATGAGTTAAGGATTGTACCGGAATTGCATAGCTAACCTAAGGCGCTAACATGTCACTACCCTTAAACTGTCATAGCAACGCTATCTTTTGCAGCTGGTGAAGTTTTATAGACCCCTCTCGAAGTTGCGTCTTCTTCGTCTTTCTCTTCTTTCTATGGAATGGTAGCTAGTAACCCCTATCATACTGATGCTAAAAGCTTTAAATTTGTACACTGCCATACGCAAGCTGCATTATAGTACTTACGGATAAGGATATAAACCAGTGGCTTTAGTTCAAGGGTAGTGCCAGAACAGCTTGGCGCCTAGAGGCGCCAAGCTATTCTGGCACTACCCTTGAACTATTTTAGTAAAACTTATTTCACACATTGGTGTATTCCGAATGATAAGGGTTAATACAAAATACGAGACCTTGTCAGATTTCTTTTTCTGTCTGTCGATCGGTCTACTTACCTCTCATACTTCACTGATCTGTCTGCCTGTCCATCTCTTGTCTTTGTCTCGCCAGACTTTTGTCCTTCCCGCCGTGAGATGGCCTTAGTTGCCTGATCGGCGATACACACTAAAAATTAATTAACCCTTTTCATCCTGAAACACTACTGCTTGAAATACATTTGTGGCACCACCCTTGGTCTAAAACGGTTGATCTATCTCCTAATCTGCAAATGGTTTAAGTCATCCTCAGGATGTAATGGGTTAACTAGCTAATTAACTCATTCAGCCTGACGAGTTCCAAATTTTGGAAGCGTCATCTAATGACTATGACCAGTTGCAGGAGATGGATCGACCATGATAATTCAAGGGCAGTGCCAGATTAGCTTGGCGCCGATAGGCGCCAAGCTAATCTGGCACTAACCTTGACCCATCTCCTGCTGTAGTGCGTCAGGGCTGAATGGGTTAACCGCATGTCCGTCTGCTGTCTAGCTTGCACTCTTATACATGTACTTCCGTACGTACCTGCCTTCGTAGGCACTCACCGACCTACCTAGTATCTAATTATCAATTGTGTTTTATTCAGGTGAAACACTGGCGCCAACAGTTGCCCCCAGAACCCGAGCCGAAGGGTATCGTGCCGAGCGACTCATACGAGTACCTGTCTGCCAACGAGCATCTGCCGCCCCCCAGGGACGGCGTGCACTCCCGAAACTCTCGCCATGACTCCCCGGAGTACTCCCGCGATAACTCCCCCTCACGCCGCTCTCGCAGACACGGAGGTAAAAACGGTTTTATGCTGACTGCTTAATTCGCCGCCTCCAGACACGATTTGCGTCTTTAAAACTATTGAAATGCAATGTAAGAAAGCATCCAAGGAATACAGATATAAATAAGACCAAGAAGCAAAGAACATCATGAGCCCCCGCATCTGCGGTTCATGATGTTCTTTCCTTCTTGCAGTGAAGTGGTGTTGGCATTTTCTAGGCAGTTTGTTCTGGGTTTCCTTTTTTTAATTCCGTGTTATTCTTGATCGAAGGTTATTCACAGATTCAAAGATTTCATTTCCCTTTATCCCTTTTTCCCCCCCTTTTATCGGGATATGGGGGAAAGATGTCGATTACAGTTTGTTTCATATTCATTGATACACAATAGCACAAACACTTCTTTTTTAAAATGATCGTTACTAATTAGTAAGAACAGTTTGCAGACAGGGTGAACGCCGTGAGAAGACAGTTAACTCATTCGCGGCCAGCCGCATCCGGATGCGCGGCTTATGCCGCGCATCCGGATGCGGCTGGCCGCGAATGAGTTAAGACCAAACATGCAAACACGATTTAGGTAACATTATGAAGTAACCTATACAGCATTACAAATTTTAACAAACTTAGCAAGATTCAAGATCGTTTTTGTACATTTGAAAGACAATAAATTACATAGATCATAATGGACAGTTCAGTGTGCACAACTAAATTGATCTCACATGTTTCAGGAGGCTCCCGGAAGCATGCCTCGCGCTCCGCTTCCAACGATAGTTTGTTGGATGCGGCGGACGAGGATCTGTCCCCTGACCCGCGCCTGCCCAACAAGGACTTCCGCAAGTCTGACCTCAATCGGGCCAACTTCTACGAGCAGGAGTCGGACGTTTTCGAGAGAGAACCCTCCCCTGAGGTCCGCAAAAGGGGACATCGCAGAAACGACAGCTACGGCAAAGATCCACCGGTGAGGATTGTTGACGTTTCCTTTGTGAAACGGCCTGTAGATAGTACTAGTAGTTGCATGCACAACGGGTGTTACTCAACTTACTGCTTTTTCGTGACTCAGAATTATCGGGATGAAAGATTTGTTTGTTGTACATTGATTAACTCATTCAGCGCGACGCACGTATGTCCCAAATTTTGAAGGCGTCATCTAACGACTACTGATGCACCTGTTGCAGGAGATGGATCGACCATGATAATTCAAGGATAGTGCCAGATTAGCTTGGCGCCGACACTGTATGAGACGCCATGCTAATCTGGCACTACCCTTGAATTATCATGGTCGACCCATTTCCTGCTGTAGTGCGTCAGGGCTGAATGGGTTAACCCAAAGGCCCCTGACTCGCTACAACAGAATGTGGATGGACCATGATAGTTCAAGAGTGGTGTCGGAATATCTTGGCGCCTCTAGTCGCAAGCTATTCCGACACCACTCATGAACTATTAATGTCGGTCTGTATCCAGATTTGTGACGTAGATCTCAAAAAAGGAAACGAAACAGAATATTGAATATATCGCGCCAGCCGGTCTAATAAGCAAAATAAACCTAAGACATGCTAGGGATGCTGCCAGTGTTTAATTTATATAACCATAGTTTTCCACCAAAAGCAAATGAAGAAAGTTTACAATTACAAAATGTGTACAGGGAAACGATATGGAAAACCCGCTAACACATAAGTTATCATCTCTTAGGTGCGACAGACCATTTAGCAGCACACAGCCAGCATCAAGAACTACAGGCAGTACAGACAGTAGGGAGCCTTTTTTTAAAAGACGTGTAAAAAATACATGTGAATGTGCCAAGGGAAGACAGAAACATAATCCCCAGAAAAAGAGGAGGAAACCCCACATTGTGGGGCTGACCAGGGTGATCCAGGGAACTAAAAGTAATCCGCCCGGGCAGACTCGGACTTGGGTGGAATGGGGGGAGAGATTGGTGGGAGGTTGGGGGGGGGGTGTAGGTATCAGGTAAAAAGAAAGGTCATGCTATGTACATCGCTTATCCAGGTCCGCCGATTGCTCTCGAATTTGTTCACATCTTAATTAAAAGCACAAGAACTCGAGAGAATCATATATAGAATCATGCGCATGACGTGCATTTTTTTTTTTTTTTTTTTTTGGGGGGGGGGGGGGGGTTGGTATTTTGTTCTTTTTTTTCTTTTCTTTTTTTTTTTTCTTCTTCTTTTTTTTCGAAAGGGGCTCGTACTGATATTTGCATTTGTTCCAAGACTAACCTGACATGGCCTGACTTCTGCGGCGTAGCACTGTGCAGTGTACGTCAGCACAGGCAGAGAGATTCCATCATTCCGACTTTTTACGAACTTGCTGACGAAAATTAAGTGCTACGTTATGTCTGTATACCGCAGACAAGCAAGTTCTTCAAGTGTGTTGTGTTTACCGTTGACCATCTGTCTGCTGGTCTTCAATTTAGGACGTTACGGCCTAGAGCCGTAAGGACCTAAATGACAGACCTGCACTCGTTTCCTCAGTTCTTGTAGATATGCAGGTGATAACTTCGCTCTGAGAGCATGATGGCTTAACTCATTCGCGGCCAGCCGCATCCGGATGCGCGGCATATGCCGAGCATCCGGATACGGCTGGCCGCGAATGAGTTAAATCTGGATTGAAATCGCCCGACTCATTTTGTATACATGCTTCAGCTGCCTACCAAAATAGGTTCACATCTGGTCTTAATTTTACAGTTTACCCCTTCGCTGTCTAGAAAACAAGTGAGCAGGACCCAACTGCAAGAGACATAGATCCTCATGAGCCCCCGCAGTCGCGGAGGCTCATGAGGATCTATGTCTCTTGCTGAGACCAAATTGTATGTATCTTCCTTGGACGGTTGCGGCTTTTAGTGGTTGAATTAACAAAGATTTCAAAAAAAAGAATATGCATCCACTGTCAGTGAAGGGGTCAAAGCAGCGTCACCACTGTCATCCGCCCTCACCTTCACTCAGTACTTTGTGTCTGTTGTTTAAGGTTTTATTTATGATCATCAGTTTAATCTGCTCAGTGCCAGATGACACAGACAGCGTTTCTGCACTCTTCGTCAATTCAACACTAATAAACCTCTGGCTTGTTTTGACCTTGTTGGAAAAACATATCCATACTGTAATATTTTGGCGATGTAATAAAATATTTAAACCTATTCAACACACACAAAAACAAACATAGACGTCCCAGGAACATGGATTCAAAGTAGTGTCAACAAGAGGCACATATCCTCATAAGCCCCCGCAACTGCGGGGGCTCGTGAGGATCTATGCCTCTTTAAGTTGGGTGGTGTTCAGTTTTTCTCGGCACTGAATGTTTCATCGTTTGTCCTTCCTCGCAGACTGGCGGTGGGCGCGTCAAGAGATCAGGCAGCTCCTCGGACCAGGCCGGTTTTTCGCGTGACGAGTCCCCCAATCGCCGCCATCGCCTGCACAGAGAGAACTCGCGTGACAGCATGCTGGACGATAGGCGGCGCTCGCGTCGGGACCAGCACGACGATGACGACGACCGTGACGAGTCGCCCAGCAGGTGAGAGCTCACGCTGCCACTATTGTGTCAGGCGAGAAATGGTGGATTGTGGTTGGCGGGTTCTGTTTCCAAGAAACATAACCACATCGCCCGCATCATCAATCGGCTGTCTGTCACGGTCTTTTACAGCTGTCATTATTATTCAGCAAGTGGCTGTGATTTTGCACAGGGTGATCGTTGGCTAGCAGTATAACACAAAACATAAAACAGAAAAGCGTAGCGAGGTTAAAGGATACAACAGAACCTGTTTTGAGCGACCACCATATGAGAGATCACCTGTCATTAAAGACCGTCATTTAGGTGGCTGTAGTCTTCAATGACAGGCGACACTTTTGTGTCAATTTAGCCGTCCTAAGCCACCAGGGACACTTCAAACACGAACCTGGTTTTAAGGATGCAGAAAACACACACACACACACACACACACACACACACACACACACACACACACACACACACACACACACACACACACACACACACACACACACACGAATGCAGACAAGAGAGACTATCTTGTCAAACCACAAAAATACAATGCTCACTTACGTACTTTAACTCATTATACCCCAACACCGAAATCCCCCCAATGTTGCCGTTGTTCTATGAAGACTGCATTGCAGTCCAGGACACAGATCGACCATGATAGTTCAAGGGTGATGCCAGAATAGCTTGGCGCCCATAGGCGCCAAGCTATTCTGGCATCGCCCTTGAACTATCATGGTCGATCCTTATCTTGCTGTGGTGTCAGTGTCTGGGATAAAATGAGTTAAACGATAATAACTAATGTTAGGAGAGCTTGGGCAGGGCAGGCATTGTGTCTAGTGAAGGGCTAGGGCCCATAGGGGACGTAACGAAGTCATTCCTAAATCATTTTCATATATTTAAAATCGCAGTGCATGTGAGTACGTCGACTTTAGACACGCTTTTTCTTCTCAGACACCGCAACAGGAAAGGACGAACGAGCAGACAGAACTCACGGGAAGACGTTTTGGACGACCGGGGCAGCAACAGCAATCGGCAGTCTTCGTCAGACTACCGGAAACGGCCGAACCAGCTCGGCGTGGAAAGCGTATACGATGACGGCAAGCATGGCAAAGTGGCGCCGTCCGTGTCGCAGCATTCCCTGGCATCTGCGGCCAGCACTGGCACACTTCCGGACATTGTTCCGGATGGCGCACAGGTAAGGACAATAAAATCAGTCTGACAAGAGATTTCAAAAATGTATTTTAAAAACCATCAATATGATTTCGGGGGGTTTTGAAAAAAAATCACTTGTCAGATTTGCATTATTGTACTATTTTCTTTAGGGAAATAAATCCGGAAAGGATAAACAACAAAGTTCTTTGGCTAACTTCCTATTACACCCCAATAGTATTAGCCTTCGGCCTGATGATTAGAATATTAGAACTGTTTGATGTATGCTTATTTAGAACACAGCTAGTTTCTGCCCCAGAACACAACACTAACTTCCTTACAAAGTTTCTGTCTGATCTCCTCTTTTATTTGCCATTTTTTCCCAGACAATTTGACCATTGAAACTGTCCCATAATGTCCTGAACTGCCATGAGATGTTGCCCCTCTTGTGTAAGATGTCGATACCAATGGAGACCCAGATCTTGATTGTCATTGGACGTGTGTTTAAGGCCAACGTATTCACTTTGAAAACTTGAAAACGGAAGTGTCAGTATTTACTTTTTAAAAATAGGTTATTGTACAGGCTAGAACGCCAACGCATGGACGCGCGATCTGCGCTTCATTTGGATAGAAATACATTTTGACTGTAGCAAAGGTGCTGTCAGCTCAGCAGCGATGATTACTCTTTCGAGACGTGCCGCAACCGGAAAGGCGGCATAAAGCCGCGAATACGGATGCGACACGTCTCGAATGTGTTAAAGCTCGATCTACGCTCATTCAGGCAACACTATACATATGCAAAATGGATAGATTCTCATGATCATCCGCATCTCTGTATCGCTCTTAACCTTTATGCTTAGGTGTATTCCTCGTGCAAAACGGCGGAAAATCGTCACGCTCTCTTCCAATAACGATGAACACACGCATTTCACAAAAAAAGATAAGCGATTGATCAGTACAACTTCCATTCGGTGTCACATTCGTATTGCTCTCCCTTATGTCGCAAATCAGACAAAATCGTTGATGGAACGCATTATCACGTGCTCTATTTCAATGCGTTTCCGACATGGGGGGAAGCACAAGGGTGCGGTGGGGTTGGGGGCGGGAGGATGGGGGGGGGGGGGGGGCGGAGGAACATGTGTTGTTCAAACTGACTGCGTGCATATGTTAATTCTGCCTGGATTAGAACTCGAAAATTCCGGGATTTCAAGTCTGTAGAGGGTATTTAATGAATCAATGAATCTTTATTTTACAACGGTGAAGATATTAAGACAGTCAGTGACTATGTCATTTTTCGTACCTGCCGTTGCTAAAACTACGACTAAGTACAAAATATACATAAAACAGGGACATAAAAGCACAGCGATACAAAATATACAGTCCACTAAAAACAAACACACGCATGCACGCACAAACGCACACACTCGCGCGCGCGTGCACACACACACACACACACACACACACACACACACACACACACACACATGCATACACACACACTATACACACGCGGGCACATACACATGATTGTTAGAATATACAGGTACATTCGTGTGTCTACGTATAACTAGATATTGTTATTTGAGTAATGTCAGGTATCTATAAAGACTTGTCTTGAAACGAGATAATGTCGGAGTGGCTTTAACGTGATGTGGGAGTGAGTTTCACAGTGTGGAACCCGCAAATAACAAAGTGGATTTAAGCATATTCAGCATGTTGAGCTGACAGTTATGCAGGTCTTCTTTATTATGTTTTGGGTCTCCTGTCATTTGTTTCCCCCTTCCCTTTCCAGCCCATGCATTTAGTGGTCCTAACATTAACTCATTTAGCCCGACGGCCGTATTTCCCAATTTTTGGAGGCGTCATCTAATGACTATGCACCAGTTGCAGGAAATGGATCGACCATGATAATTTAATACCCTTGAATTATCATGGTTGACCCATTTCCTGCTGTAATGCGTCAGGGCTGAATGGGTTAATCGACACTCTCCCATCGCACCATACAGGCCACACCACACCACACCCTTTACCCAGTGCGCAAAGGCAATAGGGCCGTCGGCGGCCGCTGTCGGCCCGATGGCCTTTTGAGCGCTGAGTAGTACTTCTTTCACTTCCAGTGCCTTTGCAGAAGATGGATCGACTAAGATAGCTCAAAGTTAGCATGGCGCCACAGTCCCTTAGAGAGTCTTGGTTCTTCGCACGCCATTGAACACCCGTCATTAACTCTCAGTGTGCTGCGTTAGCCGTGTGCGTGTACTTGAGTTATCATGGTCGATCTGCCAACTTCGTCTTGCACATAGTGTGTTGAGTTTACGACATTCTTGCATACCTCTGGAAGTGAACAGTATACCCTGTGAGTAAAACGTCCTCGAGCCAAATTTGTCCGAAAAACTGAAGGGTCTTTGGATTTACGTCGACTTTAGTACACGAGCAAACTAAAGCTGACGTCGGTCTGAGGACCTTTTGCTGAGTGGGTATATTTAATACCTCCCGCCATACGCGGGCCAGCTATTGTCTAGCGTCCCGTAAACCTTTTGCTTGCTGGGTGTAAAATCCTGGATACAGCCTTCTGAATAGTTTCCTCTCTGACCATGTGCCTTGCTCCCTCCATCTTTACCCCGTAACAGGACCCGAAGCAGCAGCAACAGTACCAGGGAGCGCGCTCAGGCTACATCAGCCGCGTGCAGGACATCGACAAGATCCTGAAGGAAGAGCGGCACCGCCCCCACTCCCAGCACAACATCATGGACGCCCCCGTACCCCCTACCTCCCACTACCCTCTCAAACCCTCCCCTGTCCAGTCACCTCCTCCCACCCGTCCGAACAGTTACGCTTTCGAGAAGGCCGGTGGTGGTAGCCAGAGGGGAGGAGGCATTCGCCAGGCCAAGTCCCTTGGGGACAAGCTGATTGATATTGAGGACGAGAGGGTCCAGGCTCAGAAGGCCCCACCACCTAAGGGCGCCCCGCCCACCACACGCCCCGTCTCTGGGGGAGGGCAGAAAAAGAAGGTGACACTCTTGCCCCTTTGTCCTTTCACGATCTGAAGTCTGTCTTCACTGGTTCAGAGTATCCGGGACTGACTCCGTGGTCATTTCTGCTCTTAAAAGGCAAAAGATAGTAAAGTCCAATTTTCTGAAGAGCGAACTTTCATTGTGTTACAATGAAAATCTCGCTTATAACGAAAATTGATTTACGGTCTGTTGCCTTCCTAGGGCAAATATCCCCCCAAATAATAATCCAAGATTAAATTGTCCTGTTCCAATGCGAATTTCAAGACACTCTTGCAGTATTTGTCCTGACTGCATGCATGCAGAGTGTTTCGGATTATTAAGGTTTTTGTGCCACTTACATTTCTCGCGTCAATTGCGGGACTCTTGGTATTGTTCTGGTTGACACAGACGATTCCGATCCCCTTGCTGTCTAAAACTGATTGAGTCTACTTTACGAATTCAAACAGTTGTCTTTCTAGGCTGAAAAGTCCGGTCGACATCACTTCCTTTTCAAAAGACGGACCATATTGAGCGGTCTAAACTGGTCTCCCAGTGACAGTATATTGAAGGCAACTGCCTTACCGGAAAGAAAAGAAAAAAGCATACTGTTATGGCCATCTGCGAGAACATGCGAGAAGTGACCGATGTTTGAAGAGTTGAAATGAATGTACGTGGCGTGAGAGGAGCTGGTCAGTACCGGATACTGTAGATGGTCTTTAACCCATTCAGCCCTGACGCACTACAGCAGGAGATGGGTCGACCAGGATAATTTAAGGGTAATGCCAGATTAGCTTGGCGCCTGTCGGCGCCAAGCTAATCTGACACTGCCCTTGAATTATCATGGTCGATCCATCTCCTGCAACTGGTGCATAGTCATTAGATGACACCTCCCAAATTTGGGAAATACGACCATCGGGCTGAATGAGTTAAGATGGGGCCATTGAGACGAGTCAGCTTAATTCTGCGCATGCCACTTGGCAAGGTACTCCACTATAGCGGAGCACCTTGCTTAGTGGCTTTCGCAGGACTTGGCTCACTTATGCAACTGAGGCCTGTTCCTCCGTGTTTTTTCCATTGCTCCTTATCTTTCTTTTCCTCTTCGTGAAACTTCTCCTCTATAATGTGGTCCTTATTATGTAGTCTTTGTGATCAGTGTGTTGTCCAACCTCATTCTTCACAACCCATGTTTTTCACGACATAGTCAACACATCTGCTCTGTGAAGACACAAGACAGTAAGTCTATGTTTTGTGAAAAGCGACATTTTTTTCGCTACGATTAAAATCTCGCTTTTCGCAAAAATTAATGTAAAAGACAACAAGTCAATTTCGTGTAAAGCGACATTTTCATTGCAGTTCGATGAAAATCTCGCTTTTCACCCCCCCCCAAAAAAAAAAAAAAAAAAAAAAATGGCAGTAACAGACAATAAGTCCATTTGTGAAAAGCGAGATTTTCATTGTAATACAATGGCAATCTCGCTTTATAAAAAACAACAACTGGACTTCCTAATGCCTCCACAGGGCAGACCTGTGTGCTTGTTTGTGACCAGCACAAACGTATCGCTGTGCATGCCAGTGCCACTCATTTAGGTGTATGTCATTGCTTTTGTTAGTTCTAGGCGGGGTGTCTAATTGTCTAATTAATTGGTGGTTACATTACGACAGTAGTGAAATTTGATGCAAAATCTAAAGATCTTTGAGATCGTAATATACGACATTCCTTGCCTCTTTGAAACCCGTGCAATGTTTGATTCTTTCAGTGCCGGGTCGTTTTCCATGATGTGTGAACGAGGTTTATTTTAACCCTTATCATTCGGAATACACCAGTGTGTGAAATATGTTTGACTAAAATAGTTCAAGGGTAGTGCCAGAATAGCTTGGCACCTCTAGGCGCCAAGCTATTCTGGCACCACCCTTGAACAAAAGCCATTGGTCTATATCCTTATCTGTAAGTACTATAATGTAGCTTGCATATGGCAGTGCACAAATTTCAAGCTTTTGCCTCAGTATGATAGGGGTTAAAGACCAAGTCACACATGTGGAAGAGAACCGTACAGTCAAACAACCTGTTTGGGGCGTTTGTGTAAAAAGGTCTGTCGAAGATGGACTACCTCACACAAGTGATTGCCTCATATTATAGTGACGAGCAAAAGAAATGCGACATCGTTCGAGTCATCGGAAACACTTCAGTGTTTCCGATGACTCAAATGATGTCGCATTTCTTGTGCTCGTCAGCATACGCTGGGCCTCCCACGTCGCGGGGGAAAATAGTTCGAAATGAAAACTGTCGGCACTGAAAGGGTTAACAAACCCAAAAATCGTGTGAAAGCATACTCACGAGCAGAGGAAACGCTGTTCCCGGTGATTCCAAAAATGTGGCATTTCTTTTGCTCGTCATCAGTATATTCAGTTCTCCGTAACATCACTTGTTGTTATATAAGACATTGGAGAAAGAAAAAAAAAAAACCCACACAATCACTTTCTAACACAGACCACTCCCTTCGACTGTTTAACCTTTTTAGGTGCAGCTGTCGCAGACCGCCCAAAACATGTGGGGCATCCTGCAGGCCAAGAAGGGCCTGGTGACCATCTCCGACTTCTTGACCCTCTGTGAGAAGCCCACGCAGCGCAGACTCATCCAGGTAAGTGTTGCTATACGACAGGCAATACGTCTAAGCCGCGCAGCCCTGTGAAGACCGTTTAGTTAACCCATTCAGCCCTGACGCACTACTGCAGGATATGGGTCGACCATGATAATTCAAGGGTAGTGCCAGATTAGCTTGGCGCCTATCGGCGCCAAGCTAATCTGGCACTACCCTTGAATTATCATGGTCGATCCATCTCTTGCAACAGGCGCAATGTCGTTAGATGACGCCTCCAAAATTTGGAAAATACGTGCGTCGGGCTGAATGAGTTAACCTATTTAACCCCACGACCGTATTTCGAAGGAAGTGTTGCAGAAGATGAATCGACCATGACAAAGGGTGGTGGTAGATTTGCTTGTACCAGTTTTAGGAGAGAAATCGACCATGATAAATGAAGGGTAGTGCCAGTCTGGCACTACCCTTGCATTATCGTGTTTGATGTATCTCCTGTTGTTGTGTGTTGGGGGTAAATGATAGATAGGGTTAACGCCGAGCAAGCTACAAGGCCATCTCACGGCGAGAAGGGCAGAAGTCTGGACAGTCACTCTACAAGGAGGGTCTTCAAATAAAATAGGGTGTAAATAAGAAGGGTTTCAATACGAGGTTTGAAGGTGATATTGTATGTCAGTATTTTCATAAAAGCAAAAGGCACTAAAATCGAGATTTTCATTCAAATACAATGAAAATCTTTTCATTGTATTACAATAAAAAATCTTCGATTTTTACCAAAATGGATTTTTTTTTTCCCCTTTCTCAGGGCTGCGCGGCTCTTGTCTCATTGATTTTAGATCAGGCCTTATCTCGTTGAATCCTGTGATGTTGTCTTGTGGCTTGACATCAGAGAAAACATTGGGACCAACAATGGGGGATATATCGACTATCTAGATATTATTCATTTATGTGTACAGCAATTAGCACTTTTAGTCCTCGGTCCTCGGTTTTAGAGATGTTCTCTTGATGCTGTCCACTGGCTTTGACATTGGAGCCGACTTAAGAAGATGAGCGAATCAAGATGGTCCGGCAAGTCAATGTAGCGCTACCCGGCCTTGAACCGTGATGGTAGATAGATCACAGGCGCCAAGTCAGTTTAGCGTTACCTTTGAACCATACTTGTTGATAGATCCCAGGCGCTAAGTCCAACTATGGTTAATCCATTGCTCGGTGAAGAGTGTCAAAAATCGAGTTTTTATGTTATTTTCCTTTTATGTCCAGTTCCTTTAATCATGTCAGCAGTGCCATGATGGTAACACAAAGACACGATATTATACATATTATATTATTGGAGAGAGAGAGAGAGAAAAAAACAAAAAAAAAACTTACGCCTGATCTGGCTTCATGTGATCACGTCTTCCAAGTCTCTTCAGATCTGTCATATAACGTTACCTTCTCTCGTGCAGGTGGCCGGAGCGGACGCCGAGGACAGCAGCTACAAGTGTTTAAACAACGCAGACGAGATGCTGGACTACCTTGGCGTGGACGTGCAGAAAGTAAGGGAATACGCATGAACTCATTGCAAGAAATTAGTAAGAGATGATTGGGGCTGTGGTGAATGCGGTTGTCGTGATGGTGGAGATTCTGGTGCAGAAGTTGACTATAGTTTGACCCTTTGGCTGTCGGTCGCACATCTTGTCGAGGTGATTCCTGTCAAGTAACCCTGTGGTTACCGTTGCCTTGCTTTTTTGTGTGCGTGGTTAATGCTGAACTTTATGTATTCATGTCGTTTTCATTTTTTAGAAAGAAAAAAAAAACACACTCATTTTAGAACCAGTTATCTAATTTTTCACAACCGTTTTTGACACATAATAATTATGTGCACCCAACATAGTTCGTTCAGAAACCCTCTCTCTCTCTCTCTCTCTCTCTCTCTCTCTCTCTCTCTCTCTCTCTCTCTCTCTCTCTCTCTCTCTCTCTCTCTCTCTCTCTCTCTCTCTCTCTCTCTCTCTCTCTCTCTCTCTCTCTCTCCTTTCCAACGGATTCTAAACGCTGTCATTACGCACATGCAGACAAACACTGGAAAAGTCTAGCAAAATGACATTCAGCAACGACTGCAGATGAGTCCTTGTCGCTCCCTTTGACATTAAAAATCACCATGTATTAAAAGTCATCTCCATTAAGTTGTTAGTACGCTCCCAGACAACTGACTATCTGGTTGCCACAGCGCCTAAACTCTACCTCCACTTCACAGGAGTAGAGAGTTAGTAAATGAGGCCATTTCATAACAGCAAGAGGCATAGATTCTCTTGAGCCCTTGCAGCTGCAGGGGTTCATGAGAATCTATGCCTCTTGCAGATTAAAAGGTGTTGGTTGAGTAACAACTATAGTAACGATAGTTATTTGCAATTTCACATAGCCACCAACGAAAACGGCGTAATTACGGTTTCCCTGCTGCGAGGACAGTTGGAGAAGTCTTTGTCTTTGAAGCCAGCGTTGGAGATCGCACGATGTCACGACTTGTGGTCTGATTATGAGACGGTTCTGTGATGGTAGTATCTGATGAGTTGTGATCGGTTTTATTGTCGGTCGTGTTGTGCATGAGAGCGCGGACCCTCCAGCCTCTTTTCCTGAATTGGACGTGGTAACTAGAAATGTTGTGGATTTTGGGCAGCGTTTGGGCAGCCTGGAGAAATTTATTTTCCCCCTGATCACTACATGTGCAAGGGGGTCTTACATAGAAATAACTGTTCTTTAAAAATAAATACAGTACATGTGTGTGGTGGTCTGTCATTTTCCACCTTACGGCCTAGAGCTGAGTTTTCGGCGCTTTAATTCAAGCATTCGATGCTATTCAAATCGTTTGAAACATCAGTTCATTGTACGTTAACTCATTCAGCCCTACTGCCGTATTTCCCAAATTTTGGAGGCGTCATCTAATGACTATGCCCCAGTTGCAGGAGTAGATCGGCCATGATAATTCAAGGGTAGTGCCAGATTAGCTTGACGCCGACAGACCCCAAGCTAATCTGGCACTACCCTTAAGTTATCATTGTCGACCCCATCTCTTGCCGAGTGCATCACGGCTGAATGGGTTAACTATATTCGAGACTACGTGTCGCATCGGGATACGCGGCACAAGGCTGCATATCCAAAAGGAGCACGTCTCGAATGTGTTTTAGCCCCTCTGACGTTTGGCACATTCAAGGCGCACCGCATCAATAGCTGCGAAAGTGTCGTATGCCGCCGGCAACGCCGATACGACACTCCAGCAACTATTGATGCGGGGCTCCTTGAATAAGTTAGCGAACGAAAGAAGTATTCTAAGTTTTGTCAGCAGTGCCAAACTGGATATATATTGCGATGTGATGCCATCTTCCTGATTTCTAACTGAAAACCAAAAACAATCTGGAACAAGATCTGCTCTGTCGCTTTACAACTGAAAAGAATACGACACTGAATTATCTCTGTGATTATGAATTATGTTTTGATACGATGTGATGTGTACGACGAATTTTCACGCAGATTTTGTGTGGCGTCGATAAAAGCTTGTGCTCAGCGTACCAAAGAGTGGATTCAATAGGTCATACCCACACGAACAACATGGAGAAAAGTTAGAGATCGGCTGTACTCGGCGGGACGGGAAAAAAACAGTACTATGAAGCCACGTGCTGGAGACACGGTAAAGCCCTTTAACCCGTTTAGCCCCAACGCCCTACAGCCGCAGGAGATGGATCGATGAACCATGATAATTCAAGGGTAGTGCCAGGTTAGCCTGGCCCCTTCAGGCGCCAAGCTAATCTGGCACTACCCTTGAATTATCATGGTCTATCCATCGCTTGCTGCAACTGGTACATAATTGTTAAGTGACACCTAGCAACTTAGGAATGTGGCCCTGGGGCTAAATTGGTTAAGCATTGTTCAGATTTTCTCTTCTTTCTTTGGCTGAACAGTGCCGCAAAATGTGTTTTACTCGTCTATGCAGAACAATAACAGTTAACCCATTCAGCCTTGACGCCCTACAGCAGGAGATGGAAAACAAAACAAAACGTTAAACGTTTAGGGCTTAACGTCTTTTGTCCACCACGAAGGTGATTTCAAAGGCGGGGCACCGAAATAGGGTCTGAACAAATTTTGACCCAAGCTGTATTAGAACCGAGGACCTTTCGTTTGAGAGACCAACACTCTACCACCGAGCCACCCAGCCCCCCCCCCCCCCCATTCCACCCCCCACCCCCCAGCAGGAGATGGGTCGACCATGATAATTCAAGGATAGTGCCAGATTAGCTTGGTGCCTGTCGGCGCCAAGCTAATCTGGCACTGCCCTTGAATTATCATGGTCGATCCATCTCCTGCAACTGGTGCATGGTCATTAGATGACGCCTCTCAAATTTGGGCCAACACGGCCGTCGCGGGGCTGAATGAGTTAAACAATAATTATAGATGATCAGCGTGTCCTTTCCTGAACCCTCGACCGCTGGCCCACAGCTGGAATAAGCCTGGTTTATTTAGTTTGGTTTAAGTCAAAGACGCTCTCGTTCCTTTGCAGTTTGAAGGCTGGTAAATGCAAGACGTAAAAACGGAATTTTCGAGCACAATAAACAGTGCTAGCTGTTGCACAATCAATCAGAGCAAGAGAGAGAGAGAGAGAGAGAGAGAGAGAGAGAGAGAGAGAGAGAGAGAGAGTTTGCGTCAATGCACTATTTTCTCTCCTCTCCAACAACCACCCCCCGAAAATGTTCTTTCTGTGATGCTCTGAAACATTAACGTCAGTCTTCCATCCATCCGCAAGAGGCATAGATTCTTATGAGCCACAGCAACTGATGGGCTCATGAGAATCTACGCCTCTTGCTGGCAGCGACTGCCTTCCGGTTTACCTTCTCCGACAATGGAGGTCGACCAGGTTCAAGTCAACGAATGTCTTGCAAAATAACGCGAATGTCAGCAGTGCATTACCTCCCTGCAACGACATCCACCTTGTAGGCCAGAGGGTGCTAGGGGCAACATCAAGCACTGGGATAGGTTTGTGTAATCAAGTTCACTTCGGTCTCTTTCTTCCATTCGCTTTGTGTTTTGTTTGTTTGTTTGTTGTCGTGTTTGTTTGTTTCTTTTTTGTTTATTTATTTGGTTGGTTTTTTCTTGTTTGTTTCTTTTTTGTTGTTGTTTTTTGTTTTGTTTGTTTGTTTGTTTGTTTGTTTTTTGGGGGAGGGAAGTCGTTCTCAATGTATATTTTGAGCTTTGTTAATGTTTTAATGTTAACCCATTTAGTCCCAACACCCTACAGCAAGAGATGGATTGACCGTGCTAATTCAAGGGTAGTTTCCGATGAGCTTGGCGCCTATAGGCGCCAAGCTCATCTGTCACTACCCTTGAATCATCATGGTCAATCCATCTCCTTCTGCTGGCACATTGTCTTTAGGTGACACCTCCAAAATTTTGGAAATGCGCCCGTGGTGTTAAATCGGTTAAACTGATGGACACTGCGTGATTTTCAAAGTAGTTACACTTCTTTCGGTTTATACATTATTTCCGCGCGGTTCACCGGATTTTCTTTTCTTGTAATTGTCTTTGTCTACACTTCTGTCAATGTTTCTTTCCCCACTGTTTTGTTTTTTGTCCTGCTCACAGTTTTTTTCCCTTCTAGTTCTTACAACTTCTTTATCGTTTATTTCTTTTTTTAATTAAAATGTATTTATTAATTATTTATTTACCTGTTGGGAGCGACTTGCACAAAGCATCGCCTGCTGTCGGGTGGCAGATTTGAACTGAAGTGGCTGTAAGCTAAAATGCCCAAATTGACAAACCGGATACGTGAGGCTCGCGCTGGTAGTACTGTACACATATCAAGGGGAATTACTCAGCGCTGGACAGACAAACAGATGCCGGCCTGCCCAAATTGAAGGAATCGGCGAAGCCGCGGTCAGTAAATCGTAGAAAGACACATAATTTATTGTGTGTGATAGGTCTGATCGAGTCACTCGAGATGCACAAGTTGGCAGAATCGCTTCTCTTGAATATACACACCCTGCATCTGCAAAAGGCTTACCGCATAGGCCCTCGTGTGTCGCAGCAGGAGTGCAGGCTCTCGAAGACTTCAGCGCCTTCTGCGAACGGGTGTGCATCTGTTTTCTGCTAGCACAGGAGGCTCTTTGGTTTCAGTTTACAGCTGCTCTGGAAAGTCAGTTGCTTTGGTACTGAATACGATTTTTAGGGACTGGATACACCTACCGGAGAAAAAAAAAAAACCCACACAAACGAGAAAGCGTTAATCCAGTGTGCAAAAGGTCATCGAAGTTGGCACGCGCGAGCCAACCGCAGCCGACGTCGGCCCGATGACCTTTTGAACACTGGGATTATGAGAAGAAGAAGAAAAGAAAAAAAAAAGCCGTCGACACAGGGTAATTGATGAACCGTAGATGTTCTCTCATGGCTAAGACGCAGGCACCTGTTTTTTGAACGAACGTCATTTGGCTAGCCTCCATAAAAATGTCTTTCACCCAAGAGCGCAGCAGAATTTTCGAGTGATGGCGGTCTTTGCAGTCTCTCTCTCTCTCTCTCTCTCTCTCTCTCTCTCTCTCTCTCTCTCTCTCTCTCTCTCTCTCTCTCTGTTTATGCATAGTTTGTCAGTTTTTATTTAGTTATGATAATTATCTAATGTTGTTAACTGATTTTTGAGTTTGACCTTTCGCTTGCGGTCATTGAAGTTCAGGGACTTCAAGTGTATGTCTATGTTATTGACTAGAAAACAACAACTGTGACAGCAACAACAAACCAACTGACACACATACAAACAGTCTATCAACCCACCAACCACCAACCAACCAACCAGCCAACCAAATAGACTACACAGGCACAGTAGTTCAGTCGCACAGACTACGTGTACATATAGTTCCATACTCGGACGGCCAAGTATGGAACTCAAGGGAAGTAATAACTCCTCCCTCCCCCCCCCAAAAAAAAAAAAAAAAAAAAAAAAAAACTGTTAAAAAAAAATCATTCAGCCCTGACGCACTACAGCAGGAGATGGGTCGGCGACCACGATAATTCAGGTGCATAGTCGTTAGAAATACGTGCGCCGTGCTGAATGACTGAGTTAAATAAATAAACTGGAGTGCTTATTGAACTGACTTGAACCGGCTGAGTGCTCGGAAGTACACAGGTACGCCAAATGGGCGCCTATGTTCGTTCATCATACCTGTTTGTGTAATGAATGTGCTTATTCCGTATATATTCAGGCCGGAGAAAACGTAATACCGGTAAGCAGTAAGACATTCAGTCCTGTGTTTACCTGTCACCAGTAGGTTGCACTGCACACTGATTAGCTCTCTCGATCCGCTACACATGGTGCGTAGCGCCGGATCGAGGGACATGACCAGTGTGAGTCGGCTGCTGATAACCCAGGCCATGAGAACTTTTACCGATAAGCCTCAGTGTCACTCTCGGTTGATGCGAATTGTTTTGCTGTGTTTGTCCCATTGATCAGTATTACCACATTCCAGTCACCCCTCCAACCGCCCACCGCCCGTATCACTCATTTTCACAGTTACGTTCAAAGGGACCGCCCGCACATGTGACACGCCCACTTCTCTACACGGTTACTTCACTTCCGTGTTTTCATTCGTTAGGGTCGCGGGCAGGTATCCCACTGAACACAGCGGTACCCGGCGGACACACCTCGAAGATCAATTCCGGCAGTAAACGCGTGTACTACTTTGGAGATAGGACGCGTGAAACTTTCTTCACTTCTTAAACCAGAAAATTCGACTTTGGGTGATGTAAACAAAGGGACTATTTTCTTGACATCACCTCGGAGTGGGTTCGGACGGCCCAGAAATATCAGCTTACTCTGTCAGTGTCGGGGTCAGAGGTGACGAAGTGTCCGGTCAGGGAAATCCTGCGTACCTCAACATGGCGACGTTTATGTGTCGCGTTCAGTATCTTGACGACCGTGATCCGTTCGCCAACACAAATTTTCCTGAGCCAACACGGCCACCTTCATACTCGTTCCTGCTCAGTGAACCGCTGTGTAACCAGATCGGTGGTATACACCGTGTTCTAGAAGCTCCACACCAGGTAAGCGGGACGTTTGTCACGAAAATGTCGCGAGACCCTCGCTGTACTCGAAGCGACAGTGTGAAAGCGACGCGTTCGATGCAAACATACAAACAAAGCAGCGAGGAAGCAATCGTAGGCCACGGGCCCACACGACCTAAGAAGAGGGATTAATTGATTCTCACGAGCACATCGCCAAACTGCTGCCGGACGGCGATGTGCTCTCGAGAATCTTTATCTTGCACAGTGTGTGTGTGTGTAAGGGGCTAGCAAGGGAACTACATGTGTTCTCGAAGGGATCGTTTGAGAGTGACCGCTTTATTTATAAACAAAGCAGGACTGAAGGCGATGGGAAAGGTGCCAAAGCGGAGAAACCACCTTGGCGCAAGGTGTCAGGTATAGGGTGTGGCAATAAGTACACATGTGTGCAGTACGTTGACATCGGTTGCTTATAACTGTCATACACATAACACAGGTTGTATAAACTTTGGCTTTTGGCATTTACCTATTTAGACTAACATTAAAAGTAATTGGTGCCTTTTTAGACTAACATTAACAGTAATTGGTCCCTTGTCTTGCTGAATTGTTTAAACAATGTACTTGTTACTTTCATAATGAAACAGTGAATCATCGTCAGCAAAATGACATTTTGTGCTTTGTCCTGCTGTATGTAAATTTGTGTTACACATATTATAAATTTATTAGTATTGTAGTCTCTGGCCTTGCTAGCTATAGATTTACTGATAAAACTTGACCGTCGGTTACACTGACATACAGTAATTTTTAATAATAATAATAAACAGCGCTGTTCTCCAGGAAAACACTGGACTCACTGCGCATTCACAACAGCACACCCTCTCTCCTCAGACACACGCACGATTATGCACTACTTTAAACCACCCCATCTCTTCCCAACACCTAAAATTCACTTCCTCTAGGATCAGAATAAAAGGCAGTCAGTCAACAGTTAGCTAAAGATGAGCTAAGTGTTAAATGCCTGACAGAAAAAAAGTCTTTAAGTGAGCTTTGAACGGTGACAATGTGGGCAGATTCCGCATTTCATTTGGCAGTGAGTTTCACACACTTGGGGCTAAAAAGGTGAAAGAATGCTCCCCGACAGTTTTCATGTTAAGCTTCAGGATTTTTTAAGGTTTTACGCTGGAGGAATGGAGGGTGTGTGATGGCTGATAAACAGACAGCTTGGCAGAAAGGTACGGCGGGAGAGATCCGTCAAAATGCCGATAGTCGAAAATTGCAATTTTGTACTGGCAGCGGAATTTTACAGGCAGCCAGTGCAGGTGCTTCAGTAGAGGCGTAACATGGTCTCTCTTTCGTTTCTTCAAGATGAGACGCGCCACATTCTTCACAGAAAATGCTCATAAACACTAAAACATTGCATGAAGAAGCTACATGCTGTTAAGTCTGATCATTCGGAATAAACCAGTGTGCCAAATAAGTTTGACTTAAATAGTTCAAGGGTGGTGCCAGAATAGCTTGGCGCCTCTAGGCACCAAGCTATTCTGGCACCACCCTTGAACTAATGCCATTGGTCTATATCCTTATCTGTAAGTCCTATAATGTAGCTGGCAGTGTACAATTTTGAAGCTTTTACTTTTAGCCTCAGTGTGATATGGTTTAACTGTAAAATTAAACTACAGTTGCAATGTGTGCATTATTTTATGTAAGGGATGCACGGTAATCCTCTTAACCTGACAAGTGACAGGTAGTGGCATGCACACACCATACTTGTGTGGCCAGGTGAGAAGATACAAAGCTATACTTTAATATTTACCTGCGGAATATGAATGGAATAATGTATGCTTCTTGACTGCTCCACAACCAGCCTGGTTCCTCTTTAAGAGACATAGATTCTCATAAGCCCCTACAGGTGCAGGGGCTCATGAGAATCTATGCCTCTTGCTTGCCATAGATTGGCTCAAGCCGTTCCCCATTCGCAGGTCTTTATTTGTGCTTAAGCATTAAAACTTGACACTCAAGCAGCTAGTCAAAATGTCATACATCGAGAGTAAAGTGAACAAAACATGGAGATTTAAATGACAGCTTTCAAGAGAAAATACAGCGGCATTTTGTTTTAAGTGGCCCAGGTATGCAAAAGGATACATTACATTGACAGGGCTAGTGTTAGACTCGTATTACGGTATTTGTTACATTATCTCTCCTATTATTAAACTATTCTGAGCACTCAGAGTTAAGCTAACCCACAAGCTGAACACACTCTGTGTGGTCGCGGCTTATCAGTTCAAATAATATATATGATAACACAACCGAGTCACAATAGAACTGAGAACACAAGAGCAGGGTTTACCAGACTCAGCCTTGAGACATTACAGTAGGACATGAATCGACCATAAAGTTGCCAATTAGTTCAGTCTTATCAGTTTTAAATAAACGATCACACAATGGAGTCACCCGTAAAAAATCAGGGCACAAGCGCAGGGCTGAACTCATGCAACCCTGACACTATAAATAATAAGATAGCGATTGATCATGACAGTTCAAGGGTGGTGCCAGAATAGCATGGCGCCTCTAAGGCGCCAAGCTATTTTGACACCACCCTTGAATTGTCATTTGACATGTTGTCTCCAAAACGGCTGTGAAAGTCTTTAGAGGATGACTTTCACTATTTGGAATTTCAGCTTTAATCTCAATATGTCAAGACATTGCATTGCCACAGTTATACAGTAATTTGCATGCTCCATGGGCAGTGAAGGTAGCTGTGAAAGCAGACAGGCATGAATGATGTGTATGCTTTGTCTAAAATAAATGCAGTGACACTGCTTTTCGTTTTAGGTAATGACCTCTCCCCATGGGCATTGTGCAGGCAATGAAGCATTCATTTCAAGTATTATAATTAGATACAGTGATTGGGTTTCAATTTCTCCGTGTATACATTTACATACATCCGGCTGGCTTATATGAGTGCTTGCACAGTCCCGACACTCATTTGAATCCTGCGATGTGGCTGTAGCCGAATGTGTACCTTTGGGACCCGACCCTTTAACCCCCTTGTGCATGCAGCCACTGATACTGAATACAGTACCAGTGGCTGAATCCGCAAGGGGATAACCACTTAATACAGGTAAACTTCTTCCTGAGAAAACATGATGCACTATAGTCATTTTCATTGGCCTGAGAGGTACTGGGTAGTTTAGATTGCAATGGCAGGTCTTTGGTTACTGAGTGGATGTTGTGTTTCAGTCAGTCATTAACCCATTATTGCCCACCGTCCCATTTTTGGGACGCAACTTATTTTAATTACTGTATCTAAGTGCTTGTGTCACTGTGACTCAGCAGCCTATTGTGTTAATCAGGGGACATCACTGCATCCAGGCATTGTTTTTGTTTGAGTACTTTCCCTTCACACTAGCAGTGAGAGCTGCCATTTGCAGAAAAAAAGCTGGTGCCTACAGCATCAACATGGCAACCAAGAAAAGGTAAGGATTACTTTTTTTACATTACACTTTTATATATAACACTAAGAACAAAACCTAGAGACTATACTGTTATCTGGATATGTTTTTGTCAGTTTGATGATAGCTTGAATATGTACTGATCTGTATATGTTAGAGTTACCGTCCCAAAAATGGGACGGTGGGCACGAGAGGGGAGGGGTTTTTGCTTATACTACATACACTGTTTTTTTCTGCTTTTGTCCAGGATTTTTACTGTTCATGAAGTGGTATCAATGCTGGAAGATGATGCTAACTTTGAAGAAGCTGACATCTTTATTGAACCCCCTCCTACAAATAAGACACCGATGAAGACAGCGGAGACGAAGATGAAGATGGTACTGTCTCCAACCTAAACAGAAATCAGCTGCAGGCTCCTGCTACTGTCACTATCCGGAGACAGGGTGAAAAAGTGTCCTATGATGAGATGGAGGAATCTGCTGATGTATCAGAGAATATCAGTGCTCCTATTCAGAGTGCTCCTGCTGCCACAGGGACAGTGCAAGATGCATCTGGGGATTCAGAATCCTTGGAGTCAGACGATGCAGCACCTATTCCTTCTACATCCATGGGGAGAAAAAGGAAAGTAACACGGCCTGCAGCAACTAAAGCTCCATCTTCAAAGAAAGCAGCAATAAATCAGCGAAAGTGGAGAAATACAGATCTGTCAAATAGGCAAAAGCAACGCTTTTCCTGGAACAAGACAGATGTTGACCTGTCGAAAATGCCTTCTTCTCCAGTTGATCTGTTTGAGTGCTTCTTTGACAAAGAAATCCTTGAAACCTTTGCTGATTTTAGCAACATATATGCATGGTCCAAGGGCAACTTGACATTTTCAACCACACCTGAAGAGATCCAGACCTTTCTTGCCATTCTACTCCTGTCTGGATACAGTCCTGTGCCCAGGAGACGAATGTATTGGTCTTCAGATGAGGATGTGGGGAAGGATGCTGTTCAGTCTGCTATGTCAAGAAACCGCTTTGAAGAAATGCTGCGGTATTTCCATGTCAGTGATAACGCACATCTGGATGCTGCTGACAAGATGAGCAAAGTTCGGCCGTTGCTGACACACATGAATGAAAAGTTTCTGACCTTCTTCAAAGCTGTCCAGACACAAAATCTCAGTATCGATGAGTCGATGGTGCCTTATTATGGACGGCACAGTTGCAAACAATTCATACGAGGCAAACCAATCAGGTTTGGTTATAAGATGTGGATGCTGAGCACGCCTCTGGGCTATGTCGTCCAGTTTGAGCCCTATCAAGGTGCGAAAGGACGCCAAACTGAATACCCAGGACTTGGAATGGGGGGTTCGGTTGTTGTTGATCTCATTGCAGAGCTGCAAGAAGAAGAGGGCAGCTCATACCATCTCACGTTTGACAATTTGTTCACAAGCCTGCATTTGGTGGATGTTTTGACAGAAAAAAACATTGCATGCACAGGAACGATACGTGCAAATCGCCTTCAGGATTGCCCTTTAAGGGATGTAAACGAGATGAAGAAGACACCAAGGGGAACCTATGACCATGCAACCGACACAAAGACTGGCCTCACTGTTGTTCGGTGGAATGACAACAACATCGTCAATATTGTTTCAAACAATGTAGGAGTGCATCCACTTCAGACAGCCAAGAGATGGTCAAGGGCTGAATCAAAGCAAGTCACCATTCCTCAACCCTTCATGATCCGCCATTACAACAACACTATGGGCGGTGTGGACCGCACAGACCAGAATGTGGCAAAGTACAGAACGGTCATTCGCTGCAAGAAGTGGTGGTGGCCCATCTTTGCCTATTGTCTGGACCTCAGTATCCAACAAGCCTGGCACCTCTACAGGAACACAGATGTAGCGAAAGACAACCCTTTGGACCTTCTCCTTATCCGCAGGAGCGTTGTCAGAGTCTATCTTGCACGAGCTGGTCATGCAGGGCCTGGTCGTCCAAGAGGATTTGTATCTCTTGACAAGCGTGTCCCAACAGAGGTCAGGTTTGACCGTGTTGACCATCTTGTTCAAAGTTGGCCTACACAACTGAGATGTGCATCATGCGGGAAGAAGACTAAGCGCCGCTGTGCTAAGTGCAAGGTTGGCCTCCACGACAAATGCTTCCAGCAGTACCATACTCACTGAAACTCTTAACAGCTTATGTGGTGCTAAAATCACCTAAGACAGTGACAGCTGGACATCACAAAAAAAAATGACAAAATTGAAACTGTCCTTTACTTGCAATGGTTTCTTCTTTTTTTTTCCCCCTTCTTTTAATAGTTATGATTTTCTTGTTTTCTAAAGATACCTAAAGGCAATTTAAATCAAAATATTGTTTTGCTGTGTTTACTTTGTTTTCACCTCAATTATTACATTTTCTTTCAATAAAAGTTTACTAGTTTCAGTATTTTGGTTCTTGTGTTCACTCTTTGAAAAATGAAAAACCCCTACCCATTCCTGCCCACCGTCCCATTTTTGGGACATCTACATTTTATTGTCTAAATGATAAATTTCAAAGTTTTAATCAAAATTTGATCAACACATGTCCATTGTAGACAATTATCCATAATATAAACTAATTTGCACTTTGAAAAAAAATTTGGGCATTAGTGGGTTAACCTACCACTCCCTGTGTGTGACTTGGCCACCCAGTAGCATGAACACCAAGGTCTTTATTCCCTTCATGTTATTGAGGCTGACCTGTATGCCATAAACCACCTTATTGTGGTTACACGTTTCCTTTTGCGTAACACGCATCTGTGGAAATAATGTATAATGTTAGTTCATGTATTTTAGAAAGAAAAAGATATTGCCGCTGTGCAGTCTAACAACTGTACATGTCATACCACAATTTCTGTGAAGTGATAGTCATATCCGGCAGTTTATACACTTTGATTAAAAAATGCTGCACTGAGGTATCGTTTACTAAGTTTACCACACTGGATTTCAAAAGGACCAGAGCCAGCGGAAATACCATATGATTACAGAATCATCAAAAAAAAGGTCAGGCCAAGTCAGTAGTTAACACCACCCTGCTGGGGAGGAAAAGCGAACACAACGCAACTGCAAGAGGCATAGAATTTTATGAGCCCCCGCATCAGCGGGGGCTCATGAGGTTCTGTGCCTCTTGCTGGATCTACTTATCTGTGTGTTCCTCTGGCCGATGGGGTAATTGGGCGTTGAACGCTGTGACGATTCTTTTTTTGTGGGTAGGGAAGTGTTAACTCCACCGTGCTCCAGTTAATTTAGGTGCCGAGTCCGCAACCCCAAAGACGATATTTTGAGTCACCATAAACCGCTAATAACACCCCTTAGCTTAAAAGCACAGCTGGAACCTACCAGCCATAATTCAGTAAGTGATATAAATTCTCATGTGCTCCTGCAGCTGCGGGTGCTGATCAGTCTTTGTCTCTTGCACACGAAGAGAGGGGGTGGGGAGGTGTATGAAAGATTCTTCCGTTGAGATAAGCAGTGTCGGTGTATGATTATCACTTCCCACCAACTCTGCTCCTTTTTTTAACCCAAGATCAGTTTGAAATGTCTTGGTGCTTCATTTTTTGCACCAGCAAAGAGTGCTGAAGTTGTGTTACTAGTGTAGTTTGAGTGTTTTACATGAAGTTCTGATAGTTTGCGAGAGAAATGCCAAACAAACACAGAGGATATTTTCGGCCAGTGTGTCCCGTTTGTCAGGTTGTGTAATTTGTCTCTGTTTTGTTGTTGTTGTTGTTGTATTGCTAGCTTTCAGGCAGAGGCAGAGACGCACATGTATAAACCTTTTCCAATTTAACCGTTATCATTCGGAATACACAGGTGTGTGAAATAAGTTTGTCTAAAATAGTTCAAGGGTAGTGCCAGAATAGCTTGGCTCCTCCAGGCACCAAGCTATTCTGGCACCACCCTTGAACTAAAGTCATTGGTCGATATCCTTATCTGTAAGCACTATAATGTAGCATGCATATGGCAATGTACAAATTTGAGGCGTCAGTATGATATGGGTTAAAGAGAGTGGGCGGTGGATTTGGAACCCTTTGGCTGTCAGTAGTGCTTATTATTGAGGTGATACTGACAGCCGTATGGGTTAGGTGCATGGATAGTAAAAACAGGTGAAAACGTATATCCGTCAGTCACGATAAACATTGCAGAACTGAGAATTTTTGACACCCATACCATATTGGTTGATATATCTACTTCAAGCATATGGATGTTTATTTCAACAGTTCTTGAAAAGTTGTATTCACACAGCTCTATTGTGACGTGATGGCATAAAAAAAAATAATCTACTCGAAAAACATCAACATCATCTGTTGAATTTTTTTTTTTTTTTTTTTTAAGAGTTGAACAATGTTTGGACGTGGAAATCCTGTCAGTCTAGAATCTAACTCTGAATTATATTGACATGCAAAAGAAATGCAACATTTTTGGAATCTTCAGAAACACTTCAGTATTTTAGTGTTGACGGTGATTCCACAAATGTCACATTTCTTACTGATGTGCTAAAGAAATGCGACTTTTTTGGAATCATCAGTGTTTCAGTGTTGACAATGATTCCAAAAATGTCACTTTTCTTACTGATGTGCAAAAGAAATGCAACATTTTTGGAATCATCGGAAACACTGAAGTGATTCCAAAAATGTCGCATTTCTTTTCCTCGTCAGTATTCTTGATGGAAGTTTCTTGGACAGGGACTTGTCACACTTTACATAGATCTGAATTATGTCAGTCAACCAAACATTAAATGCATAATTTGCTCGGGATACTTGTGACTTTATTGTCATTTTATAATCCTAATGTGGATACTAAATGTTTGCCTGCTGCGCAGTTTGACTATTTTATTTCATTGAGGCCTGACGGACAATAGTGGACTATAAATCGACTGTGATAGTTCAAAGATGATGCCAGAATGGATTGGCGTCTGCAGGCTCAAAAACTATTCTGGCATCACCCATGAACTGTCATGGTCAGTCTGTCTTCTAAACTGTAATAATCTCCACAGCACAACCATGGAATGTAGGCATTTTAACTTCAGCGTCAGTTTTTAAATGAGTGAAAGTGGGTCAGAATTCATTGCCGTTGAAACAGTTTGCACCCTTGAGGTGCACCCCAGGCAACGTAAACTCTGATAGTGACAGTTGCTTGCTGTCGGTATTCATCACAAGCAAGACATAAAATCTTAGTTTGACAGTTGTAACAGTGGAGACGACCTCCTTCAGTGTTTCATAATGTTGCCTTTCACTTAACCCTTATCATTTGGAGTACACCAGTGTGTGAAATAAGTTTGACTAAAATAGTTTAAGGGTAGTGCCAGAATAGCTTGGCGCCTCTAGGCGCCAAGCTATTCTGGCACTACCCTTGAACTAAATCCATTGGTCTATATCCTTATATGTAAGTACTATAATGTAGCTTTCATATGGCAGTGTACAAATTTGAAGCTTTTAGCCTCAGTATGATCTGGCGGATATACTGGCGAATAACAGAAATGCAACAACTTTCGTGGAAAATTGTCGCCTTTCTTTTGCTCGTCTGTTCACAGAGCTTAGAATTGTCTGACTGTATTAAATTTCGCTGCGAGCCTGTTCGGTGTGTGAGAATAGGAAGTGTAGTCAAGCACAGTGGAAGTACAATGCAGTACACGTATCAGCAGTGATATGTATCAAGGGTAGTGCCTGATTAGCTTGGCGCCTGGAGAGGCGCCATGCTAATCAGACACAGTACACTTGAGCGATCACAGTGGATCTGCCCACTGCAGTTGTCGTCATCTTGCTAAAGTGTGGTTATTGATTTCGTTGATTTTGCGCTGGATAAAGTGTGGTTATTGATTTCGCGCTGGATAAGCCTCACCAGTCTGTTCTCAGACACTACTCTTTGACTGTCACAGTTGATCCAACAGCGGTACCGCTCTTGGCAGTGGAACAGTTACATACAATGATACATTGTACATCAAATGAAATGATCGTTGTATTATGCGTTGTACATCAAGTCGAGTGTTCCTGTGTTTGACCCCAGTCCATATCAGAGGGGATCTGTTCATGTACCGTGCTTTGATCGGAGACATGGCCTTTTGGGTCTCTTTGTAGATCTATAATATGTGAGCACAACGACCGTGATTTGAAATCCAGTGCTAGTCGTAAGGCGCCAAGCTAATCTGGCACTACACTTGACCTGTCATGGCCAGTTCATTTCCAACAACAGGTACAAGTTCCTAAATCATTATAGGGACCTGCTCCTGGCAGTAAAGGGTTAATTAGTAGCTTGCGTTATCTCCGGTGTACATCAGTCGCCATGTCGCACAAATATGCTGAACAAAGTGGCTAGTTAAACTTGTAAAGTTTGAATGCCTTGAACTGAAGCTATATGTTATTTTTTGTCTACCGTATTTAAAAAATACGATAGACTTTTAAATGGGGCTGGGTCGGAGCGCATTCCGGAGCATGCACGTCGTTTTTGGCGTGCGGCCAGAAATTCTGCAAAGAAGCAACACGATAAAAATGACGTCACGTCTAGCTACGCAAACCTTGCTAGAGAACGTCTTTTTGACGCCAAACGCCGTGTGTGTGTGTGTGTGATGGTGTGTGTATGTGAGAGCGACTAGAGCCGGCGTTTGAGGACGGACAAATTTTAAATTTTAGGATATTGTCCCAACAGAAAAGAATTATCTCGTGACCTGTTTTTAAATGTTTTGATTAAGATGCTCATTGGCGAGAAAATGGCCGTTTCACAAAAACCGGTTAATCCACACTGGAGTCCGTAATTTTTCTTAATTTTACTAGATATTTTGCGTATAGCTAGATAAAAGGAGTTCGTTAACCATCATTGTACATCTAGGACTTTTTGAGTGATAATTAAATATTTAATAATCTTAAAACAATTGAATCTTTTTTTACGAAAAAAAAACCCAATCATTAATAATCGCGTGATTTTTCGTATTCGGTATTTACATAAGCCTGCAGTTTGTCTCGGGTACGATTAGGTCAATTGTGACCTGTATGCCCTAGGTGTGAAAATCAGTTTTCTGCAACACTTTTTCGGAGTCATTTGTAAAACAGATGACATAATGTTTAAATTTTCTTTTACGACAAAGTTCTTCCCATTAATACCCGTATGATTTTTTTTTTAAATTATTAACAGTGTTTGCATAAGCCTTCTATTTGTCCCAGCCCTGGGGTAGGATTAGGTCAAATTGTGACCTGTAAGCTCTAGGCATGAAAATCAGCAAGAAAATTTAAAGTTAAGCCTCTGATACGTCAAATGTTAGTACTGCGATGATGATGTATACTATAACATCGAGTCGTCAATGTGAACACGGCGTCGTGGGGCTAATGATGCCTTGACGTGAACCTTGAAGTGAAGTGACGTCATTTCGCTGCTCGTGCTATTATTCTTCTTCAGAATAGCTATGCTACGCCAGACCACAGAGTTACGAATGGCGGGAATCGCCGTGTGCTCGTCTTTATTTATGTGTGCCAGTGTGTGTGGATCAGAGAGTGGGTTAGAGTAGTAGATGGATTCCTGCCGCTACACCAGCCCACAGAGCGTACTAATGGCGGGAAGCGCCGTGTGTCCGTCTTTATTTGTGTACGCCGACGTGTGTTGGCTTAGAGAGGAGGGAAATGGATCAACATTATAAGCCTAAAAATATGAACAACTCTAAATGTTCCGAAAAGATAAACGCATTTCAGCTCCAAACAATACGGGCTTTGGGATGAGATCATCATCTTGTTTTCTTTCCCATTGCACCGTGCTTGAGAGCCCCCCACCCCCCCCCCCCCCACCCCCTCCCCGACGCTCGGAAAGAAGGGTAGAGAAGTCATCTTATTCTCAGTTGTGGCAAGACAACATTGAAAATCCGGTGTATCGGCAAATTTTAACCCTGTAGCAGTCTGTAGCGCTTCAGTTTTGTCGATGCGATTTCTGCAGGAATCACCTTGACAAAAGCGCTACCCTTGAATTATCATGGTCAATTAATCTCCTGCTGTGGGGACTCGGGGCTAAATGGGTCAACATGGGAAAGCCCGATATGGCGCAGGTCGCATTAACCCATTCAGAGCCAACTGACGCCGGCAGACTGTGTTTCTGCAATCTTCGTTAACTCGAGACCGTACCCAAAACCCTAGATGTCCCAGGAACATGGATTCAAAGTGGCATCAGCAAGAGGCATAGATCCTCATGAGCCCCCAAGGGGGCTTATGATGATCTGTACCTCTTGCAGTTGGGTTCTGTTCAAACTGCCTCGGTACTGAACAGGTTAAGTTTAAAAGTGAGGTCGTTGAAAGGCCCTATATAGGTTCTGCGGCGCAGGCCTTGGCATGAGAGTCCGAAATAGCTCAGGCGGTTAAGCATCGGAGCAGGAGAGTCTAACGCACGCCGACTTACAGTCGCACGTACAGACTCTCGCACAACAGACGCATACACCGCCACTGACTCAGACGGGCGCATTCACGGGGTAAAACACGGGTTTTCTATCTAACGAAGACTTTTATACAAGATAAATAAAGAAAACGCTCAAAAAGATTATCACACTATTTACACCACACCTTCCCAACTACCAGCATGTCAACATCACATCCACATACACACAATATCAATGCCAGGCTAGGTAGTTATATCTCACACTCCAACCTGTTTGGTGTTCTCGCCTGGTTACGTTCAGTCCTTTTCACGTCTAGGCGTGCAAGTCCCTTCTCGTACGCTCCTCGAGTCGTCCTGCCTATCGTACCGTGGACGTCCTCGTTACTCGTACCCCCCCACCCGGGTCTGCCCTGGGGGACTTGGGTGGGGTTAGGTATTTTTTAGTTCCCAGGGTCACCCTGGTCAGCCCCACAGGGTGGGTTTTCCCCACTATTCTGGGGCATGTGTTTCTGTCTACCCTTAGTCCATTCACCTGTATTTGCCTTTTTAAAACTCTCCCTACTGTCTGCACTGCCTGTAGCTCTTGATATTGGATGTGTGTTGCCAAATGGTCTTGGCTTTATTTAGGCCACATGTTGTAGGTTTATTTAACGTATTGGGCCGGCTGGCGACATACATTCAATATTCTGTTTTGTTTTTTTCACAAGCAGTGCAGGCACGTCCTGAGAAAGCCTTGTTGCTGTCGGGACGTTAAGCAATGTACAATCAATCAATGTACAATCGTTACTCGTACCGTATAGCGCAGTCCTCGCTGTGACCCGGGTGTCTCGGCACCGGTCGCTCACTCCCTGAGTGAAGAGATGGAGAGATGACCTCGCATTAGGTCCCTGGTGACCGTCGCTCCTAACTCCGACAAGCACTCTGAACAATAATAAAGTCCTAAAACGTAACTCTTGCTAAACACAAACACATATTGGATAATATGAGACACATTACGTAACCTGGCTGATACAAATAACTCACACGTTCATTCACACACCACGCGTGCTTCATAACCCGACTACTTCTGTAACACCCCCATATCTCTGTCACTACCTTGAAACAAACTCTAACACTCTCGCTATACGTTATCCCATACGCTGGAAAAGACTACTTAACCACGTACTACCTCCATAACGACATGGGCATACACACCTCACATTCCTTAGTTATCCATCTCGGTTAATAACTGTATATGACAAACTCTGGTTACCTCAATAACGTCCAAGCCAACATAACTGAACCAAACCAGTCAACACTACACAACTGAATTAACTCCTATTAACGCATACTATCTTTAACACAGTAACCATCAATAATACGTATAGAAACATACCTGAATTCTAGTTTTCAGAGTATTGGAATACGGGCTAAGGTATCTCACACACGTCTGTCCTCACTGACAGTAAAGCCCCGTACTAACTTATTTCAAACCTCTCACAGACTGAGTTCTCGCCTAAACTCACTAAAACTCCCCGTGCCAAACGTTCCTTAAAGATTCCACGTGGTTCTCCTGCCTCACGGAATATCGGCACAAAACAAACTGCTAACAAAACCGTACCGTATTAAACCTACTGTGTGAACCCTATGCGTGGGCATATAGTTTCATCACAGAGAGCGAAGGGAATCGCCGGGTCGTGGGTTCGAATCCCCGTCCCGGCCGCGGTAGCTGGACTCGCAATCCAGGGGGAAAAGACGGGCTTGTTCAATAGCATGTCCGTTGAAAGGTCCTGGTAGATCAAAGTAGCACAGTTGCAGTGCGCCTGAATTGATCAGTGTTCAGGTCGTACTCCATAGGCAATAGATTTCCCTGTTCCCCATAACCCGCCCGTCAGGGCCGTCCTTTATCACTTCGGTGCCGTAAACGTTAAACCCCGAACTAACCTAACCAAACTTGGCATGTTGTACGGTCGATCTGTCTCAGTCTATCCGCCACTTACAAACATGTACTTTTTACAAACATGTACTTTTTATCAAAACAAATCATCAGAGATGTTGGCAGTTCTCAAGTTATTCCACTGCAAGTAGATGAATGGATAGTTGTTTCACAGCCGGATTCGCAGGCTTGGACTGAGTAGACTCGGTGAAAACCGCATAACCTCTACTGTCAGAGGACCATACTTATGTGGCTAAAGTGCTAATCCTTTGTACGCAGGGGGCAAAATATAGGGATTCCTAAGAGTATTATGTATGTGACTCACGTGGATATCAGGGGTTCGCTGGTCAACTTTTTGGGGTATGTCATCCCGCCGGTTTTCTTGTCTGTCTTTAATATCTTTTTTTTTTTTTTTTTTTTTTTTTTTAAACGTGACGCCTATGATCTCTGCACAAGCGTAGATCAGGCCAGCAAGAGACATAGATCCTCATGAGCCCCCGCATTTGCGGGGACTCATGAGGATCTATCCCCTTGCAGCTGAATGGTATTATTTGTGAACGGAAGCGTGTGAATAACGGGACTTGAGACCTGAACTGTAAACATATGCGTGCCATTGCATGAGTCAGGCACTCTTTATAGTGCATATTAAGCCTTTCATTTCATGAGCGGCTGCAGTTGACGGGTGTTTCGACCGTGCTGGGTCAAACCTAGTGCCCTAGCGCGGAGAAAAAATGAACACGATCCAACTTCGAGAGACATACATCCTCGTGACCTCCGCCCCCCCCCCTCTCTCTCTCTCTCTCTCTCTCTCTCTCTCTCTCTCTCTCTCTCTCTCTCTCTCTCTCCTTTCTCTGTCTCTCTCTCCGCAGTTGCGGGGGGCTCATGAGGATCTGTGTCTCTAGCTGACACCGCTTTGTATCGATGTTTCTTGGAACGCTGGGGCTGGTCGGCGTTGAATTAACAAAGACTTCACAGTCTGCGTCAATTGGCAGTGACGGTGTTAATTTTGACGTCACCAGCCCCAATCAAGCACACGATACTTAACTACGTATCCCAAGATAAAGATCAGTCATTGCCCGAAAGCTGTCAGAGTTACTGATCCGTCCCCAGCGTCGCGAATGTTGAAGAGAAGCATTTAGAATGAGCTTTGCGGCGGTGGAAAGGCCAACATACCTGTATTACGCGAAAGCCGTCAGGATATTGTCCGCATTGATTTTTTTTCGTGGGTACACAGCCGGAATAAGAGGGCAGTGTGTTTTCCCCTTCTGTCCCTGAAGAAATTGTGTTATTGCTGAGACTTGGTCAACATTTGCAAGCGCAGCAGTTCTGTGTTTATCCGTGCGAGCTGAATGAATGCCGAGAAGAGGTTACGTACGTGTGAAGCAATTGCTTCGGCTTATTTCAGTATGGGTCATTTCCAGTTAAGCTGTAACGCGTGTAGAGACTGAGTTGCGGTTCTTATGAGCAGTAAATAAACAAACACTATTTTGGTTTGATGTCATCAGCGCTATAGAAATCTCCGATCATCATTTTCATCGGCGATATTGACACTGTCGTCCTCCATTTAAATACAACTCATTCAAATTATTCTATGGTCCAACCCGGTAAGGAAATTTGTCTCGCTTTGCAAAATACCCCCCCCCCCCCCCCCCCCCCCGCGTACCTTTAAAATAAAGTGCATCACAAGTCGCTACACATATTTCAGTAGTACAGTTTAATTACTACAATGCTTTCTGATATGTTTATATAAAATGTAACGTTATGTATCGGATCTGTCTCAATAGTGAGGTTGTGTTTGCAACGAACGACCCCCAACAACGAACGAGAGCCGAAGTCACGGCTGATAACCAGTTTCTGCTACATGTATAAGCGTAGACAACACTCCAAACATCTCCAAGAGGCATAGATCCTCATGAGCCCGGAGGGCTCATGAGGATGTATGCCTCTTGGGGATGATTCGAGTGATCTCTGCTTGTGGCACGCGTTGGTTACTGTGATCCGCCGTGGCTTCGCTCTCGCTCGACTTACTGGTGGTCGTTCGTTTCAAACACAACCTCACTGTTCGCAGTGTGTTGACGGGATCATTACATTCTGCATTAAACAACGCATTCTCCGTGATTAATTTCTTGTATAAATTGTATTTTCAGTTGGAGGACTGCGCCCTGCAGATTTACCGGTACCACAGCGGCGGGTCGCAGGCCGAGTTCGGGACGTACCTGGACCTTGAGTCGGCACTCGATGAACAGACCGAGGAACTTGAAGGATTTGGAGACCAGTGAGTGGAGTCAGCAGTTATAGATAGCTTCAGTATAGAGTTGACACGCTAAATTAAATGAACCTCTTCCCTGCCAGAGGACGCACTGAGATTGTGTCTGGAAATAGTGTAGATTCAGCATCAAGGATTCCCAGCTGTCAAAGGGACATGGACGCAGAGTGGTTTCAGCAAGAGGCATAGATCCTCATGAGCCCCCGCAACTGCGGGGGCTCATCAGGAGCTATGCTTCTTGCGGTTGGGTGGTAATCATTCCTCAGTCTCGGCGGTGAACGGGTTAATTGCCTGATCAGTGTATTGGTTGATTTTATTCCCGACGGGCCGCATACAGATAGGCGGCTTTTTGTCGCGTCTCGAATGAATGACTAGCATTTTCTGTTGGCAGGTGATCGATCAATGGGTTATTGAACTGTTGAATGTGTGGGTGCTAAATGAGGCAGGTGTGGCAAATCAATCAACTGACGGGGTTTTCTTTAACGGGAAGTAAAGGGTTAATAGTTTGTAATATCGTTTTAATGTTCTTAGTATGTCTTACAATAATTTTGGACAAAAAGGGCTTACCTAAATTATGAAGTTTGAACGTCGTAAAACGGATGTTATTATATGAAAGACTTCACAGCTTTCCTTCTCCTTTTCTCATGTAAGAGAGGTCCTCCGTGCGAACAAGAAGGGTTAGGGTGTAACGTGTACCTACCGTCACACTGTCCCTTATCCCTTATCATTCGCAATACACCAGTGTGTGAAACAAGTTTGACTAAAATAGTTCAAAGGTAGTGCCAGAATAGCTTGGTGCCTCTAGGCGCCAAGCTATTCTGGCACCAACTTAGCCATTGGTCTATATCCTTATCTGTAAGTACTATAATGTAGCCTGCATATGGCAGTGCACAAATTTGAAGCTTTTAGCCTCAGTATGATAGGGGTTAACGCCGATGGCTGTAAGGGACATTGGAATACAACAAACTAACAAAAACTCCTGACATGGATAGTGAAAAGAAGGGCAGAAAAGTCTTAGCTGAGGCAAGACAACATTTTTAACCCATAGTATTAGCAAATCTTTGTAATAAAAGCCCGCCCTGGAGCATATCGCTTTAAATAATCTTAATTCGTCTGAGTCAGCTAAGTGGTGTGTAACGTGTACTAGGTCTGCAGTCATAGTTTTAGCATAACTGCATTCATCCCCGAGTTGTTGTTTTTTTTTTTTCTCCACCCCCCTACAAAATTATAATTTTTGGTGGTTCTTTTTATTTCAGACGAAAGAACACGTTAATTTTGAGAACGCAACTGACTGTCCGTGTTCACGCAATTATCGGTGAGTAGAACCTCTGGTTGTTTTGTTTTTTTAATTCCATAAATGTCACGTTTGTCAGTGCGTGTTTGTGCGCTTTGGTGTGTGTGTGTGTATGCGCGCGTATGCGTTTGTCTGTGTGTGTGCCCTTCTCAATATTCAGATATTAACTCATTCAACCCCAAGGCCGTATTTCCCAAAATTTGGAGGCGTCATCTAACGACTATGCACAAGTTGCAGGAGATGGATTGACCATGATAATTCAAGGGTAGTGCCAGATTAGCTTGGCGCCGACAGGCGCCAAGCTAATCTGGCACTACCCTTGAATTATCATGGTCGATCGATCGTCTGCTGTAGTGCGCCGCGGCTGAATGAGTTAAGCATGTAACATGACTTGGCAATGATGCTGTGGTATAACCACGCTATACCAGTTTCTTGTTTTGTTTTTATATCGCGAGTCGGACACGACACCTAAAACATGTGAGTGCCGCACCGAACTTGTTCAGTTCTAGCAGGGGAAGCGTGCGGCCTGCTCATGCGCGCCCTGCAGAGATGTGTGTGTGCTGGTCTGTGATTTTAGATCTTACGGCACAAAACCGTACGGTCCAGAATCACAGACCAGCACACTTTAAAAGATTACCGGCCGCGGGGCCCCGGAGTGCCACAGACCCACTCATACATTTTTCATCAACATTATCCGGACGAGATAAGTCCTGTCCCAGAAACCGTGCTTACGATCTGGCAGGCAGGATCCAGTTTCACAAATGCAGTGTGCACAGTTTTAGGGCTTTGGGCGTATCTTTTTTATGGTGGGTTTCCTGCCTGTGTGCCCGTAGTTTGTTGGGACTGGAGTCTTAAAAAAAAAAAAAATTAAAAAGAGAGAGAGAGAGAAAAAAAGAAAAGAAAGAAAGAACGAGTGTGTATCCGAGAAAGAGAGAACTTGAAAGAAATAGAGATGGCGGTGTTTTTCGTGGCGTGCATGTTGTATGTGCACGGTCAGTAGCACTTTGTACGTTTTCCAGGCCGGCATAGCAGGTTGAATACTTAACCCTTTGGGTGTCGGTAGCGGTTTTAGTTGCGTTGATTCCTGCAGGAATCATCGCGACTAAAACCGCTACCGACACGCAGAGGGTTAAATGCATAATCTTGTTCTTTATGTTACATTTCGCCCACACACACATATACAGTAGCGTAGGAAGATTTTTATTTTTTTTTTTGGTGCTGCTTCCAAGTTTCCTCTGTCGACCTCAGAGGTCTTCCTCCCACGCCGCTCACCCCAATCAACCCCAGTGTGCTCACCCAGGCCTACCAGTTGCCACAGCCAGACTCCCGGCCCCGCTGCTGTATATATGTCAGGTTAGGGGACTCCCTCTGGAGGAAACTCCGCACTACTGCCGAGTCACTTCGGTGGTCTTCCTATTTAACATTTTTCTTGCTAGTCACGGAGTCGACGAGTGAGAGCTCCCCCCCAGAGGTGGCGAGTCAACCACTACGTCCTTCCACGCACAACAGCAGGGTCTGGCCGAAGGTAACCGCGCACCTAGGGCTCCTAGAGGTCGGACCGGGCTGAGGTCACCATGAGATGGAGACTTGAGGGGTCAGAGGCACCTGGAATAGCGTTCTTTTCATTTTTGCATGATGATGAGGATGATAATTATGATGATGCCATGGTGGTCCATGTGGTTAGGGTCTGCGTGACAGGGCCGCATTCCACGCGTCCTGTCATAAATATCCTGGTATTAACCAGGCCCGGGACTTGCCAACACCTGCGGTGCCAGCCGTGTAATCATCCACACCTTGCGATGCGTCATAACCCGGCTAACATGACCCCCAAAGTCGCACCCGTAAAGTGGGTGAGTCTCGGCTGAGTGGCATCAGCCTTCCCATTGAAGTCCCGCTTGACTCGGCTGGGATTCGAACCCGGATATCCCGGCCACCAGTCCGACGCGCTAACCACTGCGCTACGGAGGCCGGTATTTGTCTTCGTGTGACCGGGGACACATGGGGGTGGGGGACACATGCTGTGTGTCTGATTTGTTACTTTCCAACCTACCAAAAATATGAAAACAAATGGGGGGGGGTTATAGTCTTTAGGCCACGAAGACATGAACATGAAAATCAAAATCGTATGGGCTTGGTCTCTCCCAAATTATTTCTTCTTCCAGTATTGGGGGGGGGGGGGGGAGATATTCTGCCCCCCGCCCCCGTTTCCGCCCTCGTCACTGACACAGTAACGAGCGCGCACAGACACACAGATACACACACAGATTTAGAGGTCGATCACACATGTGGGCGGTTTATGTTTGTGAAAGAGAGAGAGAGAGAGATGTTTTTGTGTATTTCCGTTTCACGTTTTCACGCTGGTCAATACCACAACTGTCGCCTTTGTGGCCCGGTGGTTTGTTTAGAACGCCCTCACTCCTTCTCCCTCATTGCATGCGTGATTTTCTCAAACCCCCTCGTTTACCCCCAAGGACACATTTCACTTTGTGTTCACTCCTTCAACCGTCTCCTTAACTCTTTCGAGACGCGCCGCATCCGGATTCGCGGCTTAAAGCCGCGAATCCGGTTGCGACACGTCTCGAAAGTGCGGTTAACCCCTTCCCTGCTACTGGGCGCAAATTGTGTTACTGAAACCTGTGTTCATTCAACGACCAAAAGTCACAACCCGTCAAGCAACATAGAGAAAAAATATCGTCTCGGCAAAAGGCGTAGATCCTCATGAGCAACTGTGTGTGGGCTCATGAGGATTTATGTCTTTTGCAGTTTGGACCTTGGAGTTAAACTCCTTACATCTACACGAGACATAGATTTTCATGAGCCCCTGCAAGCTTCATGGGCTTGTGAAATTATATGCGTCTTGCTATTGCTCACTAGACTGTCATTAGGCAATGAACAACTATCTGTGTAATAGGACATTATCTATGGGCCGATGGCCGCAAAACATCTGTTCAGTCTGCCCCATAGTGGGGTAGACCCCTTGATGCAGCACGTCTGTGCGCGCTGCGGTGCGGCGTGTGTGTGTGTGTGTGTGTGTGTGTGTGTGTGTGTGTGTGTGTGTGTGTGTGTGTGTATGATCATTATATTATGAGTACCAATTCCAAGAAGAAATTGTTTTTTATTCATATCTTGTCTGTTCCCTTTCTCGTGTTGTCATTGGTTTTTCCAGTTATGTAATCTCACCCCAATTCGAATGGGTCGTTGACCTACCGAATAAAGTGTTCTGAGTTCTGAGTTCACTAGACTGTCATCATTTTTTACAATTTTTTACAATTTTTATTTTTCGCGGAGGAATCATTTGGGTTCAATTTTGTAACCTTTCCCATTGAGGATTTCGTGTGTTTTTTTTTTTTAAGTTGTGGCAGAGTTAATACAAGGCTGTCTTTCTGTCCTAGTCATAATAAGCGAAGGGTGACACACGACTGCTTTGAAATTAATTTTATCCAGGTTTCGGTCTCGTAGTCACTGCCACAGGATGCGGTTGACACAAAATTGCTTTGAACTAAATAATTTTACTTCGGTTGAGACCGAAATCGACCGATACATGTAGACCCACTCGGGGAGTACGCCACAAGTACACTTCTATTTAAATGAGATGCTACTGGGGGTTCTCGTCCATGTATTATCTCTGAGTTCAAACGTAGAAAGCTTTGGAATTAATATTTTCGTCGGTTCAGGCTAAAATCGACCGATACATGTAGACCCACTCGGGGAGTACGCCACAAGTACACTTCTATTCAAATGAGATGCGGCGTAGCATCTCATTGGAATAGAAGTGTACTTGTGGCGTACTCCCCGAGTCGGTCAATGTCGGGAGCACTCCCGCAGACGGTAATAGCCGGAGAGGTCAACTAGTAAATTTCAAATCGTTCTGGGAGTCAACTTTCTCCTGTGGTCCTGATGGTCTCTCAGCGCGGCAGAAGCCGTTACTTTGTACGCTCGTTTGTAAACACATTGAGTCTTTTCGTGTGGATTCTTTACTTCGATGAAAATGTGAGGCTTTGAAAAGGAGCCGTCGCTTTCAAATCAGCAAACCTTGACCGGGTCAGATATTTATCAATCAAAATAAGTATAATGCCAGTAACTTAAAAGAGGACACCACGGCACGGTAGCATGGCGGCATTTGGGCTGATGCGTAACGGGAAGACTGACATTGCAAGGAAACTTCAGATAAATCACAGGGGAGGGGTGGGTGGATTAGGGTTAGGGTCCAGCCCAGACACAATCAAACCGATAAAAATCAAAGTACAAGAAAAGAAAAAAAGCACACCATCGTGAAAGTGGTAGACAGTCTTCTTCAGCCAATAAAATGAAAATCTGTGTGGGGGGGGTGGGGTGGGGGGGGGGGGGTCTCCAGTGATTGTTTTCTCTATGTGATATTTTGGTCCAAAACTATAATTAGGGGAGATTTGATTTTATTTTTTTTATTTTTTTTTGTGGGGGAGGGGGAGGGAGAGGTGGGTGGGGGGGGGCGGGTCCTACGCCACTGAAGTTAACTTATTACATCCTGAGGCTGAATTTATTTTTTAAAATTGCTTCTGGTTTTTTTTTTTGTTTTTGTTTTTTTTTAAGGCTACATTACAGATTTCAAGATAGATCAACCATTTTAGTTCCAATGGTGATGCCAGAATAACTTGGCGCCTCAGGCGCCAAGCAATTCTGGCACCACTCTTGAACTATCATAGTCAAATTTATTTCATGCTGTAGTGTATTATGGTGATAAAGGTTCAACCTGCGTGTGACCCAACCCATACTATGAAGGATGAGGCTATCACAAGAGGCCATCAAAGTATGAGTATATATAATTATATAGTCACTTCCACGCTTAAACCGAAATAACACGCTTTATGTAAGAAACAGCTGGAGCCCAGTGTGATCCTCAAGAGGCTTAGTTCTCATGAGCCCCATCGGCTGCATGGGCGCATGACAATCTAGGCCTCTTGCAGATGAAGTTGGACAGCGGAAGGATGTGATTGAGCTCTTCCTGTCGAGGGTTGCTCACTTGAATCTGGAGAAGCCACCCAATGCGCAAAAGGCCATCGGGCCCACGTGGGCCCTCGCACGGCTGTGGCGGGTCAATGGCGGCCCGTTGGCCTTTTGCGCTTTGGGCAACTCGTGTGAAATCCTCGTATCAAGAGGGCTGTGATCCGAGGCGGACGCCCACACAATCGTGGTGCATATAATCTGGGTATCTGCTCACCAAAATGTGATACTCTTACACATGCGTTCTCGGGTTTTCGTAAAAAAGTTGACCCATTTAGCCCCAACGCCCTACAGCAGGAGATGGATTGACCATAATAATTCAAAGGGCGCCAAGCTAATCTGGCACTACCCTTGAATCGTGGGGGTCAGTCCATCTCCTTCAGCTGGTACATAGGAGTTAGGTAACACCTTCGGAATTTGGGTCATGGGGCTAAATGGGTTAATAAATAAATGAATAATGAAATAAATGAATAATGATATAATAACTAAATAGTTATTAAACAAATAAATTATATAAGACAAGGGAAATACATAATAAAAAATAACAAAATAGTGAAGTAAAACTAAGAAATCCCCCCCCCCCTCCCCAAAAAATAAAAAATAAAAAAAATAAAAAGTAATAAATAAGTTTTAACAGCAACGTTTGAGGACGAGAAAAACGTCGTGCGCGGGCGAACTGCGGCCGCCGTGGGACCGAGGACCTTTGCTTACTGGGTTCGATTACTTTTTGCCTGGCTGTACGAGACAAGTGCCGGCATGCAGTGCATTTTTGTTGGTAGGTCTAAGGTTTGAACTCGCTTAACTCATTCTACCCCAGACACACCACAGCAAAATAAGGATCGACCATGATAGTTCAAGGGTGATGCCAGAATAGCTTGGCGCCTATTGGCGCCAAGCTATTCTGGCATCACCCTTGAACTATCATGGTCGATCAGTGCCCTGGACTGCTAATGAAGTCTTCAGAGGACGACGGCAAAATTTGGGGATTTCGGTGATGGGGTGAGAATGAGTTAACTCCCAGAACGAAATGACTCCCATTCTTTAGAATGGAAGTCATTTCGTCTCTGGGAGTTAACGGCTTAACCCGAAAGTTAAATAAATTGGGTTGTGCTTGTCCTTTCGAAGTGTGTTTCTTTCTTTGTTGGGACTTTCTTTTCTTCGCCACTGAGTTCAGGCGAGAGGTCAACCGGGACATTTCTTCAAGGGCGGTGCCATAATAGATTGGCCCCTTTCGCAGTTGACCCGTCTTGACGCTTCACTTGTGGTTTGTGAAAGTTAAATGGGTTAAGTTCATAGGACAACATTGCATTGTGTTACGGCAAGATTCCCGCTTGAGTCTGTAACCTATGCACGTTAGGCAACGCAGCCAACGTAGCTGTATCCCCGGCGTATGACATCGTATGGAGAGCGAAGTCTTCATATGTACATGTAAGTAAACGTGCTGGCAAGAGGCATAGATTCTCATGAGCCCTGGCATCCGCAGGGGCCCATGAAAATCCATGATTCTGGCAGATAGTTGGACAGACCAGTTCAAAGAAATCCGTTGTCTGCACACGTTTGTAAACTGTCAGAGCGACGACCCAGGTAGACTGGCAAACACTTCAGGTGACAGTTCCCAGCGCACAGCTGGCATGCAGGAAAACAAAAACGTTTGTATTTCATACAGGTGATTGATTGGATTCAGGTCTGCAGGGGTAAATGACAATCTGTGTCTGTAGCAAAGAACTCGGTCGGAGGCTCATGAAAAGCTGTGCCCATGAGCAAAGACACGGGCACGCAGGAGCTACTAGGACTCTTATTATTAGCAAAGACGCAGGCAAGCGCTCATTAGAATCTGTGGACATCTTGGGGGGGGGGGGGGAGGGGGGTAAGGGCTCATGAGAATCCAGTGAATCTGTGCCTCTGAGAGAACCAGAGAGGACGGAGTTGATGAAAGCCTAATAAGAGTGCGACCAGAGGCCCAGGCAGACAAACAGTTCAGGCGACTGTGCCAAAACGTGCGGTCATCAGGCAACGAAAATGAAAGCTTAGACAATTTATTCACATCGCCCTTCAGCAGGAGACGGATCGACCATGACAATTCAAGGGTAGTGCCAGATTAGCTTGGCGCCTTCAGGCGCCAAGCTAATCACTACCCTTGAAATATCATGGTCGATTCATCTCCTGCATAATAGTTACCCAAAATTTGGGAAATGCGGCCGTGGGGTTAAATGGATTAGGAGGAGGGTCGCACACGTCATAGTTCAAGAGGCAGATGAGTTGTCCTTCACCTTGAGGGGCTATTGAGACTCTGTACCTAATTGTAACATGTACACGGTTGTAAGCCAACCTGCAGACAGGCGGTTTAGTTGGCGGTGCCAAACTCGCGGTCAGGCAGGTAAAGAAAACAAGATCAGTCTTTTTGGGGGTCACGTTACGTGAGACGTAGTTGGCTGGTTCTTTACCTTGGAGGGGGTGGGGGGGGGGGGGTCGCCTATGACGACCTGTTTATGTTCCTCTTTCATCCGGATGGATTATGAACATAGACCTAATTGTAAACCAGATGGATTATAAACTGGCGGACACAGTTTTCAGGTGACAAGCAGGCGAAGGGAACACAATTCTTTACGAGTTGCATAATTTAAAAAGACAGATGACGTGTCCTTCTGCTTGAAGTGCTTATGGGAATCTATGTCTCTTTCGGGGCGGTCCGTGGCGCAGTGTTAAGGCGCCTGCCACCAATGCTAGGTTCGAAACCGGGTTCCGGCGTCGGACTTTTCTCCTCTAGTAAGTGTCACCGTTAATTCGGGCGGACCCGGCGTCGGGGGTTCTTTCTCCGGGTACTCCGCCGGTTCTTCCACCCCCTCCACTTTTCCGGCTTCAGGCTACTTTATAATTTCAAACACAAGCGATCGAAGTTTCTGAAACCTCAGTAGCTGAGCTGACCTTTCGCATCACGTGAATGTCCTGTCTGTCTTGTACTGTGTTTGTCTTCAGACTAAATCCGTGTGTGTCACGTGAGCGTGCTTGTTGGGTGCAGTTAGTCGCGGCGCTTTGAGCCGATTTGCAGAATTGGGAAAAGCGCCTATATAATAACCGGTATTATTATTATTATTATTTTGGATGGACGGTTAGATTATGTAAAATACACGACAGTCTGTCTTTCCAAGCCTGCGAACCCCTAAGCTTCATTTTATAATTGTAATGCGGTCCTCAGAGGATAACTCCAAAATGTCGGTTTTTCGTACCTCGGGCACAATGAGTTAAGGTCTGCATGCTTTGACAGACTCTAGTTGTTGTTCCATTGTTTGGCGGGACTAATGAGAATCCGTGCCCCCTTCAGTTCTATAAATTATATAATATACACGTAATTGTAGAATGTAAGCCAGCGGTTGTTCCTTTGCTTTGCAGGACTAATGAGAATCCATACCTCTTTTCAGTTCAATATATGATATAATGTACACGTACAGTTGTAAAATGTAAAGCCAACCAGTGATGACAGTGAAGAGCTTATGGTCAGCAGGTACCAAATTCACAAAAAAGGTCAATTGGCTGACATCAGCCCGATGGGATTGTACGTGCCGGGTTTGGAAAAGAGAACCTAGGGGGTCGCATACCTCAGTGTGACGGGTTAGATTGGTCAGGTCTTACCTACTTTAGCGTATGTGTGAAGTACTGACTCTTGTTGATTGCTGTGCATTTACCCGCCTTTGGTTTCGTGTATTGCTCATTTGCTGTCGTCAGTTATGCGTGCTGGTCTGTGATTTGGACCTTATGCCGGCCTTCCACACTTCTTTTTCGGTAGCAAAGCCGTGGTTTGGTGATTTTATACCATTATATACCGTAGTACTAGTTGTTGGTGTCAGGTTTTGGAGGCTTTATTCCCTCCGCCCTGATTGATTGGTTGATTGATTGATTGGTTGATTGATTGATTGATTGATTGATTGATTGATTGATTGATTGATTGATTGATTGATTGATTGATCGATCGATCGATAGATCCGTCTACCTACCTATTTATTTTAGGAACCACCTTGCAATCAGAATTACTTCTTTAGCGGTCGAATTACTTCGACACCTATCGGGTCAGACTGAGCTAATGTGGCCGGGCCGGCCTGTGATTTTCAGTTCCTTTCACAGGAGCCGTAAGGGCCAAAATCACAGGTCATGACTGACATAAATGTGAGTAGAAAGATGGATGTGGGGGAGCTGTGGGGATGTGTCTGGGAGACGAGGATTGGGATCTTTGCAATAGCTGTAGCCGGACCACCCTCAAGCCCTTGTGGCTATTTTCCTGAGGGGCGGTCACCCGACTGGAAAGCCCCCGAACTTCCCTGAGGATCACTGTTACCAGTAATTTGACCGGCAGCCGGCTGTCAGGGGTAGTTTTCGACACACACACACACACGCACTAGTTAACCCCTTGACTGCCAGTGGACGCGGTTTTTGTGAAGAACACAATTGAAATGGGACCAAACGTGGGCACAAAGAACACAGGACTAACAAGAGACATAAATCCTCATGAGCTCCCGCAACTGCGGAGGCTCACGTAGCTCGTAGGCCGGGCCAAGCGCATAAGAAACAGCGCTTGGAGTCCCTGCTATGTTATAAACGTGTAGGAGTGGTGGCGCGCACAAATACCTGACAAAGGCGGAAGAAAATAAGGCCTAATATTAATGTTATAGGCTGTGTCCAAAGCTGTTCTGCTACCTGAAAGTACGTCGCAACTTTGAAGCAATGCCTTCGAATTGCGGACCCACTCGGGAGCGGACGCTTGGTTTTTTTAAATTTGCGGTGGAAATCATTTCAGTTGAAATCATGAGACCGGTCATGTGATCCCCAGTCTAAGAATAGGTAACGCGCGTGCGAATGGAAATCAGCTCAGTCGTGCACGCGGAAATCGAAAGAGCAGACGACAATAAAAGATAATGCGGTAGTTGAATTTGGTGCCAGATTAGCACCTCTAACCGTTTCATAACTACATCGGTTTTTTGTTTGTTTGTTTGTTTTTCTTGTTGTTTTTTTGGGTGCTTCAGAACTGTTCACTGTGGCTTTTGATTGATCATGATTTTTTTCTGTTAAGGGTGTTGTGAAATTGCGCCAGTGATTTCCATTGCCGACTTCTTTTCTTTTTTTTAAAATATCAGTGAAAGGTATTAGCAAATTTGTGAAGAAGCGTTTATGATTACGGGTGGCCGTAAATGCTAACCGGCGCTGCTATTATTGAAGTCAGTTTGTGCTGGTCTGTGATTTTGGACCTTACGGCCTCCGGCCGTAAGGTCCAAAATCACAGACCAGCACACGCATAATAACTACGGCCCGCCGTTTCAAGCCCATCTTATTTTTCTTTAAATTCGTTATTAGCCCCGTTCTTTATGCATAGCCAGCTCTTCGTAATTTTACCAGCTGTGTCAAGTGTATAATATGTCACGCAATACAGTCGTTCGCTTTCGGGAGTCCGAAATAGCTCAGGCGGTTAAGCGTCGGAGCAGGAGAGCGAAGGGAATCGCCGGGTCGTGGGTTCGAATCCCCGTCCCGGCCCCGGTAGCTGGGCTCGCAATCCAGGGAGAAAAGGCGGATTTGTTCAATAGCATGTCCGTTGACAGGTCCTGGTAAATCAAAGTGGCACAGTTGGAGCGCGCCTGAATTGATCAGTGTTCAGGTCGTACTCCATAGGCAATAGATTTCCCTGTCCCCCATAACCCGCCCGTCAGGGCCGTCCATTATCACTTCGGTGCCGTGGACGTTAAACCCGGAACTAATCAATCAATCGTTCGCTTTAGCCTGGAATAACGTCCTCGGTCCGAAGAACAGCAGGAGTCGGTCGTGGTAGAGCAAAAGGCTTAGATTCACATGAGCCCCTGCTTAGCAGGGGCTCATGTGAATCTATGTCTTTTCAGTGCAGATGGATGGAACTGAGTAGCGGCTTCTGGTGGGCGAATTCCGATCTGGTCAGCCGTCATGTGGGGGCTTATTGTCAGACCTCACCACCACCGAGCACGCCAAACCCCCGAAAACCTTGTTCGTCTGAGGAACACAGACCAGAAGCCAGCAAGAGGCACACACCCGCAATGATCCTGAAGTAGATCCAAGGTTTAGCGATACTGATAGTGGCGCATCAAGTTAATTTGCCACTTTTCACTAGGCACGACACATCTAGCTTTGCTCATTATTGCGGCATGGTCATTTAATCTTGCGGACGGTCCGTTTAGGGTTGGAAGTACATGAACCAGAAAGCAAAACCTTCCGCCCGATGTCGGCCGCAGTTCGGTTCCTCTGCGCACGAACTGTGCGCGGACCAGTTGTGGCCGACGTCGGCCGCCCGAGGACCTTTTGCTCCATTGGTGGAGTGTCAGTAACTTGAGGAAGCAACACCCGCTAATCACTTTACAAGCACTTCCGCGTGTGCCTTAAAGATTTAGCTCACGTGACGCCCTTTTGGCACACCGAACACGGATCAGTGTTTTATGGCGTGTCTTTTTACCGTAGTAGTAAATATGTATGCTACGGTGCGGTTTTTTAAGAAAGATTTTTTTTTATTATTATTTTAATGACGGAAGGATTTTGCTGAACTAATCCGGCTGTGGTGAGTTAAGAAATACGCGAAAAGTCATCAGTTTACGTCACGTTGGGTCACGCTGGTTGTCACGTTTGTCACGGTGGCTGTTCGGACGGACGGATTTTCGTGTTCTCCGTTCAAACGAAAGAACAAGGTTATACCTGAAGCAGCGTGGGTTACAGGCAGATCCGTGGACCACTGCACGCGAAAAAAATGATACCAAAATAAATGTCAGCAAAAGCAGGATCAGCAAGAGGCATAGATTCTCATGAGCCCCCGCAACTGCCTCTTGCAGATGGGCCGCGTTCAGATTTGACAGCCAAAAGACAACTTTCGATACATCAAGCGAATGTTACCGTTCAACCCATATCATACTGTGGCTAAAGCTTCAAATTTGTGCACTGTATTATATAAGCTACATTATAGTACTTAAGGATAAGGATACAGACCAATGGCTTTAGTGAGCCATTTTGGCTTGGGTGGATTTCAGGATTTCACGCCTGACTGACTGCTTCTTGGTAATCGTGGTGCCGGTGTTGACACCAGCCGGGCGGAAACCAAAGTATGTGGGTTAGGCGGGTATGACTTCATAACATTGATAGCCTACTCCAAGGCGATTGAGCCATGCAGTTCCTCGCAGAAGTACTGTAAAAAAAAAAAAAAAAAAAAAATACGGCAGCTACCCAGTAAGACCCTTGCCGAGACGCATATCGTGCTCCGCGTATAATTATAGAGTTGATGTAATTAGGCCTGTATTATAAGTGCATGCTAGTTCAAGCCTCAAATGTTTACGTGTATTGCGAAGTCTGTATTTGGCGTATCTCTTCCATAACAGCCTTGTATTGCGTTCCAGATCATTTGGTCGGCTTACCACGCCACTCGGGCCTGTTAAATAATTCAGTCAAACCGCACGTGTTTGGTTTTTTTTTTTTTTTTTTTTTTGGTTTTGTTTTGTTCTTTTTTTGTGACTGTAAAACTGACAAGGCAGGTCTTAAACTCCCAGAACTTCTGGGAGTATAGTGACTGGAGTGAAGAAACATACTGCGCATTGATACACATCATGCAAACGCTTTTCAAGTCTTTCTCCCACACCCTGTGGATTACGTAAGCATTGCGTGTGTACCTTCCAGCTCAGCGAAATAAACCCACGAAGTGCAGGGTGGAAAGGGGGAAAGGGGTGGGGGAGGAGGGGTGGGGTAGGGGGGTCGGTAAGGGAAGGAGAATGTCTTAGTAAGCAAAGGCCCCCAAGACGTTTTGCCTCCGGGGGCCTCCGGGGATGGCCCGTGAGCGGCCTTAACTCATTCTACCCCAACACCGAAATCCCCAAATTTTGCCGTTGTTCTCTAAAGACTGCATTGCAGTGCAGGACACAGATCGACCATGATAGTTCAAGGGTGATGCCAGAATAGCTTGGCGCCCATAGGCGCCAAGCTATTCTGGCATCACCCTTGAACTATCATGGTCGAGCCTAAACTTGCTGTGGTGTGTCTGGGGTAGAATGAGTTAAGAGGATCTTACACCTACCCGTGTCCAGTCGTGTGATTGTATAGTCGCTGTTAATGTACCCAGTATATCGGTTTATAGGGCTCGGGAAGCTGATGTCCTCACGATAATCGTGGCGGCCATCTTGAGAGGATTTGCGACTAAGGCCTTCATAGGGAAATCGCTGTCAGGACCATGTCAGGAAAGTCCTGACGTGCTATAGGCAACAGCAGCATGTCTTGCCATCACCGTAGGAAACCGCTAAACAGCATCTGTTTTTGTTTGTTTCCAAAGAGGAAGAAACATGAAGAAAAACGTGTTGAAACACTACTTCTCTACTATCTCAAGACTATTCTATCCTCTTAATTAAGATGGCGGCTGACGCGCCGACGCTGCTAGGCAACGCGGGGAACTTCCCAGTACAGACGACGACTGTATGGGCGGACTTGTGATCAAGAACATCTTAGCGGTACTCTCAAAGTCTTTGACGTCTGTTGCGATTTACGACGCAGAGGCGGTGATTGCGATTTAACCCAGTTGGCGAGAAGTATTTGGTTTGTTCCTGTCAGTTTTAGTGCGGACAGATTTCTGGAATGGGTGACACGGTTCAGCAATGAATTACAACCTCAGTGACAGGCATTGGCCGTACGGGTAAATGCAGCACATGTATGTCTTGGCGACTGAGGCATCTCTCTCTCTCTCTCTCTCTCTCTCTCTCTCTCTCTCTCTCTCTCTCTCTCTCTCTCTCTCTCTCTCTCTCTCTCTCTCTCTCTCACACACACACACACACACACACACACACACACACACACACACACACACACAAACAGTGAGTCACACACACACCGCACACACACACACACACACACACACATACACATACACACACACACACACACACACACACACACACACACACACACCTTGACAACTTCAGTCCAACAGTGCAAACAAGGTCAGTCATGAGAACTAATCGAACCAAATAAGGGGACCAAGACGGCTGAACTTCCCAGAGCATTAACCCATATCATTCGGAATACACCAGTGTGTGAAATAAGTTTGACTAAAATAGTAAAGGGTAGTGCCAGAATAGCGTGGCGCCTCTAGGCGCCAAGCTATTCTGGCACTACCCTTGAAATAAATCCATTGGTCTATAGCCTTATTCGTAAGTACTATAATGTAGCTTGCGTATGGCAGTGTACAAATTTGAAGCTTTTATGATATGGGTTAAGCATTTATGGCTGTGTCGGTAGAGTACATTTATTTACGCACGCATGTGTGCGTGTGTTTGCCGCGTGTGTGTGTGTGTGTGTGTGTGTGTGTGTGTGTGTGTGTGTGTGTGTGTGTGTGTGTGTGTGTGTGTGTGTGTGTGTGTGTGTGTTTGTGTGTGTCAGTGTTGGTGTGTGCGCGCTGGCAGTACCGGTATGCACTTAGTGTAGATAAGCCAGTCCGGCGCAGCTTCAGTTGCATCACTATCAAGTAGCTCAGAACATTATCCAAGGCTCAGTTGCATGAGTGAGCTTAGTCCTGCACAATCTACTAAGCAGTCCACTTAGTGACTGGCACAGGACTAAGCTGGCTCATGCAACTGACCCCAGCTACTTGAGGCCGTTAACATACCATGACTTCCAGACAAATAGAGTTAAGGGGATGCCGTGTGCCGGTCTTGTACGGTTTATTATTGTGCCATTACCTGTTAACTCATTGTGTCCCAGAAATCCCCACATTTTGGAGTTGTCCTCAGACGACTGCGTTACAAATCAGGAGACAGATCGACCATGATAGTTCAGTCGCCAAGCTATTCTGGAACCATCCTTGAACTATCATGGTCGAGCCATATTTTGCTGTGGTGTGTCGGGACTGAATGAGTTAATGTTATTATTGCCCTTTAGCCTGGGGTACTAGTAGTCGAAGTCAGGTGTGATGACCTGTGGTCCACCTCGCCCCGACCACTGATGTGCCGGCAGTGGTTTTCACTTTGGCGTAAAACACACAAAAACTCGATCATTTGCAACAGGCGAAGATCCTCATGAGCTCCCGCGGGCTGCAGGGGCTCACGAAGAGTCCACTTTGACGCCTCTTGCTGGAACTCTTCTGGTCGTGTTGAGAAGGTGTCAGTTTGGACTGACGTACAATAGTGTACAATGGCCGAGTGTGCAGTGGGTTTGGGGTGTTGATTCAAGGTGTTTTAGACACTGAGCTGGCCACTTGCACTCCCCGGGCCGCACCAGCAGCTGGAGATGGATTAGCCTGACAGCTCAATGGCAGTGCCTTATTCGCAAAGCGCCGGGAGACGTAAACTGATTTGTGCAGGCACAGCAGATGATTCGATGATTCTTTAGTCAGTAAGACTGAGCCATTTGGTTAATAAAATGGTTAGTAGTAAGGAATTAGTGAGACTGCCCGTTGCACGACACACCAAAACCGATAAAGATGTACGGAAGTGGTGGTGAGAGGGGGTGTCCTCTACCGTGATGGTTCAAGGGCGGTGTCAGAATATGACATGGCGCTTAGACTTAAGAGTTCTTACTATAGCTTATGCAGGATACTGGCATTAAAATGCGTGCTTGTGCCGCCATCGTCCTTTTCTCCTGTCTCGCAATAGTTATTCAGTCCAAATGCAAAAACGTGCATTATTTGCATTCTTCTCTCCGTCTAGGCAAATGATTGCAAACACCTAGGTCTGAGGATATGTGTACCCGACCTTGGCATGAGCAAGAGACATAGATTCTCATGCCTCTGCGTATGCAGGGGCTCTTGAGCATCTACGGCCTCATGAAGCTGGGATAGGCTGGTCTCAGTGAGACACTTCAGCTCGCCTGCCAAAGTAAACTGATCCTGTGCACGTAGGTAATCTAACAAATACCACAGCGATTAGCCAGGTTTGTTTTCATTCACTCTTTGACATGCTAGTGACCCACTCCTCGCGTCCGGAGTAGAGTTACTGTTTGCTCATTTCTCTCTCGAGAGAGGAGAGAGAGAAATGTACGACTGTCCTATTTGTGGTGTGTGTGTGTGAGAGAGAGCATGAGTGTACTTGTGTGTGGCGATTTCACTCAGCAAATACCGGTGTTTGTATGTGATTGCAGACTTTAGTATGCATAATTTCAGAGGAATCGGTAGCAATATTCGCAAACCTTGTGTTGTTATACAATGGTGTCATAATGAGATAGGGAACTTCCAGGGGATCATTATACCAGCCAACACACATCCCTGTTTATTGATCTCTATCAGTTGCACCCCTCAATTCAATCAGTTCATTTCATGGGTGCAACTGACACAGATCAATAAACACCAAACAAGGGTACCACTGTTTATTGATCTGTATTAGTTGCACCCCTGTTCTGAGTTGTGTGATTGCATGCATTTTAATGACTACAGCAATACACCCAGTAAGCTGACTTGTAAAGATCAGTCATTGGTGTGACATCAGCCACAGTTGGCCTATGCATATAGCTGTGGGTGGACTGTTTTGCCCAACACTGGCCTGAAAATCTTTTTCACTCGACAGCAAGTTTATATTTTAATAAATTGGTGGTGACATCCCTCAAAAAATAAATAAATAAATAAATAAAATTTAAAAATATATTTATATATATATATATAATTAATTAATTAATTTAAAAAATAAAGAAAAAAGTAATAAAAATTATTTTTCTATTGACATGTAAAAAAAGGTGTGGACCCATGGCCATACATGTGCTCATAATTCAGGCTTTACAGTTAAACCATTCACTGCCAGAACACTGCAAGCAGCATCAAGGTGCAAGAGGCATAGATCCTCATGAGCCCCCACAGTTGCAGGGTATCTATACCTCTTGCTGACACAATTTTGTATCCATGTTGGTCCTAACGTCATGTTTACTGAGATTTCCAAAACACAATCTGTGTCCACTGGATGTTAAGGGGTTAACAGGGATAACACTGAACACACGCAGCTCGTTGAATGATAATGAAGCCACATCTTCAAGTTCTCACTTTCTTCTTTTTTTTTTGTTGCAGAAAAACTTTTGAATTCTTCTGGGCGCGAACTCAGAAGAGCCCTCTTTTCTCTCAAACAAATCTTTCAGGTGAGTGGCTGTGCATTTTTTTTCTGTGTCCCTCTCTGACTGCCTCACTCAACTACAGAACAGCCTCAGTCATACCGATGAGACCTTTAAAGGCTGACCCGGTTATTGTGATTGTGTTGTCGTAAAACTGAATATACATGGATTTGTCAAGAAAAACGCTTTGTAAGCAAAAGGTCATGGGGGTGACGTCAGCCTTATTTGTGATTGTGTTATTGTAAAACTGAATATACATGGATTTGTCAAGAAAAACGCTTTGTCAGCAAAAGGTCATGGGGGTGACGTTGGCCTTAGTTAGACTATGCACAGATGTGCAGGGGCCAGCTAAGGCTGATGTTGGCCTGAGGACATTTTGCTTATCAGGGCTTACCCCATGACCCCCAGAAACCTGTGCATGTCATATTCGATATTGCATACTGGAGTGCGTAATGCTGAGGCAGACCTGTTATTTTTGTGCCCGAGGTACGAAATACCCACATTTTGGAGTTATCCTCTGAGGACTGCATTACAATTCAGGAGACAGATCGACAATGATAGTTCAAGGGTTCCTGGCAGAATAGCTTGGCGCCTATAGGCGCCAAGCTATTCTGCCACCACCCTTGAACTATCATGACCGAGCCATATCTTGCTGTGGTGTGAACGAGTTAATGTCCAGATATGAAATGTTGTTAGTAAGAGCAAGTTTAGAAAGTGACTGTATAATAGTAACACTGTCAGTACTTATAAATTATCAGTGTATGAAGTAAGAATTACATAAGCTTCATGGATTTATTTGCTTTCTCTGAGTTAATTATGTACGTGAACAGTGTTTAGCCGTAGTCAGTCTGGCTTGTTTCCATAGTCTCCCTTTGCTCCCTTGTGCATGCAGTCACTGGTATTGTTTACATTACTAGTCACTACATGCACAAGGGGTTTAAAGGTCCTGGTTCAGCAATTAGTCAGTTGAGGACAGCGAAAAAAAATGTCGAAGTCCCTACCTGACTTGAAGTGCAACCCTGACAGGGCCTCATCAGATGGGATCCCCGAACATTCACGTTACTATAGCTGCTGTAGAGTGTCAGACGTCCTTGACGGCTGTCACAGTTCATGCAAACAGGTATACGCCACTCAGCTGCCAAAGGTCACTTCCAGTTGCATCTGTCCGTACACGGTAACACCCACAATTCTCGTGCAACAACAACGAAAGATGACTATCCAACTTTCACTTCTGGGCCGGTACTGGGAAGCACTGAGCGACGTCCACAGCGTCCAAAAATGGCCCAGGGAATGGTGACGGTACGTCGAACATGCTATATCGTGGTCTTCTCATTTCTTATGTCCTCGCATTTATCCAAAACAAGGTTTCCTCGAAAGCGTTTGCAAACAACAAGTCTTTATGGTAGTCGCCATTTTTACGAAGGGAAGCTACTAGATAATGTTTGTGTAAGGGACAGCACTCCCGTGCTAAGCAACGCGCAAACGCCCACCTCAAAACGATTTTATTTTTCACAAAAGCCTGGGAGATAATTTACAGGTCATCATGCAACAATGTGATGTGCATGGGTGACAGTGCGAGAATATGAAATGAATGTAAACGGGACATAAATATGCCCCATAAATCCATGGCCAGCAAGCGATATACATTCCCATGAGCTCCTGCGGATGCAGGGGCTCATGAGAATGTATGACGTTTGCATTTGGAACAGGCTGGCTGAAGGCCTGTTCTGTCTGAACCAAACAGCTGAAATTCAGCTTTTCGGGATTTTGAAAAGCTGAATCAGCTTCTAGGAGTGAAGACGGTCACCCATTGATGTGATTGTGCCTGTTCGTGTGTGTTACACGGACATAAAATTTGATTCCATTATAAGAATCTAAGCACTAGGTAATATTTTGCTTTGTCGTTAACTTCTCATCTTGTTTTTTGTTTTTTTTGTATCACAAAAGATAATTACCGTCTGCAAACTTGATGAGTTCAGTGATAATATTTTCTCCCCAGACCAACTGCTGTCTATGCACACGCAATGCACCCTGCCCAATGCATACCTCATGCAGGTGCCTGACAGCAAACACCGATACACCAACTACAAGCTAAAGGGTGCACGAGCAAACGAGAGGCAAGTTTCAAAATAATTAGATACAGGGCCGCAGCAGATGGTTCCGGCCTTCGCCATACCAATAATGTATACATTTTTTTGACAAGACCATATAATTATGTCTGTTTATGCCCTCGACCCAAATTAATTTAAATGTTACTAATTTTTCCATTTTTGGGGGGTTGTGCGAATTCTTCCCCCCCCCCCCCCCCCCCCCTGCCCGATTGACTTTAGGAAGCAGATGAAAGCAAGCTGGCATCATGCAGGCATGCACCCCTTCGGCTGGAGCATTAGGTTTCTTTCACCTCGTGCTATGGTTATGAGATATGAAATAAATGTTAGGAAACAGATATATATATATTATGTAATTGGTATTCTAACCACAATATATTTCATTCATAGTTTATCTATGTTTGCACTGACAGCAAACCATGTGGGATTTATTTCTGATTACTCCATATAGCAATGTTCTCTATCAGAAAACTGAAATGACTCAACACGCAAAAATAAATATCAAGGAAATATATCAGTTCACAACAGCAAGAGGTATATCTCACTTGATCTTCATTTTGTGACAAAAACATTGTTTTCAAATACACTTCAACGTATGGCTTATTTGTTTATATCTGTACTGAGTGAAACTGTTAAAAATGCCTTTCATTGTGAGGCTTCTCTTATGAGTTTACCAAAATCGTCAAGTACATCAATAAGTGTCTCTTGGCTTGACTTCACGAACGAAGATTCTATAGGGCTTGCCCACGTCGTCTGCAGGCATTTTCGTGGCTGCGGAGGCCAATCCGAGACAGGCAGGTTTACATCAATAAGTGTATACATAAATAAAACACAATTACCATGATTGTCATAATTCCTAAAAATACAGCTGATTTTTTTTATGAAATGAGTATGTCTATCCTCAACAAGACCAAGTAGTCTATGTACCCTACAGAACCACATAGTCCAGATCAAAATGGTGACTGCGAAGCGTGTGTAATGCAGAGATGAACTCAACGAAAAAAAGAAAGACGCTTAGAAAAGACAGCTACAACACAATTTTATTCATATTATCTAGTAATAAATTGTGTTGTAACTGTCATTTCTAAGCGACGTTCTTTCCTCATAGGGTTCTTCTCTACAGAACAACATACATGTGCACTTTTACTTCCTGCACCATATATAACTGTAATAATACATGAGGCAAAAACACAAACAGAACAGAGACAACCATTTTAATTATAAAGAAACAATTTCAGTGATGTCATTGAATTATATGCATGGTATATTTTGCTTATGATGCTGTCATTCAAACTTGGTCACTGTGTTTTGGTAAGTGAGGGAGAGGGGGGGGGGGGGGGGGGCTGGAGGGGGCGGGTACACATGCAGGCATATATATATATATATATATATATATATATATATATATATATATATATATATATATATATATATATATATATATATATATATATATATATATATATATACCGCAACGATTTCCTAATGTAATGTTACATATGGCAATATAGTTCTATCATCATATGCTAAATTTTGCTATCCACCAAAATGCTAATATTGCCATGATTCCACAGCAGACAGACAGCCTTCATGGACAGGTCCAACCAGTGAAGAGACAACAGACTGGCCAGTGTCAAACATGTCACCAAACTGCAGGGGCCTTAGCAGCAATGTCACACAGAAACTTTGGAACAGCAAACAGCCTGATGCAGTGCAGTGTGCCCCAACTTGCTCTCAGCAGGCAGCTGCAAGACAAGAACAAAGGTCAGTTAGTACATGTGAAGATGTACTGCAAACACTGTTCTAGATGAGTTTACTTGGCTACCGGGTATCAGCCAGTATAATCTACTCAACATGAAACCAACCGTAATGAATCAATCACAGCCAGTGTAATCAATAAACTCCATACAAGACAGATTTGCAAAATAACTTTTACAAACAATTTCTTTGTCTCGGTGATGGTCAAACGATTTATACAGTTTTGTTCTAATAATAAAAGACATTGTAGCTTTGCAATGCTGCTTGGTAACATGATATTATATGAATATGTTTTCAGGCCAACATAACCAACTTTTCCCTGGGGGAGACTAAAGATGCACTCAACCGATGAGCAGCCCCTGGTGACCATATCGAATGTGGGAGTAGAGGCGACACCTTATCAGCGCGTGACCAGTGAAGACAATCCGGCCTACTGTTTGTGTGGGAATCATCTAATAATAATGGACAACAAGAACTACTGAATTTGATCCAGCTGATCGAGTTAACAGAAGAACCAACTTTTCTAGATATTTGTAAGAAGCAGACCGAAGTCAAATTTTGCAGCGTCAAAAATTATAGCATCACATTTGCAAATAAAATTCCCACATTATAATAGCAATCAAACATCACCAACACTCTACATACAGATTTTTTTCAGTTGTGGCATGAGAGCCATATGGGGCTTGGCAACAGCAAACACTGTTGCTCTTGTCAGGTGGCCATAATCAGATGGCAGTTTCTAAGCCCCAATCTAAACTACCTGAGGGCACTATCTGGTTGTGTATGTGTGTGAAACCAACCTCCAAGTCTTTACTTCTGCTGAAAAACCACATCCACTCGTCGCTCAATCTTGTCATCTGTACTGCGTAGGTAATGTAACAAACTGGAGAGCTTCTCATCAGTGAGGCATTGGGGATACAAGGCCACGGAGCACATTCCTTGATGAGAAAAAACAGAATGAAGAGAACATTTTCATTAACTTTTAAAATTTACTTTCTGTCATGGAGATTGTTTACATCTGTTTGTACAAGTAGTTGGGACATGAATAAATGGACACATGCATGTAATATATACTCCATATTGTGCACTTTGTACTCTCTATACAAGAAAGTATTAAAGTTGAATGTAAAAGCAAAATGTTGGACATTTTTTGTTTTCAATACATTTGGACATTCTTCTTCATAAATTGCATACATGTCTGCTTTCATTTTTCATCCTTGTTATAACTACATACTGTAAACAGTGCACATGAACAGGAATTCTGCACCTGACTTGCCATAAGAAAGAATTAGTTTTCATGGTCAGTGTCACAATCCTAAATAGTATATTTCTACAAATACATGTACTGTAATGATACTGAAAATGACATGTACAATACTGCACTTGTACCAGAAATTGCACAAGTGTGTAACATACATGTACTATGCATATTTCTGCTGTGCTACCTGGTATGCCTGTTGCTAATCTTGGTATACTGCTTGCATACTTGGTGGTTGAAGTCAAGGATGGTAAGCCTGTTGCGCATTGTGTAGCCTTTGTAGCCAATGAAAGTTTTGGGGGGGGGCCATTTCATTTTCAGCCACATAGATACATCCCCTTGACTAACACTCAAAACACTCAATGATGAGACTGAAACATATCTAAACTCTAAGTCAAAATAAGTGCATAAATAAGACATGATACCTTGATCATGCCTGGCAAGGACACTCGTAATGTGTGGTGATAACAGGCTTTATCCCTTGTTTCAAGTGGTGTTTAGCCTTTGGCAGCAGCAAAGAAACTGAAAACAGATGGCCAATATAATAGATAAAGCAAAACCTGAAAGTAAAAAAAGCACAAAAGTGAAAATGTACCAGCAGCAGTTTATACTGAGTAGGTTATTTCGATGACAGGACAGTTTCGTGTGTTTTTGTTCTGCATACACTCAAGGATATAAACACACAGCTCAACTCAAACCTTTTATGCAATTCGCTTGCCTTTGTGCCACACATCAAAGTAATGATCCAGATGTTTCAGTGGCTGCGATCAAGTCAGTAATAATATACAAATCTATTTCATACTGGAAAAAAGATACATGCATTACAGAGTGGCAAACTGACCGGTAGCTAGCACTAGCTGTTATGAAGACTTGGGAGAAAAACCACCATGGCACCATGATAATAATGTTTACTGTCAACTTGTAAATATACTTACAGTGTGGAGGTAGCAGTCATATGTAAATCATAACTTAGTGTTGTGACAGCAATATTTCCAGGACACTATAAGCTACTTTATGATAACACTTTTACAAACAAAAATGATTTTGTGCAAGCGCACGGGTGTACCATACTTCAAAATCAAATGCCACCAAACTGATAATTACCTGAAAGTAGCAGGAGATTACAGTAGAACTCTGTCGGTGACAACTTATCGGACAGGTCTTGCTGTCTTCAGAAACTCGATGCCATGCTGTGCATTCACCAGTTTCAAGTCACCTGACCTTGTGACAGCCCTGCTGTCTAGAAACAAACCATAAACACAGTCATGGATGGACAAAACCTGTTGAAAAAGAAATAAATACAGAAAATAGGCATGTGTGCACATACGCATGTGCGTGTGGCTTTCTAAAAATGGCTTAGTCACAAAATAGCAGCACATTTGAGTGTTATGATATGGAACAATATATACATGTATTTACATGATTCACAGAAAAACTTGCAATAAAATATTTTGGTATACAAGAATGATATTATAAGTTTTTGTCACTCATATTTCTCCTGTTCATAAGCTTGTGGTTTCAGGGAAATGAGAAATACATTGTATCAGTGGCAAGCCAACTTACAATAGACCACTTATATACCTGATTGTGAGTTTCATAATGAATTATGCACATACATGTATTGCTCTATTTCATCACACTGAAATGTGCTGTTATTTTGTGAACAAATATATTTTAGGTTGATTATAGTGGTATATTTTATCCTTACCTAGACCTGTTGATTATATTCTCATCCAGACAATTGCTGATGTTGTTTTCATACAGCGAGCAGCTGTACATTTGTTTTCATTCAGACAGCTGAACATTTTGTCTGTGTTCAGACAACTGCAGGTATATTTTGTTTTTTATTCAGACAGCTGTATATTTAATTCTATTCAGACAGCTGTATATTTTGTTCTAAATATAAGCCAGCTGTACATTTTGTCCCAAGCATACACACACACACACACACACACACACACACACACACACACACACACACACACACACACACACACACACATTTTAGGTTCACAACTTACCTTGCCACTGCGATTATCTGTTATGTATTGTGATGAGATTGGGCGTTGTTCCATTACTGATGCACCTTCACTTTGTACTAGCTTCACAAATGTATCCACAGAAATAACACATTAGCTGCTTGCTGCTCTGTGAGCTCATTTGGTGTGGCACTGAAAAAGAATCAAATGACTGGTATTTGTATAGTTATGTAATGCACACACGGGTCTTGTACTAGAAAATGGCGTGGCGTTCTGAAGATATTTACACAAAAACAACCACCACGAACCCCCAAAACAAATCGCAACTAAAAGTGGAAACTTCTAAATGTACATCAGACCAGAGCTCAGAATATATCGCATATTTCATTATGTATATAACACAAATATGTGTAATAGAAAATTGCCCAGAAACTATTACACTTATTTATAAAGGAGAGAATATTTAAAAACAAAGTTTCAGGCTGTTACTATAGTGACGTGTATATATATAGTAACTACAGAAGAGACGAACAGTGAGGCTAAGATTTCCAATCTATTCTTCGTCTTGTTCATCGATGTATTCTGCCTACTTCTCACCACTGTCGTCTGCTGTTATTTCCTCAGTCATCATTTCCCCCGAAATTGGTGTCCTGTACACCAGAACACACATAACATTACGATCGCTAGGGCTTCTTGTTGTTGACAAGGAAGTGGTCATTAGAGTGGTGTCCCCTGATAATACATATTTACGAGTACCTTCCCTTTGTAAACACGACGTCAGCTACACGCGCATAGGTGTTTGTTGTTGTTGGAAATATACTTACCAACAAAAGTAATATTTGTACCACAAAAAGTGAAAAGACCACACCATATCATGTTGGACTTACCGCCACCATTCGCTGGACCTTTTTTGGACGCTCTGGACGTCGCGGCTCGGTGCAGGCTTCACCAGTGCGGCAAAATGAAAGTTGGATATTTTTCAGTCGTAGTTGCACGGGAATTGGATGTTACCGCGCACGGACAGATGCAACTGGAAGTGACCTTAGGCAGCTGGATGGTGTATACCTGTTTTCGTGAACTGTGACAGCCGTCAAGGACGTCTGACGCTCTACAGCAGCTATAGTAACGTGCGTGCTCGGGGATCCTATCACACGGGGCCCTATCAGGGTTGCACTTTCTGTGTCAGGTAGGGACTTTGAAAATTTTTTTCGATGTCCTCTACTGACTAATTGCTGAACCCGGACCTTTAAGAATTATAAAGTTGTTAACCCATTTAGCTCCAGGACCCTGCAGCAGGAGATGGATTGATCATGATAATTCAAGGGTAGTGCCAGATGAGCTTGGCGCCTTCAGGCACCAAGCTCATCTGGAACTACCCTTGAATTATCATGATCAATCCATCTCCTACAGCTGGTACATCGTTGCTAGACAACACCTCCAAAAGTTTGGAAATGCGACCGTGGGGTTAAGAAGGATTACCTTGTATGACATTTGTTTATCTTTTAGGATGACAAAGACCTGGTTCACGAGTTTGTCAACAACGATGGGTTGGATTGCCTTATCAAGGTGGGCGCTGAGGCCGACCAGAACTACCAAAACTACATCCTCAGAGGTCAGTTGTTTTTGCTATGAGATAACATCCCAAGGATCATCCGCAGTTTTTCTTCAAAACGATATTAATACAGGCTTTCCTTTTAACTCATCTGAGATGTGCCGCCTCCGGATACGCGGCTTACGCCATGTATCCGGAGGCGGCACGTCTCGAATGAGTTAATGGAAATTTCTACATATTTGACAGACAAACTTTCCATGCCAGTGGGACTGTTGGGGCTCTTTGGCAAAGATTAACCCATTTAGCCCTGATGCCCTATGGCAGGAGATGGATCTACCACGATAATTCAAGGGTAGTGCCAGATTAGCTTGCCGCCACCAGGCGCCACGCTAATCTGGCGCTACCCTTGAATTATCATGGTCGATCCACCTCGAGCAACTAGTACATAGTCGTTGAGTGATACCTCTAAAATTGAGGGAATGCCGCCATGGGGTTAAATGGATTAGCAAAGATTACTGAAACACTGTATATTATGTAAAAGAAACAAAAAAGAATAAAGAGAATAATAATTTAAAAAAAAAAAGATTCCTGAAACACAGCCTGCAACCATTGGCAGTGTAAGAGTTAATCAGTGTGTGAAAATATGAGGACTTAAGTTTGTGGTTTTGCAGCCCTCGGCCAGGTCATGCTGTATGTGGATGGCATGGAAGGGGTTATTCGCCACAACGCAACCATCCAGTGGCTCTACACACTGCTCGCTTCCAAGGTATGTAAATCAAACAACCAGTTCTACCAAAGATAGCATTCAGATTTTTGTTTCTAAAGTGTTTTAGATTTTTTTGGGCCAGCAGGAAGTAAGGTCTGCCCTCTGAGTGCCATCTATCTCAGGTTAAAGGTCCCAAAGAAAAAGTTGGACACCTGCCCCAAATCCCCTCCTGAGCGCTCCTGAGGCAAGTCATCAGTAGTCATGGATTTGCATAATTTTTTACGAGATTCCGTACCGTTTGCAGGAGTACTTCACATGTAGGCCCAGTTGGGGAGTATAGCACAAGTTCACTTCTTTTTAGATGATATTCTACTCATCTCATCTGAATAGAATTGTACTTGTGATGTTCTCCCTGAGTGGGTCAGTGTATTCCTCCTGCAAGTGGTATGGGCTGTGTGTTTCTTATATAATAATCATACTGTTTTGACTTTCCCTCACAGGGTCGCCTGGTGGTCAAAACGTCCCTCAAGCTGCTGCTGGTGTTTGTGGAATACACGGAGAGCAACGCTCTGCAACTGCTGCGCGCTATCAACACCGTAGATGCCCGCCGCGGACTCAAACCCTGGGCCAACATTATGGCCATTCTCAGCGAAAAAGACGGCGCGGACTCTGAGCTGCTCGTCTACGCCATGACACTAGTCAACAAGGTAGTATGTGTGTTTGTGTGATAAGTGACATGTTTACATCGTTCTGGACTGTACAGGGTCAGCATTGAGAGTTACATCATTTGAGACACGCTACATGCGGTTATGCAGCTTTTTGCCGAGTATCAGGAAACAACACGTATCGATTGAGTTATAAACCTTTTAACCCCAAGGCTGCATTTGCAAGATTTTGGAGGTATCACCGAATGACTATGTACCATTTGCAGGAGATGGACTGACCATGATAATTCAAGGGTAGTGCCAGATTAGCTTGGCACCTAAGCTAATCTGTCACTACCCTTGAATTATCATGGTCACTCCATCTCCTGCTGCAGTGTGTCAGGCTAAACGGGTTAACTCTTTCGAGACGTGCCGCATCCGGATTCGCGGCGTAAAGCTGCGAATCCGGATGTGGCACGTCTCGAAAGAGTTAAAAGCAAGCAACTATGGCACTATCAGCAAACGGTCATGGTCTACCCTTCTCATGTATCGCTAGAGGGACCCTAGGGTAGTAATTCTCAAATGTGGGATCTAAATCTGTCCTCTCGAGGCAGATTGACATGGATAGCTCAGGGGTGGTGCCAGAATAGCTTGGTGCCTAGCAGGTGTTGAGCCTGTTTTCTGTTTGTATTTCAGGTGATAAATGCCATCCCAGAACAAGACACGTTCTATGATGTGGCAGACGCACTGGAAGAGCAAGGTATGGAACGCATCACACGACGACACATGGAGCGGCAAGGGGCTGACCTTGACCTTCTAACGCAGTTCCAGATCTATGAGGTCAGTCTGGAATTTTTTTTTTTTTTTTTTCGTTTTGTTTTTGTTTGGCTTTTGCACAATTTTTGCAGCACTGTGAAATTATGAACTGGTACTGGTCTGTAATTTTGGACCAGACAGCACATAGGGAGACAAGCACATACATTTGGAAGAGGAGGGGAGGGGTGGTGTGGGATGGCAAGGTGTGGAGGAAAAGACACAAATCTGTCGATATTTCATGGTTTTAGCCCCTTGACTGCCGGAACATGAGGAGACAGCCAGATGCAAGAGACATAGATCCTCATGAGTCCCCGCAGTTGTGGGGCTCATGAGGATCTATCCCTCTTGCTGGCGTCACATTGTATCCATGTTTTTTTGGACGGATGGGGTTTTGCAGCTTTTAGTTAACAGAGCTTTCTTTTTCGGAAATGCAGTAAATGTCCACTGGCAGTCAAGGTGTTTGAGAGTCTTTTGATTGTCTCATTTTTATGTAGAGAATTGTAAGAATTGGTAATTCAAGAGATGTAGAGAGGGTTTATAATAATAATAATATAACGTATATTTTTAAGGCGCCTATACTTTCGATAGAAAAGCTCTAGGTGCCGTACAAATGACATACTAACATATATAAACCTTGCATCCTACAACGCATATATATTCCCTAACATATACACTTGATATACAAGGAAAATAAGCTTAGCAGAGTGAACACACCAACAAGAAATGCTCACACTCACCAAAGATATATGTGTACCATAAAACTAATAACGGATACACTAGGCTGCTGTCACTGACAATGAAAAATTATAACGGTGAATGCACATATAAAGGAAGAAATGCGTCTTTAAACTGCCGGAAACTATTGGCTGATTCAACATATCTGAGGGACTGTGGGAGTTTATTCCAAAGAAATGGTCCTTGGTATAAGAAAGACCTCTCGCCAAAAGACTTATGTGGGGAACCGTCTTCATGTTTGTGCAAGCGCACATGGGATAAGGGCCCATTCCATAGTGATGATAAGTTTACGTTCACTATGACATTGAAGTGTTTGCAAAGTCAGTGGGGCCAGTAACTTTGGATGTCTTCATTCGTTTTGTTTTCTAAATAAATACTGGCTCAGCTGAATAATCATGGGTGGTCATTGAGGTGGGATGCAGGAGGGTGAGAGATATTTTATTCTTCATGGGACCCCCTTCCCCGTTGGCCCCTGCCCCCCACCCCCCACCCCCCTCCCCCCTTCCTAAGCAGCCACCAAACTGTCTGGAATTAAAGGTCAGACGAAGGACAAAGGTTAAAGGTTTGTTTACTACACGCACAATGCTCTAAATCTACCACTTAATTCTAACATGTGAGGTCAGACAAAAGTCAGACATGTCTGCTGTAGTCAGCAGTTGAGGTCCGGCATGCAGCCATCTGCAAGAGGTGTGGTTTCTCATGATACTCTGCGGCTGCAGGGGCACATGAGAAGCTGTGCCTTTTGCTAAGCAGGGATTGGTTCATTTAACTCTCTTCCCTGCTCCTCAGAGGAGGTTATCAGCCTTTACGCCAGCTAGTTTAATTTGATGGGAGATTTCAGTTGAAGGTCAGGTTTAATTTAATATGAAATATCAGGTGAAGGTCCGGCAGAAAAACAACAGCCAGCCTAAACAAACATGTTTTAACCCCTTCACTACTGAAACGCAAAAAGCAACACCCAAATTCAAGAGGAATAGATCCTCATGTACCCCCACAGTTGTGGGGGCTCATGAGGATCTATGTCTCTTGCCAACCTTGTTCATTGCCATGTGCCTGAGGCAGATTATCTGGCAATGCATCTGTGATTTTTTTGAAGACATAATCTGTAGTCGCTGGCAGTGAAGGGGTTAACTTCAGCAGAATTATGTCATGCACATATTTGGCTAACAAATTTGGCTGCTTTGTGTATTTTCAGAGTGCACTCAAGCATGAAGATGGGGAGGACTTTTCTTCAATACCTCAGCTAGAAAATCTCAGGTATGCAAACAACAAATGCAGTGAAATTAAGATTCAGACATCAAGTACCATTAGCAGGAGTTCTCCCCAGACAGGCCCACAGGGGAGTAGGCCACAAGTACACGTCTACTCAAATGAGATGCTTTGCATCTCATTTGAATAGAAGTGTACTTGTGGTGTACTCCCTGGGTGGGTCTATCTTGGGAATATTTCTGCAAATGGTACATGATACCACTGTAGCTGTACAGCTGCAAGTATAGTCAATTTCCTTAACTTTACCGAACCGTCATATTCGCAAATGGTTGATGCCAATGTCTGTTTATCTCTCTCCACACAGAAGAGTCAACAAGATGATACAGTGTATACTTGTGTCAGCAAGGGAAATCCATTGACTATCACAAAGGCAGAAAGAAAACATATGAAATCGTTGAGAAATTAAGAAATGTTGGCATGCATGAGTGTGCATTTGCATGCACCCTTGTGTGCCTGTGTGGTGTGATTTTGCTCTTTTTAACTCATTCAGCCCGACGCAGGTATTTTCCAAATTTTGGAGGCATCATCTAACGACTATGCACTTGTTACAGGAGGTGGATCAACCATGATAATTCAAGGGTAGTGCCAGATTAGCTTGGCGCTGACAGGCGCCAAGCTAATCTGGCACTACCCTTGAATTATCATGGTCAACCCATCTCCTGCTGTAGTGCGTCAGGGCTGAATGGGTTAACATAATTTCTCTATAAACAAAATTCAGTTGTATGAGCGAAGTGATTTTGAACCTGTGTTTCTGAAAATGAATAGATCTCAGCAGTGAGCAAATGTTCTTCCTGAAAATGTATAGTTAACCACCCCCCTTGTGTATGGTGCCACTGGTGGTCTGCACGACACTGGTGGCTGCACTGACGAGCGGATTAACCTGTTCACTCCCAGGAAACACAGATTGTGTTTTTGAAATTGTAAACTCCCCGTCGAAGAACCCCATCCTCCCATATATACAAAGTGGTTTTAGCAAGAGGCATAGATCCACATGAGCCCCCGCAACTGCAGGGGCTCATGAGGACCTGTGCCTCTTGCAGTTGAGTTGTGTTCAGTTTTCTCAGCAATGAAAGGGTTAATTGTTTGGGTTTTTTTCCTCTGTTGTCCATGCAGGCAAACTCCAAGAATGAAGAGCGAGGGAGAGATGAGAAAGAGCAAGCGCCATTTGGCTCCTCAGATCAACAAATCTAAGAGTATGTCCGTCCTCCCTCAAGAAGACGAGGAAAGTCCCGCAGAGCAGTTCCAGCGGCGGAGACAGCATCACATTGAGTCAGTATCTGAATAATTTATTTTTTAATTTTTATGTAATCCAAATATTTTACAGACTGTAGACCAAACAATTTTTGTATGTTTTTGTAAGGGTAGATCAGGTGTTGATGTGTTGGCAGTAATGCATCTTCCTGTGAGGAGGCAGCTCAAATTTTCCTATGTGGACAATAAAGCTATGTAAAATGGAAAAAAAGAATGCTTTACATAAAGTGGTTTTAGCAAGAGGCATAGACCCTTATGAGCCCCCGCATTTGTGGGGGCTCATGAGGATCTATGCCTCTTGCTAAAGATGAAGAGGAAAGAGCAGGCAATAATGTAATGTAAATTCTGTCAAATATGAGGGAACTTACTGCTTATAACAATTACAAATGATTCAGGAGATAGATTGACTATGATATTTCAGGGATGGTGCCAAAAATGGCTTGGCGTCTCTGTCTGCTCTGGCACCCTCGGACTATCCACTGTGAAATGGTCGCAGTTGTCTGCGCAGCATTGAGCCATAGTTAACCCTTTGGCTGTCTGTAGGGCTCTTAATTTTGTCGAGGTGATTCCTGCAGGAATCATCTCGACAAAGTGCTAGGGACAGCCAAAGGGTTAACTTTAAACTCATGGTTGATCCGTTCCCTGTTGTAGCGTTCCAGAGCTAAACGGCTGAACAGGTTTATGATTTTCATTGTGTAGGTAAACTAAACCACACGACAATTATTTGTTAACAGTAACCATGGTCTTCCGCAAGCAAAAGACGAGCAAGTGTTCAAGCAAGTTCAACCTCGAAAATCACTTCCAGCTGAAGTGCAGAATGGCACTGCACCGACAACCCGTAAGTATAAACAGTAACACAGAGGGCACACATTCATGCCTGTCTAGGTGACTTCTTTTCCAAGGTCCCCAGCAGTTCCTGGTTGCAAAGTCCTGTTATTGAAATGTCCCTTCGAGTGAGCTGAAGGTCCTTGAGCAGACATTAACCCAAGGATCTTTTACTTACAGCTCTGTAATTCTTCTGACACCTGTTTCAGGCAACCATTTTGTAGTTCCTTGGGTATTTGCTCATAGTGATATATGCTTTTGCTGGCATGGTGTGCAACACATTCGATTGAGATCTATATATGTAACTTTGTTGTCACAAGATTTTGAAATTTTTTCTTTTGATCTGAGATACATGAATAATTGAAAATTACAACCAACTGTACTTAGGTCACCTCTGACAGGTGTGACTGTGTATCTTCCTTGCTTTTCTCTCCACTGCAGGATGTGCTGTATTTAGGCCGTCAGTGTTCCCATGTTTGGCTTTTTAAATCTGCGGTGATGCTTTAGATCTTTGTATAGCCTTCTCCACTGGTAGTGGGTGGCTGAACATGACATGCTTTTGGGGCCGTGTGGCTGAGGAATTGGGCTTTTGTGAATAATCCGCAATGAAATTTCCATTTGGCTTTTGCAAATAATCCACATGGTTCAAAAAGGGGTGTAGTGGACCACTTAGATGTATCCACGACCATGTCAATGAGGAAACCTAAGGAAATGTGATACTGAAGATGGATTTATTCCTTTGGCTGTAGGTAGTGGTTTTTGGCGCGATGATTTCTGCAGGAATCATCACGACAAAAACCACTGCCTACAGCCAAAGGGTTATTACTAAAAAAATGTATCATTCTTACCCATTATTTTAGGACAGAGATTGTATGCCTGTGAAGGCAAAAGTCCATTTTTTGAAAATGCAAGATATTCATTGTAATACAAGAAAAATCTTGCATTTCACAAAAATGGACTTTCAGTTGTTGCCTTCCCAAAGCAATATTTTCTAAGTCTGGATTGACGTTTTTTCGTGCCAGGTGGAAATGCCTTGGACCGTTTGGAAGAGAGCATTGGTCAGTAGTAGGAGTGTGTGTTTGCAGTGCGGCCTTTCTTCTCTAACATCTTTCCCATGGCTTTTCTTTTTCTCTGTTGGTGTCTGAGTGCATTAACCCCTTACATCCTGAGGCTGATTTTTCAAAATCTGCTAGTCGTCCTATGAAGGCTGCATTACAGATTAGGAGATAGATCAACCATTTTAGTTCAAGGGTGGCACCAGAATAGCTCAGCACCTGAAGGCGCCAAGCTATTCTGGCACCACCCTTGAACTATCATAGTCAAATTTATTTCAAGCAATGGGAGTATCAGGACGAAAAGGGTTATTTGAAAACACACCAAAACAGTGATGAGCGCATATTGGTTTTTGAGTGCATTATTATTTTTGTTGATACGAAAACATGATGAATGTATAATTTTTTGGGTGATTGTTTACTAGTTTTGCTTTTGGGCATGGGAGAGGTGGAGGTTGCTTTGAGCGTATTTGAAAAAGAACGTTTGTTTTTAATATTAGCCAGACAAGGCTTTGATGTGATTTTATGTTTCTGCCATAGAACCTGCCTTGCTCGACCATCACTTTTTGTAGGCAGTTGATTTCTTTTCCTGAAGGAAGCTGAAAAATAAGTTTGAATAATTGTAAGAAGAGGTCTACTGCCCTCTGGGTACAATGATACTCCATTTTTGCATATATTTTACGCATTTACTGCTACAGATGATACCACTTGGTGGAAAGACGTCTTGTCTTTCCGCCAAGTGATATCATCAGTAGCAGTCAAAGGTTACAGTCGTTTTTATTTTTTAATGGGTATTATCCCTATTTTTCCATTTATAAATCCTTTGACTGTCGGTATTGGTTTTTGTCGTGATGAATCCTACAAGCATCATCACGACAAGCACCTACCAGCACCTGAAGGGTTTAGATTCTTGCATTTCAGTGAATGGGTTGAGGCTGTGCAGGTTCTGCTTCTGCGTGATGTTTTGAGTGCAGTATTATTGCAAGGCTAAATGAGCGCTGGTCTGGGATGAAGCTTCAGAGCCTTGACTGCTACTGATGATACAGTTTGGCGGAAATAATGCGTAGTTACACGTTTTGCTGTCCGGCATCTTTGGTAGCAGTCAAAGGGTAAATTAAGGTAAAAAATCACAGACCAGCACACAAAGAATTTGACTGTGGTTTCAGTTACCTGACCATATAATTAGTCATGTTAATTTGACCTCTTCACTGCTAGTGATCAGGAATTGCACATCTGCATCAAGTGCACACTGACATTTGACTGAAGTAGGCAGTGCTAAAACTAGTGCACACTGACATTCGACTGAAGAAGGCAGTGCTAAAACTAGTGCACACTGACATTCGACTGAAGAAGGCAGAGCTAAAACTAGTGCACACTGACATTCGACTGAAGTAGGCAGTGCTAAAACTAGTGCACACTGACATTCGACTGAAGAAGACAGTGCTAAAACTAGTGCACACTGACATTCGACTGAAGTAGGCATTGCTAAATCTAGTGCACACTGACATTCGACTGAAGTAGGCAGTGCTAAAACTAGTGCACACTGACATTTGACTGAAGTAGGCAGTGCTAAAACTAGTGCACACTGACATTCGACTGAAGAGGCAGGGATTAAATTAGTGCACACTGACATTCGACTGAAGAAGGCATTGCTAAAACTAGTGCACACTGACATTTGACTGAAGAAGGCAGGGATTAAACTAGTGCACACTGACATTCGACTGAAGAAGGCAGTGCGAAAACTAGAGCACACTGACATTTGACTGAAGAAGGCAGTGCTAAAACTAGTGCACACTGACATTCGACTGAAGAAAGCAGTGCTAAAACTAGTGCACACTGACATTCGACTGAAGAAGGCATTTATGAAACTTGGACCAAAAAATAGGCATGAAGAACTTATGACTAACAAGAGACATAAAACCTCATGAGCCCCTGCAGTTGCGGGGGCTCATGAGGGTTTATGTCTCTTGCCCGATGGGTAGTGTTTGCCTTGCCCTGACAATTCAGCGGTTAAGATTTTACAAAGATAACTCATAAGTGGTGTGCGTACGACTACAACCCTGTTCTTGACATGCTATACTGAAACCACTGTCAATCGTTTTGTTCTCAAAGTTACTACTAACCAGCATGATTGATTTACGTTTATGTTTTCCCCCCCTCTCTCTCTCCACCCCTGAACCCACAGAGAGCGTGCGAGCCAGGCGAGAGCGGCGACAACGCCAGTGCTCCTTTATCAAGGAGCAGGAGCTTACCAGCGCCCTTCAGCGCCCGCTAGAGACTGAAAACGCCATGGACAATGGCTCACCCATGACCTCAAGCTTGTCATCCTCGGAGAGTAGTTGCGCCCCCATGCCAACAGTGTTGTCACCTCGCTCGCAGCGGACAATGCGGTCACCGCGCTCCCCACGCCAGCATGACCTTGACCTTGACCTTCCCCCCTCCCCTTCCCCCACCCCCAGCTCCCACAGTGATCTTGAATCCTCAGGTGAGGCAGGCGCTCTGCATTCTTATATAAACATAATTGATTGTACTCATCTTCGTTTGATTTTGTCAGTGTCCATATCAGTCTTATTTACCCCCCCTCCCCCCCCCCCTTACCCCCCCCCCCCCCCCCCCATGCAACCACCAGTTCTCTAAACAGTATTGGTGGCTGACTACACAAGGGAGTTAATTAAATGTGAGCTAGTCTGTGATTTTAGACCACGCTGCTTGGACCTGTAAGGTTCAAAATCACAGACAAGCATGCACATGTAGATGTTATCCCCTTGGCTGTCAGTAGCGAGTTTTGTGGAGGTGATTCCTGCAGGTTAAACTAAATCCTTTGGTTGGTGATAAGAGGTGATGCAGTCCTGCAGGAGTCACCTCGACAAAAGGCGCCACCGACAGCCAAAGTGTTGATCACCTCAACAGAAAGAGTTACTTACAGCCAAAGGATTAAGTGTGAGTCGCAATCCTATAGTGTTAATTGAAAGGGATCTTTGCTAATATTGCCTCCTTGTAATCAGTATAACCTACTCCCAAAGGTGATGAAGTGATTTTAATAGAGAATTATACTTCTTCTTACCGCATAGATCCATATGGTTTACTACAGATTTCCAAGAGTAATGTTAACCCTTTGTGTGTTGGTAGTGGTTTAAGTCACAGTGATTCCTGAAGGAATCATTGCTACCAACACGCAAAGGATTAGTAGTTTACAAACTGAAGTGAACAGATTTAGTGTTAGGGAGTGGGAGAGGAGGTAGGGGGACAGTTTGCTAGCTTCCTTTGTTTGAATAATGCTGCCTGCATGACGTTATCACAATGCTGGCGTAGCTCCTTTTTTCTTTTCTTTTTTGAAAAAGATTTTAAAGATTTTGATGCCTGCAATTTGGTTTACTTGTTTTTGGACAACAATTTTTATTTTATTTTTTGGTGTTCAGTGGCCAGTCATGGCTAAGATATTCTGCATGGTTTAACAGTTTGCTCAGCACCGAATGCTGTGTTTTTCTTTTGTTGAAATTTCAAAATTGCATTACATTTTCGTCATTTTAACTCATTCAACCCGATGGCTGTATTTTCACAATTTTGGAGGCGTCATCTAATGACTATGCACCAGTAGCAGGAGATGGGTCGACCATGATAATACAAGGAAAGTGCCAGATTAGCTTGGTGCCAACAGGTGTCAAGTTAATCTGGCACTACCCTTAAATTATCATTGTCAACCCATCTCCTGCTGTAGTGCGTCAGGGCTGAATGGGTTAATCTAGATATTATTTTTTTAATTTTTATTCTCATTATTATCATTATTATTATTAGCAATATAAACTCATACTATACTATCCAATTTACTAGCAAACATTTGTTATTTTCAAATGGTAATGTGGTCCTCCACTCAGATATCATACCATACTATTCATTTGGCATTGTATTTTTTCAACCATAAATTGACTGAATTGCACATTCTTTTTCTTACAATGGGAAGCAAGTCACACAGTCCTTCAGCATATTCATTTACACATATAATAAGGCTGTACTCTTTTACAATCTTGATTCAGAACAATTCTAATTTATTTCAGTAATAGTGAGTTGATCTAAGTCATGAACATCCTGAATCATAGAGCAGTTTACTGTAGCTATGTGCTGGTCTGTGATTTTGGACGCTTCCACCCGTAAACTCCAAAATCACATACCAGCAGATACTTATTTTCAGCAACCCATTCTTGCAAAGCAATGATGAACAAAAGAAACACTTTCAGTGTTTCCGATGATTCCAATGATGCATTTCTGAAAGTGTTCCAGGTGACCTCCAATGATGTTGCATTATTGGACGCATTGCAACATTTTCAGAAATGCAACATCATTGGAATCACGAGAAACATAAAGTGTTTCCGATGATTCCTGTGATGTTGTATTTCAGAAACACTGTCAGAATTGGAATCTTCAGAAACACTGAAAATGTTTCTGATGATGTCAGTGATGTTGCATTTCTGGAGAGTGTTTCCGGTGAGTCCTGTGATGTTGCATTTCTTTTGCTAGTCAGCGTATTTTAACACTTCAGCGGTACCACCTCTACTTTTTCACAGAGGGAATATCCCACGGCAAGGGCCCTCAACAGTACAACGAATCTGGCTACCACAGTTTTGCCGAAGCCTCTCTTGACCCGAACTCCATCGAGGCGCGCAACAATGCTCGCAATGACCGCAGCCCAGGAACCAGCCCCCGGGGAGACGAAGACGGCTCGGCGCTCACGAGTAATCAGCGCTGGGCACAGTACCACAAGCAGCACCAACACATTGGCGAGCCGGAAAGGTTCGAACCTGAGCCCCCTCAAAACCACAGGCAGCAGACAGACAGTGTGGCACAGAGACGGGAACAGTTTAAGGAAGACGGCAGTCAACAATCACCTCGCAGAAACCAACAGGTAGGATTGACTGATTGCTTGGTTCATTCATGCATGCATTCATTCAGTCGTTCGTTCGTTCATTCAAAGTGGACAGACCAATTGATCTGTGAAATGATTTGTTTATTTCTTTTTTGTTTCATTCTGTCATTTTTTGTAAGTAAATGTTTCTACAAACTGTGGAATATTTGTGCAGAGATGTAGACAACTTTCACTTCTAGAGAGGTAAATTGATTGTGCATCTGCAAGAAAAGTGCATGAGGAACATGGCACTTTCAGAGGGCTGGTTGTCAGCAGGCACGTTCTTACAAATGAAGTGACGGAGATTTTCCTCTCAGCTTGGGTAAAAATGGTGTTGCTTTTCAGAACTAAGGTCATGGTTGGTGATTTGTAAGACAGATTTCATCAGCTGATTTAACCCATATAACCCCATGGCTGCATTTCCAAAATGTTGGAGGTGTCACCTGACAACCATGTGCCAGTTGGAGGACATGTATTGACCATGATAATTCAAGGGTAGTGCCAGATTAGCTTGGCGCCATCAGGCGCCAAGCTAATCTGGCACTACCCTTGAATTATCATGGTCAGTCCACCTCCTGCTGAAGGGCGTTGGGGCTAAATGGGTAGAATGTGTAAAATAAATAAAAAGTGCATCGCAACCCCCATGTGCATGCAGCCACCGGTGCTGTACAGTACTGGTGGATGCATGCACAAGGGGTTAATGTTATTAAACAACTTTTCACAACACAAGGGTGTATGCTTCCTTTGCGTTAACAGAAGGAACGGCTGACCAATGAGGGAAGTGTGCTGGACGCTGTCAAGAAAATTGGCACTCAGAAGGATGAGAAGGGGGACCTGCCCATCAAGATGATGCCTGCTGGTGATTCCAGCGGCCTCATCAGCGCAGCAAAGGATGGGCTGAGTCGCTCCAGCAAGCCGGAATCACCCCGTGAACTCCCTCCGCCAGAGCCAGAGAAGAAGACGGAGAGCGACATGCAGTGGGAACGAATCCAGCGTCGACTCAAACGGCAACTCATGATCAAGGTAAGATATTTAGCCCCCATGTGCATGCAGCCACCGGTACTGTAAGTGTGTGTGTGTGGGGGGGGGTGGTAACCCCTTAACTGCTGGGGCAAGGCCCAACGCTACCCAACTGCAAGAGACATAAACCCTCATGTTTTATACCTATTTTGGGTCACGTTTAATCTGTGCTCTTCATGGGAATGTCGGTCAGTGTGCAGTGCATTCAGATACTGAGCTCTTTCATCATTTTGAAGATTCACTCGTACGTGACATGCTGCATATATGCATATGCGACAAACAGCCACGTTTCCATATATGGCACATCTCAAATGAGTTAAAGCCAGAGAGGTTGAATTAACCCATATCATACTGAGGCTAAAAGCTTCAAATGTGTACACTGCCATATGCAAGCTACATTATTTGTTTCCTCAAAACACATTACCGATGACATGACTGTCTGGAAATAGTCTACTTGCTTACCAATTTTAGCCTAAGACCCAAAGGGTCCCCCCACGAGGCTCTCGGGGATCCCTAACAGGGACGAGAGTAGCCTCCCCTACCCATCCGGTCACGTGCCCGATGGTGTCTCCTTTAGCCAGTTGTCTACTTCGCTGTTAGCGTACGCACACGTTTACCTGAGCCTCTGACCCTTTGTAGACTGTGTACGGTTCGACCGGCCTGTCTTCGCCTAGCCTCGTCTCTGCTTCTGGCGTCGCCTTCTTCTCTGCTAGCCCTCGTCTGTGCCTCGTGCTGTTTGCTGGGCCTGGGGCCTTCTTCTGCTTCTCGGCTTCCATCGCTCACGGTGGTTTGTGCTTCGGCGCTCCGCCATGGAAAGGTAACGTCTCGGTCGCCGCCTACGTCTCGCCCGGCTGGGCCGGACGTCGGTCTCGTCTCGAACTTTTTGGTTCTCTCTCGCGTTTCGTCGTGAGCTTCACTCGTTTACCTGGTTCAGAAGTTATGTAGGTGGGTTAGTTCCCGCCGCCGGTCGCCTTTCGTCTTTGGGTTTGTGTTGCAGTCATCAAGTGCGCACCTGTCCCCGATGCGGCGACTTTCAGTGGCCTAGTGACCGGCATGAAGTCTGTCTTCCGTGTTCTGGCTGCTCCTCGGACCTCGCCTGCGCTGTCTGCTCTTCGTGGCCGGAGGTTCGTTGGTCGGAGCTTTGGAGGTTCTACCGGCGCGAGCGACCTGTCACAGCACGCCGGGACCCAGTCAAGCTCCCCTCCTCGGAAGTGGAGAAACGCACGCCTCGTCTGCCTGGTAAGACTATTCCTGCTACGGTGTCCGCACCGCCCTTGCCCGCTGACTCCTCCGGCGAGTCGCCAAGCCGGCATGGTGCCCCCCTCCTTGAGCCCCGGGCACCGCGACTGTTGTCGCCTGTTAGTAGACGCGTGGGCCTTGTGGCCCCCCCTAAGCCCGCTGACTCCTCCGGCGAGTCGCCAAGCCGGCTCCGTGCCCCCCTCCTTGAGCCCCGGGCACCGCGACTTTTGTCGCTCGTCGATACACGCGTCGGCCTTTCGGCCTCTCCGTCTAGTTGTGCCCCCCTCCTTGAGCCCCGGGCACCGCGACCCTTGTCGCCTGTTACTAGACGTGTTGGCCTTATGGCCCCCCCTCCTAAGCCCGCTGACTCCTCCGGCGAGTCGCCTAGCCGGCTACGTGCCCCCCTCCATGAGCCCCGGGCACCGCGACCGTCGTCGCCTTCTACCCTTCACCGTGGCCTTTCGGCCCCAGCTGCTAGTCCGCAACGTGCCCCCCTCCTTGAGCCCCGGGCACCGCGACGGTTGTCACCTTTCCCTCCTCCTCGGGACAGAAGAGACCGTCCCCGTTCTTCCAGGCGCCATGAGGTCGACCGTCGGCTTAGCCCTCGTCGCGTGGATAGGAGACGTAGCCCCCGGCATTCGTCGTCCTCTCGCTCGACTTCCTCTTATGCCTCCCGTCGGCGCAGCCGTTCTCCGCAGCGCTGTTCCTCTCGGCGCCCCTCACCACACTCCTCTCGTAGGAGTCGTAGAGACGACAGGACTCCGCCTCGTTCTCGGCGCAGTAGTTCTCATCGGGATCCACGCTCTCATCGTTCCCGACGCCCTTCGCCTCTTACGTCCCCGCGCCGGCGTCAGCGTAGCCCCTCGGCTCCTCCTCCACCGCCTGCGCGCGTTGGCTTACCTACTGTGCTTCGGTCTTCCCCGCTGCCATCGCCGGCCATCGATGGAGAGACCTTAAGCCTGCTGCCGGAGGACTCCGTGTCGGCCTTGCTTGGGTCCGGCAGCCGTTCGCCCTCTCAAGCGGAGGATACAGCGTCTCCAGCTACCCTGTCCTCTCCTCGTGGCGAGACTCTCCGAGCCTTGGACGACGCCGCCCGGCTGATCGCGGCGTGCCTTCCCGCGGATTCCTGCCCACCTTCCCCACCGCTGAAGAGGAAAGCGGCCGCCTTTGTGGACACTGCTCGGCAGGTTAAGAAATTCACGTCGCTTCCCCAGCCGCCTGCCTTCCGCGACCTAGCGGACGCCCTATCTGCGCACCTCCAGCGAGATTCCGCTTCCGACTCGGACTTTTTCTCTGACCGCCGCTGGCCTTCCGGTGTCGACATCGCCTTTCGGCAGTCCTGGTACGCCGGCCACTCGCAATCCTTCTCGTGCTCGCTGCCTCCGGTGGATCCGCCTGCGCTGGTGCTCGCCGGCGGCTCTTCCCAGCTCAACCGTGTCCTGCCTCGCGGCCTCGAACGTACCGCCTCTCTCGTCCGTAACGCCCTCGCTTGTTCGGGTTTTTTGGAGCTCCTCACCCAAGCCTTCATTAGCCGTATCGAGGCAGCCTGGCTTCCCTCCGCTCCTCCCCTGCTGTCGGATCTTCACACCTTGGCTGTTGCAGCCAACCGAGCGGCCTACCATTCGTCCGTCAACGCCATGGCAGCGGCCGCCAACTGTGACTTGATGCGGCGTGATGTGGTGCTCCAGTCCTGCCCGGGTCTTCCCCGTGATGTGAAGTCCCAGCTACGCCGGGCCCCGGTCGGCGCTCCGCTCCTCTTCGGCCCTTCCTGGCAGTCCCTGAAGGAAGCTAACAAGGACCGTTGGCCCAGCGCCCCCTCGTCTCGCTTTCCGCCAACCCGCAAGGCCTCGGGTCGCGCCCTGCGGTTCGTCAGACCCTCCGCGACGGCCCCTGCCTCCGCCTCGGCCTCCCGTCCTCTCTCCTCTTCCCGTGCACCCGGTCCTGGCCGCGCCCGTCCTGCCCGTTCTGCCCGACCTGCCGTTCCGGCCTGGCCCAAGCCCGCCCGCCGCCCTGGGCATGGGAGGGCCCCCTGACTTCTACTCGCCTCCGCCCCCGCCGACCGCTTCGGGGTCGCCGGTCGGCGGGAGGCTCGCTCTGCACGGAGACGTCTGGCGCTCCCTGTTTCCGGACGACCCGTGGATCCTCTCCCTTGTCTCAGTCGGTCTTCTCATCTCCTTTCGTTCCCCGCCCCCGCTTCGGCGACCGAGATTCCATCAGACCCGCCCAAGGCCGATGCCCTTCGCGGAGAAGTCGCTGCTCTTCTCCAGAAAGCTGCTACGGAGGTCGTCGCCTGCCACGACTCCCCCGCCTTCTACAGCCGACTATTCGTCGTCCCCAAGCCTGGAGGCAAGTGGAGGCCGATCATCGATCTCTCTGCCCTGAATCGGTTCATCGCCGCCCCGTCCTTCCGGATGGAGACAGCCAGGTCCCTTCGTGCGGCCGTCCAGCCCATGGATTTCGCTGTCAGCCTGGACCTGTCCGATGCCTACCTGCACGTCCCAATCCATCCTGCCTCCCGCCGGTACCTCCGCTTTGCCATCGACGGGACTGTTTTCCAGTTTCGGGCCCTCCCCTTCGGTCTCAACCTCAGTCCGTGGGTGTTTACGCGGATCATGAACGCCGTGGTAGCCAGAGCCCGTCGTTCTTCTTCCAGCCCGATCTCCAACTACTTGGACGACCTTCTTCTGCGGAACCAGTCGGTGGCCTCTCTTCTCCTGGACAGGGATGCGCTTCTCCTCCTGTTATCTCGCCTCGGCTTCCTGGTCAACGCCGGCAAGTCCGACCTCACTCCCTCTCGCCACTTCGTGCACCTGGGGATGGAGTTTGTGACCGACCGCAACCTAGTGCGTCTTCCCGAGCCGCGGATCCAGAAACTCGCCGATCTCGCCCGTCTGGTAGCTCAGGAAGCGGCTGTCCCCACCAGGGTTTGGCTCCAGCTCCTCGGCCTGATGAGTGCTGCGGCAGATCTCCTTCCCCTCGGTCGTCTGTACTCTCGTCCTCTTCAATTGCATCTTCTCCTCCACTGGAGACCGTCCTCCGGCGATCTCTCCACCCTGGTGCCGATACCTCCTATGCTGCGGCCCCATCTGCTTCGCTGGACGGACGTTTCTTGGCTCGGCTCCGGGATTCCCCTGACCTCACCACTGCCCCGTCTCTCTCTCTGCGTCGATGCCAGTCTCGCCGGGTGGGGCGCTCACCTTCTCCCGAGTTTTCGCTATGCGGCCGGCCGCTGGAACGAGGACCTAGCTTCGCGGCACATCAACTGGCTGGAGCTGAATGCAGTTTGGCAGGCCCTCCGCGCTTGGGAACCCGATCTTCGGACACAGGACCTCCTTGTCCTCTCCGACAACTCCACGGTCGTCGCTTACATACAGAAGCAGGGAGGGACCCGCTCGCCCGACCTCTGCATCCTTCTCTACCGACTCCTTCGCTGGTGCGAGGACCGCGGCATCTCCCTACGAGCCCGTCACATTCCAGGTCACCTGAACGTTTTGGCAGACTCCCTCTCTCGGCGGGGCCAGCTTCTTCACACAGAATGGACCCTGCGCCGGGACATCTTTCGCCTGATCTGCGAGCGTTGGGAGACTCCCCTTGTCGACCTCTTCGCCACCAGGTGGAACCACCAGCTTCCCCTCTTCGTCTCCCCGATTCCCGACCCGCTGGCCTGGGCGGTCGATGCGCTCTCGATCCCTTGGGACGGACTAGTTGCCTACGCCTACCCTCCGACGGTCCTGGTCCCCAAGGTCCTGCTCAAGCTCCGGGGGTGCAACGCAGTCCTTCTCCTGGTGGCCCCGTTCTCCTGGGACAGATCTTGGACCACCGACCTGCTCAGTCTCGCCACGGATCCGCCCCTTCCACTTCCCACCCCTCGCACGATGCTCAAGCAGCCCCGCCAGCCGCTCTTCCACCCCTGCCCCGAGCGACTTCTCCTCCACGCCTGGCGATTGTGCGGCACGCCCTCTCCGCTAGAGGCTTCTCGAGTGTGGCAGTGGACGCTATCGCTTCAGCCCGCAGGCCTTCCACCAGACGTGTCTACGAAGGAAAGTGGCGAGTGCTTCGTGCCTGGTGCTCTGACCGTCGTCTCTCCCCCGTTGATCTGACGACCCCTCAGCTCGCGGACTTCTTCCTTTGGCTCTTCCATGACCAAGGTTTGGCTCCCATCACGATCCGTGGCTATCTCTCCATGATTGCCGACACCTACCGTCACCTCGGCCGTCCCGACCCTGGTGCCTGCAAGGACCTGGCCGACCTTATGGCGCATTTCGGCTTGCAGCGTCCGGTTTCCCGCTCCCTCGTTCCACGCTGGGATCTACCCTGGGTCCTCACCTGGCTGAATTCGGACCGTTTTGAACCGCTCCATCTGGCCAGCTTCGCGGACGTGACTCGGAAGACCTGCTTCCTGGTGGCCCTCGCCACGGCAGCCCACGTCAGCGAGCTCCACGCGCTCTCGTCTCGCCCTTCCTGCCTGCAGTTCCGGGTGGATGGCTCCGTTCAGCTTCTCCCGGATCCGTCCTTTCTCGCTAAGACTCGATCTCCCTTGACGGCGCCTCAGGTCATCGTTATTCGCCCGCTTAAGGGGCCCGACCTTCCTCGGGAGACTCGGCAGCAAGATCCGGTGCGTGCACTCCGTATCTACCTGCGTCGCTCCAAGTCCGTACGGAGGGGACGGACTCGTTTCTTTTTGCCTCTGACCGCCGGCAGAACTGACATCTCTGCCCAAACGATCTCCTCCTGGCTCCGCTGGGTAATACGGTCCGCCTATTGCGACCTCTCCCCACAGGGAGCCGAGGCCCTCAGGATACGCGCCCATGAAGTTCGCGCTATGGCCGCAAGTCTCGCCTTCGACCGCAACTGCGCGGTTAAGGACATTGTGGCTGCAGTGGGATGGCGGGCCGAAACCACCTTTGCCCGCTTCTACCTCCGCGACCTGACGGCCCAGCGCGACAACCTCTCTCTGGTGGGCGACATCTCGGCGGCACAGCACTCCCTCCAGGCGCCCCTGGCGCCTTAGGTACGCACTTCGCTAAAATTGTCGGGAGTGTGTAATCAGGCGTGACGGGCCGTCCTCGTCCCTAATGAGGTTTCAGACAGGGATTCTGCGGCACCCTCCTCCTTTTTGGCATTCTTCCAGACAGTCATGTCATCGGTAATGTGTTTTGAGGAAACATTAATTTTTCTCTAAAATGTATTTTTTCGAAAAATACTTACCGATGACATGACTCGGAGGTCCCTCCCTCCTCCCCGCTTGCCGCTGGTAACTCCGTAGACAACTGGCTAAAGGAGACACCATCGGGCACGTGACCGGATGGGTAGGGGAGGCTACTCTCGTCCCTGTTAGGGATCCCCGAGAGCCTCGTGGGGGGACCCTTTGGGTCTTAGGCTAAAATTGGTAAGCAAGTAGACTATTTCCAGACAGTCATGTCATCGGTAAGTATTTTTCGAAAAAATACATTTTAGAGAAAAATTAATATTACTTACAGATAAGGATATAGACCAATGGCTTTAGTTCAAGAGTGGTGCCAGAATAGCTTGGTGCCAAGCTATTCTGGCACTACCCTTGAACTATTTAAGTCAAACTTATTTCACACACTAGTGATGATAAGGGTTAAAAATACCAATCTGGGGATTTTTGAGTGCATGGATCACGTAATGCTTCAGTCTGTGGTATGAATGCCCCCTACCTAAAGAAACCCCATGCCAATATCTTGTCCATTTGGCTTTCGGTAGCAGTTGTTTGTTTGTTTTTGTGCGATGATTCCTGCGCAGAGATGTCTTGGCACATTGCTGAAAAGTGGTCACTGAAGTAATAAGACCCTTGAACAGAGTTGGTGATTTCGTTTGACAGATGATTGTTTTAACCCGTTCAGTGCCAGCTGATGCAGACTGTGTTTCTGCAATCTTCGTTGATTCAACACCAAAAAGCCCTAGCTGTCCCAGGAACGTGGATTCAAAGTGGTGTCAGCAAAAGACAGAGATCCTCATGAGTCCCCGCACTTGCGGGTGCTCATGAGGATCTATATCTCTTGCAGTTGGGTGGTGTTCACATTTTCTCAGTGCTGAATGGGTTTAATCAGGATTGACGTTATTACATACACAAGGGCAAAGGATTAACTTTTTTGTTTTGATTTTTTGCAGGATATGGATTTCACAGATTTGAAGGACACTGATGACGAGGATGTCTTTTCTCCGCCCATGATGAGTTATGATGTCGCTGGAGGGATGTTGGGGGGCATGCCCCCTCCACCACCGCCCCCAGGGATGGGAGGCTTACCTCCGCCTCCTCCACCCCCAGGGATGGGCGGCCCCCCTGCCCCGCCCCCTCCAGGGCCAGGGCTTCCCCCTCCCCCGCCTCCCATGGGCGGATCCCCCGCACTGCAGTCCAACCTCCCTCCCCCGCTGGGTGCCAATCTGCCGAAGAAGAAAAAGACGTTGAAGCTCCACTGGCGTGCGATTCAGAACCCAGAAAACCAAACAAAAGGCGAGTCGGTGTGGAGAGAACTCATGCCAGTCACAATTGATGTGGAGAAGCTGGAGCATCTGTTCGAGACCCGCACAACTGAAACCAAAGCCAAGGTCAGGCGTCGTAGTCTTGCTGTTGTTTTTGTCTGTGTTCTGTCTGCTTTGGATGGATTTATTAGTGAACATCCCAATGCACAGAAGGTTATAGGGCTGATGCTGGCTGCGGTCGGACGGCGCACAGTCGTGCGCGGTCCCACGGTAGCCAACATCTGCCTGATGGACTTTTTGCGCACAGGGATTATTTTGTGGTGCAGATGACTTAGGCTAATGTGAGGGCAACGTTATTTGGTTTCCTTTGTCTAAAATTAAACCACACTTTCATTAAAATCTGATAAATGGTAACATATATATTAACTCTTTCAGCCCCGACACACCACAGCAAGGCATGGATCGAGCATGATAGTTCAAGGGTGGTGTTTGAATAGCTTGGCGCCCATAGGCGCCAAGCTGTTCTGGCACCACCCTTGAACTGTCATGCTCGATCTGTCTCTAGAATCGATCTGTCTCTAGAATTGTAATATGGCCCTTCAAAGGCCAACTTCAGCATATGGGGATTTCGGACTGGGGGCAGAGTGTGTTAAATTCATATCAAAAATATAAATTAATGTATGTACCATTCAGACAAGGAAAGAGATCAACTATCTAAAGTGTATATAAACTTTCACAAAATGGTAATCACCAGTGAATTGTAATGTCTTAAGAATCTTATTTTATAGCTGAAATATATTATTAAAACAGTTAACTTCACTAACCAGTAGTTAGTTATGTTAAATGATGAATGTTTCAGAGTAGAAAAATAGTGCAGACAAATGTGGCATGCAAAGTAAAAGTTTTGTCAGAAAACTGTTCCGTGTTTCTTAATGACAAAATATGGTGTTAATTTGTATGCCTTTAATAATATGCCGGTTTTCTTTGCTTTTTTGTCAGATTGTGTCTATATATATAGCTAGTGATCAGTTTTGTGGTGGTGGTGTTTCTTATTTGTGTTTTGTGAACAATTTATTCTGCTTCAGTTACGATTTTTTTCCAAATTAAATTATTTTAGTGTGGTAGATTTTTTTGTGTCATTTATCAGGCTGTTGAATTTGAATTTAAAGAGAGCATAATTCTTACGTTATTGGCTCACAAGCGAAGCAAAAGTGAGTTTATGTTCTGGGCCAGTGGTCGTCTGTCCGTTGGCCGTCGGCCGTTGTCTGTCATCCGTCTGCCATCCACTGTCGTCCGTGGTAAACTTTAACGTTGGCATTTTCTCAGAGGCTATTCAAGCCACAGTCTTCAAACCTGGCCCAAGGATACTTTGTGGCAAGACCTTTTTAAACATACCAATTTGAGTGACCTCTCTCAATGATCAAGGTCACAGGGAATCAAGAAAAATAGGTCCAATATAGTCAAATTTTGACAAAATTTATGTTTTCTCAAATACTATTCACAACTTCAAACCCAAACTTGGTACAAAGATACCTGGTGTTAGACCTTTCTATATGCGTACTAATTTGGTTGACCCCTTGGCAAGGTCAAGGGTCACAAGAGATCAGGAAATAGGTAAAAACAATAGCCATATTTTGACAAAAGATGTTTTTTTCTCAAATACGATTCACACCTTCAAGCCCAAACTTGGTGCAGAGATACCTGATGGTAAAACCTTCTAATGCATACTACTTTGGATGACTCCTTGAAAAGGTCAAGGGTCAGAAGAGATAAGGAAATAAGTCACAAATAGCCATTGTTTGAAAATAAAATTTGCAAATACTATCTACAACTTCCACCCCAAACCTGGTACAGAGATACCTGATGATAAGACGTTCCTATGCATGCTAATTTGGATGACCCCTCGGAAGGTAATGGGTTACAAGAGATCAGCAAATAATGTCTATTTAGTTTTTTGCAGGAATTTTGCATGCTGATTGGCCATGCACGTGAGCCTTAAGGGCTTTGCCATTCTTGTTAAATTTTTTGTGTATTTTTATTATTTTAATTGTCTGTATCAGTTGTATCAGCAATTTCGCAATCGCCTTTTCAGTGGGCTTTTAGCCCTTTGTGACACTTTGGCAGTGTTTGTTGCATCATTGCTTCACAGCATTGATGTTGCACTTGGTAGAGATGTTGCAGTTGATGATGATGTTGTCTTGTGACATGGCTTCTTTTCTTTCCATGCGTATGACAACTCGTGGCGGTGGCTAACTTGCATGATGTTCATGTCAACAACCTAATGTTTCAGGAAGTGGTAAGATCGTCTTGCTTCTACTTACCTCATTAAAATGTTGAGTATCGTACATATATATTAGTCTAGATGAGATCTCTGTTGCAGCAGTGTTAACCCTTATCATTCAGAATACACCAGTGTGTGAAGTAAGTTTGACTAAAATAGTTAAAGGGTGGTGCCAGAATAGCTTGGCGCCTCTAGGCGCCAAGCTATTCTGGCACCACCCTTGAACTAAAGCCATTGGTCTATATCCTTATCTTTAAGTACTGTAATGTAGCTTGCATATGGCAGTGCACAAATTTCAAGCTTTTAGCCTCAGTATGATATGGGTTTAGCTGAAGATTTGATAATGTTAGGTCAGAAGCCGTTTTCTGTAATACTGTATTTGACATTGTCATATCAGTATATGTTCATGCATTCAAGACGTACCGCAAACAGATGTGTGACTTGTGTATGTACATGTATCTGTACGTGGTACATCTAGAATGAGTTAATTAATGAGTCAGTTAACCCATAAATCCCTGAGACAGGATGTGGATCGACCACGATAGTGCAAGGGTGGTGTTGGAATAGATTTGTGCCTGTAGAGAGAAAGCTATTTTGACACCACCCTTGCACTATCGTGGTCGAGTGTCTCCAGAATTGTGATGCAGACCACAGAGGATATCTACAAAAACTGATAATTTTATCCTCAGGATGTAATGAGATAATGTAACAGTTTCCCATGTGTGCACTGGTCTCATTTTGGAATAATGGCCAGCAGCATTAACATTCAGTCTCACAACAGAATATGCACATCAAAACCTGTTTTGAGTGACCAACCTTGTGAGAGATCACCTGCCATTGAAGACCATTATTTAGTGGGTGTAGCCTCTTGAGTGATGGTCTTTAATGACAGGTAACATCATTTGACCTTAAAGAGCACCTGTCTTAAAAGGGTGGTTGCTTAAACAGGTTTGACTGTACTGGAGAGAGTTGTTTTAATTATTCGGTTGCTCCATCATTTACCCGTTACATCCTGAAGCTGACTGATTAAAAAAATCGCTTATTGTCCTTTGAAAGCTACATTACAGGTTAGGAGATAAATCCACCATTCTAGTTCAAGGGCGGTGCCAGAATAGCTTGGCGCCTGAGGCGCCTTGCTATTCTGGCACCACCTGTGAACTGCCATAGTCAAATTTATTTCAAGCAAGAGTGTATCAGGATGAAAAGGGTTAACGACTCGCATGGATCATAGGGAAGAAACTGACACCACAAAAATGTATGCATTTTTAGCACTCAAAATAATTTGTTGTTTGTATTGCACAAAAAATGCGTAATGAAAAAAAAAAATGCAGCCTGAAGAATAGGAGGAAGGTGTCCGAGTCATTCTCTTTTGTGTAGAAATATTAGTTGGTCTTTTTAATTATTTCATTGCTTCAGTCATAATAATTGTCAGCTGTGATGTGTTAATTGTGACGTGTAGACTTAGCAGCATTTGCATAGTGACACTGATGACACACACGCAGTAATGATAAAACATGACTTTTAACAGGTTACATGTACAGTTTAACCCATTTAGCCCTGATGTCCCCGCAGCAGGAGATGGATCGACCATGATAATTCAAGGGTCGTGCCAGATTAGCTTGGCGCCTGACGGCGCCAAACTAATCTGGCACGACCCTTGAATTATCATGGTGGATCCATCTCCTGCAACTGGTACATAATTGTTGGGTGACACCTCCAAAATTTAGTAAATGGGGCCTTTGGGTTAAATGAGTTAACAGGCCTTTTTTTAGTCGGTTAATTGTTCTGAAGAAATTTGCTTCATTGATCACTTGCTTTGTTAATTCATTTTGTGTTTCATGTTTACTGTCTAATTCACCACATTTTTTTCCTGTCTGTTAATTTATATACCGCCCCCACCTATCCCGTGCCACCCTAAATTGAAATGTTAAAGTTGCATTTATCTTCTATAATTTGGATGTCTGTATTTAGCTTTTGTTAACGCTCAGTTTCATGCCAAGACCTTTGATTACGTTTTTGTGTGGTTTTATTTTGTTTGAAGCATAGGCCTTTTTTGTTTTCGTTTGGCTTTGTTTTGTTTTTTGTTTTGGCTGCCTTGATTTGGCTTGGCTCTTTTAAGTTTGTTCAGTTGTGGTTTGGTTTATTTTGGAGTCGTTTTGTTCAGTTGTGGTTTGGTTTATTTTGGAGTCGTTTCCTATTTGTGTGCTGGTTTGTGAGTTTAGGTCACATGGCCTAAGGCTGTGCAGCCCTAAACCACAAACCTGCACACAATTGGTCCAGTTTACTGTGATGCAGTCATTTTTAGCTACCCACTTTTGTTTATTTTTCAGTGCAGCTGCAGTTTCTTCTATACTTTAGTCTTTTCCTTTGTCCTGACATTTGTCCACATTATGATTTCCGTCATTGAGATCATTGTGATGTGAAACAGGTTATTTTCTGTGATCTGCTGCCAACTCAGTATGCTAGAGTTCTTCGGGCCGACGTTGCCCAGCATTAGCTTGAGGAACTCTTGCATACTGGGATGGCAGCAGACCACAGGGGTGTATAGATCATTTGACATCGGAGCGCACAACATTTTTCCCAAATATCCCAGCAAAGAATCACTTTTCTGTGCCACTTTAAGAACAAATATCATTTAGTGCCAATTGACCTAATATGGAATACTTTTACTGAACTTCTGTGATTTGTCAATTTTGCTGTACAGTTGTAAAAATGTGGTGAAAAGGAAAAACTTGCCATTTTCAGTACCCTAAATAGAGTGCCGGCCAATTTCAATATCGAGGTCAAGCATGCAGACTTCATGCATGACTGTGCTGTTTCAGGTTTAAAACCTTGGCCAATTCAAGTGAAAATGGATCTTTCTTACACTGTGCTTAATATATCTGGGGCACATTTGGGGATGTAAAATCAGTCATTTCATGACAAAATTCTGAATTTTTATGACTGCGCAGCAAAACTGACACATTGTTCAAGTTATTAAAAGCAAAATCGTATTAGGTCAACTGTCACTGAATGATATTTGTTCTAAGATTGGTATAGAAAAGTGGCTCTTTGTGGGAATATTTGCGAAAAACGTGCACTCCAATGTCAAACAACATATACATCCCTGCACAGATGTGCATAGACCAACAGTGGCCCGGTGACTGTTTGCTGACTGGGATACTTACCTCCATTTGTCTTATTCAACTCACACTCCTCATAGTCATACCCCACCCCCACTCCCACCAACCCCCCTCCCCCCTCCCCCAATCACAATTTATCTCATCTTTTCTTTTTCTTATTCGAAGTTTCTTTTTCTGTTTTTGTGAAATGTCAAAATCTCAAAGTCCACCCTCTCCCAACCAATCCCCCATTTACCTCATCTTTTTATTTTTCACGTCCAAAATTCTCATCGTGCATTAAATTGGCTATGGTAACAGCGCCAGGATGTGACTGGCAAGAAAGAGATCACCGTTCTGGACACCAAGAGGTCCAACGCCATCAACATTGGTCTGACCGTCCTCCCGCCCCCGCGCACCATCAAGGCCGCCATCTTGAAAATGGACACCTCCATCATGAACAAGGAGGGAATAGAGGTCAGTGTACATATGATAGTTTAGCTCATTCAGCCCGACGGGTGTATTTCCCAAATTTCGGAGGCGTCATCCAATGACTATGCACCAGTTGCAGGAGATGGGTCGACCATGATAATTCAAGGGCAGTGCCAGATTAGCTTGGCGCCAACAGGCCCCAAGCTAATCTGGCACTACCCTTGAATTATCATGGTCGACCCATCTCCTGCTGTAGTACGTCAGGGCTGGATGGGTTAGGGAGGGTGCCAGAACCTACTCTGGCACCAACCTTCAGCTGTCATGGGCAGTCTATCCTCTGTATTATCGATGTTTCCCAAAGTTTTGAAAATCATCACTAGCGCAAAACCTGGTTTGAGCATCCACCTCTACAAGCGACATGTCATTAACCCTTATCATCCGGAATACATCAGTGTGTGAAATAAGTTTGACTAAGATAGTTCAAGGGTAGTGCCAAAATAGCTTGCTGCCTCTAGGCGCCAAGCTATTTTGGCACCACCCTTGAACTAAAGCTATTGGTCTATATCCTTATCTGTAAGTACTATAATGTAGCTTGCATATATGGCAGTATACAAATTTGAATCTTTTAGCCTCAGTATGATATGGGTTAAAGACTATCATTTAGGCGGCTGTAGAAACCTATATGATGGTCTTTAATGACAGGTGACACTTTTTGCCCTTCAAGACGGGTCGCGGTGGGGCGAATATAATAGCATGTCCATGATGTCAAAGGCAGGCAGGCTAAACCTCTAAGAATTGAAATAACAAGATAAAAATTACATCATGTCTAGTTATGCTAACCTCGCTGCTGAATGTACATTTAGTGCAAAGCGCCGTATGTGCGTATGTATGTATGTGTGCGTATGTATGTAAACAAGAGAATCTCCGATATTTCTGTACACACATGCTTGAAACTTGGCGAAATACTTTCTTAAGTGGGTGGCTAAGAGATCTTCCGAGCATATTGTAATTGAATGTCTCATTGAAGACATAAACAACCATTTATAGGAAGTCGGTTGACCCAGATTAGAGTCCGTAATTTTTGTCATATTTACTTGAACTTTTGCATATAGCTATTTTGGAGAAAGACATTGGATGAGTTCATTAGCCAGCTTTGTATCCTTTCAACTTCTTTAGTAAAAGTTAATTCTTTTCAGAAAAGAATAAAACCTTTACTTCTAGAGAAAGTCAGACAGTGGCGGTGACGTAAAAGAGGCGACTCCATCACCATGCAGACACTGACATAATACTCTAAATATGACGTCATTCTCTCTTGCACTCTCTCTCTCTCTCTCTCTCTCTCTCTCTCTCTCTTTCTCTCTCTCTCTCTCTCTCTCTCTCTCTCTCTCTCTCTCTCTCTCTCTCTCTCTCTCTCTCTCTCTCTCTCTCTCTCACACACACACAAACATGCGCGCATCTCCAAGAGGAATAATACCCCCACCCGGGTCTGCCCTGGGGGACTTGGGTGGGGTTAGGTATTTTTTAGTTCCCAGGGTCACCCTGGTCAGCCCCACAGGGTGGGTTTTTCTCTCTATTCTGGGGCATGTGTTTCTGTCTACCCTTTGTCCATTCACCTGTATTTGCCTTTTTAAAACTCTCCCTACTGTCTGCACTGCCTGTAGCTCTTGATATTGGATGTGTGTTGCTAAATGGTCTTAGCTTTATTTATGCCCCATGTTGTAGGTTTATTTAATGTATTTGACCGGCTGGCGACATACATTCAATTTTCTGTTTAGTTTTTTTTTCACAAGCAGTGCAGGCACGTCCTGAGAAAGCCTTGTTGCTGTCGGGACGTTAAGCAATGTACAATCAATCCAAGAGGAATAGATTCTCAGGCGCATGAGGATCTATGCCTCTTGGAGATGTTTGGAGCGCGCGCATGCACGCGCTAACACTCGCACACACATCGATGCACTTTCAGAAGAGCATACAGGTGACCTGTGTACTTAGTATATCATGTAGGTAAAGTTAACCTGCTTTCACACAAATTATAGCAAGACTGAAATTGTACCGTGAAGTTCTAGTTTTGTCACCATTTTCTCAAGCCTGTTACGATTGTGGTTGTGTTGTCCTGTGAGAGCATTCATGTGTTAATCGTAGGAAATGATCTGATTTTTATTTGAGCTATTATGATTACGTATCACATACCTTTTCAGTGAGATTCTTTATCGTTCGTGCATGATAGCGAATTTCGCTTTGTTATGATACGCTAAGTTTAACCGGAAGCGTCTAGGAAAGTCGCACGGAGAATAGTGGTCGAGCTTTGTTTTGCGTAGATTTGCGGAGTATAGACCATTGACAGTGAGGACAGCTCTCATATAGAAGGGACTTTGTGGGTTATAGTTCATCCCATCTTGTCTTTTTTTTAAAACAAGGTTCTGCTGAATATTAATGTTTGAAGAGTTAACCCTTGTTAATGGAAATGTTTTGGCACGTTTCTAAGAAAAATCGTGCATTATAAACCACATTGTCGTTCAGTCACTCCATTTTCCGACACTGTGATTGGTCAGCATCTAAAAATCACACGGGTTCAATGCCTCAATGCCTACCTCCTAGAACTATTGCCGTACCTGTAATTTTTAATCAGCTGGCCTATCCGCAGTTCTAGTATCGCGCACAAATCTGTCCCAGGTCTTTCGTCCAAATACTTAGATCAGGGCTGTCCAGCAACTTACATCATAAATAACCGGAAAACACAAAGATCAAATGGTGGTAGACGATAGGAAATAAAAGAATTGTATCTTATTTCGGCATGACTTAAGCGGTGAGCACATAACACAAGTTCTACACAAATGTGTTGCAATTCAAACTCTAAACTGAGACAGCTCGAAACTTTCCGTTGTGCTCCATGTCAACACATGCTTAGAAAGCAAGGACTGTTGCCACTCATGCATTAAGAGAGAAAGAAATAAATAAAATGTGACAGATCTATGGCATTTCAGTTTTTGTTGACAAGATCGAGTCAGTGTTAAATGCATGTATAAGCTCAGTACTGGTTGGCGAAAGATGCCAACAATACATGTATCATGTACGAAATCAGACCTACCGTGTATCCAGTCGCTTGCCACACAGTCCTGCACTCAAAATGTAGAAGTTTTATTGCTTAAACACAGTGAGAAAAGCACTTGATTGCTACAGATTCAGATTTTGTCACTGGCTGCTTAGAAGCAGCACCGCTGGTAAACGTTTGATATTCCAGCGGCAACAAGCAAGCACATTTGCACAACCGGGCATCATAGCCTATTCACAAAGTTTTGCGTCCCCTGTGTATTTCCAAGAAAATACAGTCTGTCAGAAATATTTGGCGTTTTACTCCTGACGTCAGACACACCTTCGAGGCTTCAAATAGTGCGTAATTTAGACTGAACGACAATGGCATTGAACCGTCTGTGTTGGGTTACTTCTCGGGTTACATCGTGGTTTGTAGTCCTCAGAAGCTGATTATCAGACCTCCGCGCCTTCAGCGCATCAGTCTGATAATCATCTTCATCGGACTACAATACCATGATGTAACCCTCAAAGTAACCCAACACAGATGATTCAATGCCTAATTATTCTAACGAAAAATCTTGCAGACAGTGTTTAATTTCTTTGAGTCGTACCTGACACAGTATTTATGCTGAGCCTTTTGTTTTTATGAAACAGAAAATCCTGCAGACAATGATCCCGACAGAAGAAGAGAAGGCAAAGATTGTGGAAGCCCAGATGGCCAATCCAGATATCCCTCTGGGCACGGCCGAACAGTTTCTTCTCACGCTTAGCTCCATCAACGAACTGGAGGCGCGTCTACACCTCTGGCTGTTCAAGCTGGACTATGAAACTTTAGAACAGGTGAGTTTAACCCTTATCATTCAGAATACACCAGTGTGTGAAGTAAGTTTGACTAAAATAGTTCAAGGGTAGTGCCAGAATAGCTTGGCGCCTCAAGGCGCCAAGCTTTACTGGCACCACCCTTGAACTAAAGCCATTGGTCTATGCCCTTATCTGTAAGTATTATAATGTAGCTTGCATATGGCAGTGTACAAATTGGAAGCTTTTAGCCTCAGTATGATATGGGTTATTTGACACTTTAAGTATTGCAGACACACTTTGACAAATGTTGCACCCAGACCTAAAAGTGACTACCCATTGAATGAAAGGCATTTTGTCCATTATGAGTGTAGTTGATTTATGCTGTCCTGACATTGATAGGTCTATCATCGCACACTCTGCCCTCATTTCATCCTTCCTTCCCTTGCGAATGCAGCCACTGGTACTGTAAAAAGTACCAGTGGCTTCATGTGTATTAGCCCTTATTCGGAATACACTAGTGTGTGAAATAAGTGTGGTTAAAATAATTCAAGGGTAGTGCCAGAATAGCTTGGCGCTTCTATGCGCCAAGCTATTCTGGCACCACCCTTGAACTAAAGCCATTGGTCTATATCCTTATCTGTAAGTACTGTGATGTAGCTTGCTTATGGCAGTGCACAAATTTGAAGCTTTTAGCCTCAGTATGATATGGGTTAGGCAGGATTCTTCTTATTTAGAAACCACATCAGCTGAAATTTTTGCATCAAGCTATTTTCGAATCTCTCTGTTCAAAGCCGAAGTGATGCACAGTAGGAGCAGTACATTCTCCATTAACTTTTTTTGGGAGAAAAAAAATACCAAGTGATTGCTGCATTATCGGCATGTACAATGTGGCAAACATGGTTATTTACAGCAGACATTTTTAACTTCGACAATATGTATTTATTTATATACCCTGTTCTTCTGCATGTTCAATTGTAGATCAAATCTGATAGTATTGGTGTAGACTAGAAAAAGTTGATTTTAAGGTTGAAAAACATCTTGTAATTTAAGAGTTAATGGAGATTTAATACTGTCTGAGACAAACTTTGTGTTCGCTACTGATTTGGCTTGTGTTTTGAAACCCATCAAAACACACCAAATTATTGTCACATCTTACAAAGGCAAGATCAATGTTTTATTAGCAGTTGAAAAATTTATAAAAGTTGGTCAATTTCACAAGTTGAGTATTTTCAGGTGTAACAAATCTCTTATTCGCCAACTTCAGTGACTTTTCGCCACGAATACTGTGAATTCTGCCATTAGCTTGAATGAGGCAGGACGTACAGCTATTATGGCACCACCCTTTAACTAAATTGGTTGATCTATCTCCTAATCTGTAATGTAGCCTTCAATCTGTAATGTAGGACAATATGCAGATTGAAAATATTCAGCCTCAGGATGTAATGGATTAAGGGATGCCATGTATTACTTCCTTACAAATGTTTGCCCGCACATTGCAGGAGGTGGCAGAACCACTGATGGATCTGAAGAAGGGGATGGAAATGCTTCACATCAACAAAACGTTCCGCTGTATCTTGTCTGCGGTGCTGGCCATCGGTAATTTCCTCAATGGCAGCTCTGTAAGTGTTTTCTCTGTTTATGTTGAAAGATCCTATCCCAGGGATTCACACACTCTAACAATGTTCAAAAACTACAGCAGAACCTATTTTGTGCGACTACCCTTATAGTACGGCACCTGTCACTAAGGGCCGGCCATCATTTAGGTGGCTATAACCATCTAAATGATTGTCTTTAACCCATTCAGCCCTGACGCACTACCGCAGGAGATGGGTCGACCATGATAATTCAAGGGCAGTGCCAGATTAGCTTGGCGCCTGTCGGCGCCAAGCTAATCTGGCACTACCCTTGAATTATCATGGTCAATCCATCTCCTGCAACAGGTGCATAGTCGTTAGATGACGCCTCCAAAATTTGGAAATACGTGCATCAGGCTGAATAAGTTAAAAATGTTCAAAAACTACAGCAGAATCTGTTTTGTGAGACTACCCTTATATTATGGCACCTGTCACTAAGGGACGGCCATCATTTAGGTGGCTATAACCATCTATATGATTGTCTTTAACCCCTTGCATGAAATAAATTTGCCTGTGGTAGTTCAAGGGTGGTGCCAGAACAGCTTGGTGCCCAGAGGCGCCAAGCTGTTCTGGCACCACCCTTGAACTAATATGGTTGATCTGTCTCCCAATCTGTAATGTACTCTTCACTACTTTGAAAAATGTCAGTCAGAATGTAACGGGTTAATTGCATTATTCTGATGTGTTCAGGCACGAGCGTTCAGCATAGCGTTCCTGCAGCGGGTGCCAGAAGTGAAGGATACTGTCCACAAACACTCCTTGCTGTACCACCTGTGTACGCTCATCATTGAACAGTTCCCCGACACCACAGATCTGTACTCGGAGATTGGGTCCATCACAAGATGCTCCAGGGTCAGTTGTTGTACAATATCTTGAAACTTGTGGTTGTAACATGCCTTCTTTTGGTTGTTGAAGACCCTTATGTAAAGGATTGTCTCTCTGTAAGCATATCCTTTTATCTTCTTTTTACAGAAACACAAGCAAGCAAATTTTTAAAAACTTGAATAGCTGAGCTGACCTTTCACACTTTGTGTTTGTGTTCAGTGTGAATGTGTGTGTTTCGCATGAACATGCATGTTGGTTTAGGTTTGGGGGCTCTAACCCAGAAAACCCTGAAAGACTACAACAGAATGTGGATCGACTATGATATGTTAAGGTTGGTGTCAGAATAGCTAGGCGCCAAGCTATTCTGACACCAACCTTGAAATATAATGGTCGATCTGTCTCCAGAACTGTGATATAGACCTCAGAGGATGTCTACACAAATTTGATAACTTTGTCCTCAGGTCGTAGGGAGTTAAGCCATTTTCTAGAGTTTGGTATGACCAGTATGCAGTCCCGTCTGCAGTGGCCTTATCCCTCTATAACCCTTCTTCCTCCTTTTTTGTGGAAGATGGATCCACCATCACTGTCATGGTCCATACATTTTCCACTGTAATGTTTCAAGGCAGAAAGTACCGGTAGTTTGCTAGTGAGATTTATTGTCAGACGACATGGGCACAAGAACACGTACTCTCTCTTCTCACACCATTTTTTTTTAACCCTGCGGCTGTTGGTACCAGTTTTAGTCCTGATGAATCCTGCAAAAATCATTGTGTCCAAAAACCACTACTGACAACCAAAGGGTTAACTCCTTACGCACCTGATGACAAAATTATCAAGTTGTTGTAGCCATATCCTCAGAGGGATTATATCGCAGTTTTGGAGACAGATCGACATCCTGGTCGATCCACATCCTGTCGTAGTCTTTCAGGGCATTATGGGTTAATGATATTCATGTGTATTTCTTATGTGAACTCCCTGCTGCATACACTTGTAGACCGTACTGCTCAGAGGAAAAGAACAGATGGTTGTCCACTTGACTGCTGCTGACAGTACCTTTCAGTGGAAAGTAATATTGTCAGCAGCAGCCAAGGGGTGGATCTTTCAGTGGAAAGTAATATTGTCAGCAGCAGCCAAGGGATGGATCTTTCAGTAGAAAGTAATATTGTCAGCAGCAGCCAAGGGATGGATCTTTCAGTGGAAAGTAATATTGTCAGCAGCCAAGGGGTGGATCTTTCAGTGGAAAGTAATATTGTCAGCAGCAGCCAAGGGGTGGATCTTTCAGTAGAAAGTAATATTGTCAGCAGCAGCCAAGGGGTGTATCTTTCAGTGGAAAGTAATATTGTCAGCAGCAGCCAAGGGTGGATCTTTCAGTGGAAAGTAATATTGTCAGCAGCAGCCAATGGGTGGATCTTTCAGTGTAAGTCATCTGTTTGCGCTTTTCAGATCGACTGGGAAGAGCTGCGACGGAAACTAGACAAGATGGAGTACGACTGCAAGGCGTCGTGGGATCACTTGCGGGCAATCCTCAAGCACGATGGCAGCTCAACAGATCTGAAGTCAAAGTGAGTAACGTTTGCTGACTGTTCTTTGGGCTCATGCGTGCAAGTGAGAATGAGTCGGTGCTTTGAACCGTCTGTCCTGTGTCCATTTGACCATCTTCTGTTCGTGTCCACTGGCGTTTTCTTGAAGACTGTTTGTCTCTTCACTGTCAGGTGATGCACATGATGTTTCTGAACCATTAACCCATTCAGCCCTGACGCACTACAGCAGGAGATGGGTCGACCATGATAATTCAAGGGTAGTGCCAGATTAGCTTGGCGCCTGTCAGCACCAAGCTAATCTGGCACTACCCTTGAATTATCATGGTCGATCCTTCTCCTGCAACTGGTGCATAGTCATTTGATGACGCATCCACAATTTGGGAAATACGGCCATCGGGCTGAATGAGTTAAAGATTCGCTACAGTACTACCTGTTTTGACCAGCGATCTTTTCTGCAAGAAAAAAAAGTGGTCTTAACACATCCGCGACGGGCTGCGCCTCGAGTCGTGGCAGTCTGGCATTGCGCACGGAGTCATTTTAGTGATACAAGGTAGAAGACTCATGTTTGCATCCACGTTTTGAAGCGTGCCGATAATTGAGTTGTTTCCCTTGATAAAAGAATTGCAGCCACATCCATTCATGTTGAAATCAGCGAAGGTTTGCGGCAAATTTAGATGAAAAAATTAATCGAAAGTGATCTATATCAAGAGATGAGATTTTCCGGATGCTGGATCTTGACGTTGTGTGTATAATATTGACATTATTTCAGCTAATTCATAGGTTTTACAACTTGTTTCCTTATAATGTGGTTATTTACGGTACTTTCTGTTAATAATGATGAAACTAAAGTTCAGTGCAAAAGAAAACAGAAAGAAAAAAACGCAAAATATCCCCATTTTTTAAAGATGGTGGCTTATACGAATCATGTGACAAACTTATAACTAGCACGGCTGAACTGGGCATCCTTTTTTTCATTTAGTACACAAAATTTGGTGGTGATTGGGCTTAATTCAATTTCAAGCGTGCTAGACAGATTTGTTTACAGTTCCTGGTTTTCTGGAAGTGTCATGGCGGCAGGCTCAGGCTGGCAGGAAGATAAAGCAATGGCAGTGCTAGTCACAATAGTGTTAAAAGACAGGTACTCTCTCAGTGCAAAGTCTTGAAGGCAAAAAGTGTCACCTGTCATGAAAAGCCATCATTTAGGTGGCTATCGCCACCTAAATGATGGTCTTTCATGACAGTTGAACTCCCATAAGGGTGGCCACTCAAAACAGGTTCTGCTGTATTTTAGAATTCTTTCATTTTTGTATTTTTGATAAGCTGAATAATCTTGTAATTGATTTCTCCTATTTTTTATTTTTTTATTTTTTATTTTTATTTTATTTTTTTTCAGAATGTCACTGTTCCTGTCAGATGCAGCGGAGAGAATCATGTTGTTACAGATTATCCACAGACGAGTTGTTAACAGGTATGTCAAACTTGCATAAGGCTATGTTTCCGAATGAAGCACCTCTCAAATGTGTTAACTCATTGGCTGTTGATAGTGGTATTTTCAGGAATCATCGTGACAAAAACTGCTACCGACAGCCAAAGGGTTAAAGTTATGTTACCCAGGATCAAGCATATCAACACAGTCAGAAAACTGTCTGTAACAGATACTGCTGACAGTATATGTATGGGTTCTTTGTGTACTAACTTAGAGCTTTATGGTGTAAGTATAATGCCAAATGTTGAAATTCATCGTTTGGAGGGTGTGTTGTTTTTGTACCTGAGAGCGCATATTATCGTCTGCATCGGCCTCGTTTTCAATATGTGCATATTTACTAGCTACGTCACAAGGCAGAACCTGGTCAATACTGCAGGTCACGAGGTCATCAGTGTGGTACACACGTGTCAGTGTACACATCTACTGATGTTCGCCAGCATCCCTTTGACATAATTTTCAACGAGAATGTACAATAAACCTTCCATACTCGCTGTGCTGTCAAAATCACAATGTGGGTTCCGCTTGACCTGCTAATATTTACTAGTAACGATCGTGCTGCGCAGCATCGTCAGTGCACGGCCGGGGGCGTGGCTTGTTCGACTCGGTCTCCGTGCTGAGCCAGCATCCACGGTGCCTAGTTTGACCTTTGATCCTTTATCCCTCGGAAACATGAAACAGAACATTGGTATTTATACCCAATTTCTGCACTGCAATTTCACATCTCACATCGAAGTCTACGTAACTGAAAGCATCGCTGGAATGACAAATGCACCATCGCAGCAGAAACACTACCTCTGGTGAATTGTGCAGTGAATGAGAGCCCGCACAGACAAAAACTTGTCACGACCAGCGATGTGCCGCAATTTTGACACACACCGTAGTTTTCAGATCCTTGCAGCATAAAATCTGATAACTAGCTCGTAACTTTATGATAAAACAGGTTTAAAATTTTGCGAAATCAGTAAGAGAAAAATTCTACTGAAGATCGTGAATTCTGAAAATCACTAGTGCTCGCAGAACTATAGGAAGATGGACAAAGACCGTATATTACTCACTGATTCAGCAGGAAAGGGACAAATGCTAGGTGGGCGGCAACGGCCAAGCTCTTGCTTTATGTGTTGCCGCATGTCCATATTCCCTTGTCAGTTCTACTTAGGGGTATCTTGTCTCTCTTCCTCTTTCTTCTCTTCAATTCCGAGTCTGTCATTGTCGGTGCGAGTCGATGATACTTTTCTTTGGTGGTTCATCCGCCATCTTGTCTCTGATTGGTTATAATTATGCAGATGACCTAAGGTCGTATAGAATAGTTATGACGTCAGCTACCATCGCCTATCAGAAGCAATCTTTTAATGTGTTCAGTCACAAGATTCCGGTGGCCTCTTTTCGCTTTGAACGGACGAAAGAAAGCATTTGGTGGGACAATAGGGTGGTCATTGTCTAAGTGGGTGTGTATACTGAATCACAGTAAAAGCTTTTTGTGAACTAAAGCATTAAAAAATGTCAGGAGTGCTCCTTTAAGGATGACTGTTTAATTTGATGTTCACTTTGACTTTTTCTGCCAACATATGTTCTGTATTTGATAAAAGTGATTGTCTTTGATCTCGAAGAATTTGATGATTTCATCTCCATGTGCAGGTACCACAAGTTGTTGCTGTACATGGGTCTGCCAATACATGAAGCCAAGGAGATGCACATCAACCACTTTTGCAAGGTTGTGAGTGAATTTGCACTGGAGTACCGCACGACACGCGACAAAGTCCTGCACATGCTGGAGAAGAAGGCCAACCAACGAGAGCGGAAAAAGACACGTGGCAAGATGATTCACGAGGTAAGAAAGTTTCTGTTTCTACAGGCAGGTTAAACCAAATCCATTTGCCGGTCGTCAAAATGCGAGAAGATTTTTGGGTTTGGTGATTCAAGTCATGGTTCTGGGAGCCCAAATGGATTTCAAACACTCACACATTATAAATTGTTTGGGAGAAAGAAAAAAAAGGACTTCCAGATTTCATTTGGATGGAATTCCGAATGGCTACAACCTGTTGCGCAAAGGCCATTGGGCCTACGTCGGCCGCTGTTGGCCCGCATACAGCTGTGCGCAGGCCAACAGTGGCCGAGGTCGGCCCAGTGGCCTTTTGCGCATTGGAAAGGGACATAGAACATTAATTTTGGTGCTCACTGTACAACTAATTATAGAGGAAGAACACATTTTTAGTGATACATTGACTTTTTCCAGCGTTCAAGCTGTTGTTGCCATCTGCTCATATGATAGTATAGAGAAAACAAAGGATGACTTACTTGTAATATGGTAAGTGATGGTCGGGATGGTTGTAGGTCCCAGTACTATTATCCCATTCAGCCCTGACGCACTACAGCAGGAGATGGGTTGACCATGATAATTCAAGGGTAGTGCCAGATTAGCTTGGCGCCTATTGGCACCAAGCTAATCTGGCACTACCCTTGAATTATCATGGTCAATCCATCTTCTGCAACAAGTGCATAGTCGTTAGATGACGCCTCCAAAATTTGGGAAATATGTGTGCCAGGCTGAATGAGTGATAGTGATGACTTTAGTTTAATTTATTTTCTGCAGACGGAGAACTTTGCCAAGGGAGGCAAGAGCAACAATGACCATGATGAGTTGCATACCCTGCTGAAGAATGGCTATGCAAGTGCTGACGAGAGGGGATTCCCTGGACAGAAGAGCAGACGGAAGCTTGGTTAGTTTCTGTGTCTCTGTACTTGCAGATAATTGTATACATTAACCCCTGGGGCTATCTGTGGCGCTTTTTGTCAAGGTGATCCCTGGCAGGAACCGCCTTGACAAAACGTTTTATTTATAATCAAATGGTTTGCAGGAATCATCTGGACAAAAAGCGTTCTCAACAGCCAAAGGGATAAAGAAATAAACAACAAGGAAAGAAACACGTCTTGAAAAAACTAGCACAAAAGTCATCCTTTCAGGGCGCGTTTCTTTCTTGGTTATTTCTTTGCATCGCGCGTGCTTAGTAGTCACATTTTGGGTCTGGTTTCTGTTGTTCATGGCAACTTTTGATGACTGTGTCACCTTCCAGTACTAATACTAAGGTTGAAATCCCCAGATTTGGGATTTGGACTGGGAATATGACATAACAGATTGACCAAGACAGTTCATGGGTGGTGCCAGAATAGCTTGGTGCCTGTAGGCGCCAAGCTATTTTGGCACCAGCCTTGAACTATCATGTTCCATCTATACCTGTAGTGTGTTGAGTCTTGGTGGTATAATCTGAATTCAGGGCTTCTGTTTTTACAATGGCTTCATAGGGGCCTGACGATTGGTGCTTTGACTAAATGCAAATCTGTTGCGCCACTGCGTGCGTGTGGCCACCACGTAAATAGCTCAAGTCAGAATACAAGGGAAGAAACGAAAGGCACGCAAAGCGGAGAAGCACTGTGATTCCAGAGCAGTTTTCAACCCTCAAAGCAACCATCCACCTAAAACCTTGAACTGAACAAACTCGGTAGATATTTTGCCACAAATCTATGCCAACCTTGTCCTCCGATCAAAACTGATAGTTTAGTATCAAGGCTTTTTGCAGTCAAGCATCATTTTAGCAGACGGTGATTTTGGGGGTTTTACATGTGGCCAGAAATACGCCTCATGCTCATTTTTCATTGGTTTAGCATATCCATTGAAGTTAAAACAAGAGTGCATCTTGCTGTCGACATGAACTTGTGACCTGCACGCAGCAATTGCTTTAGGTACGTATTTTCCCCAGCCTGAAAAAGCTCTACTTTAATAGAGTCTGGTTTAAACACTGCTCAGTTGTCATATCTTTCTGAGTAAATCGCATCGACTTTAGAGTAAACATGGCAGAAAACAATGGATGCACAGCAGTGCATAGCGGCCTCTTTCGCACCACTCTACTAACGGGTTTAACTTTCAACTCTAGATGTTGAGAAATAGGTCCAGGATACTTCCCGCCACAGCTAGAATTTCACGGGTGATCTTTGTTTCCTCCCTTGTATTCTGACTTTTTGGCCACGCGCACACGATGGCGAAGCGGATTTGCATTTAGTCAAAGCACCACTCATCAGGTCCCTATGAATGGCTTGAAGGGTCTGTAGACCCCCAAGTGTACATTTTAGAGGGTACATAGACCCCCATCCCAGTATAATAAAGGGTTACTGCCCAGTGTCTTCTCTGGCACTACTCGGTGGCATCGAAGCTGGACTTTCCTCTAAAGCAAAACGATGACAGGATTTGACAGCGGCTTGTAGAAACTGCAGCATTTGAGCTTCTTTTGGTTTTTCTTTGTCATGCGACACTGGAAATGGTCAGTTTAGGTTAACATGGCTCAAGATCAAAAGACAGCACAAGATGATGCCGCATCCCACAATAGTATTAATGGCTAGCGTCACAGCAAATAATGCGTTCAACATGCAGTGCGCATTTTGTAATAGAACATTCACACCACCCAAAAACTATATCTTGTCCATCCAGTGATACTTGCATGGACCCCGGGGTCGATTTGATTTGATTTGAACGCAGCGCAGTTGTGGCTGAGCAAGCCAAATCATCACTAGAAATAAAATGACTGACACTGTGCAGGTATGCACGGTGGCACAAAGACAGTGTGTCTTGGACGCCGGTGCGCTCAATTATAGTGCGTCTGCCTACGCCTTCGTTACATTTTCAGTACGTGATTTTGAGTTTCAGTGTGTTGTAGATGCAAAGATGCACTAAAACAGGAGCCCTGTGCATTATTGTAGTTTACAATACAAGCTGCTTTGTCTTTGCAGATGCTCGATCTCTGGGATCATCCAGAGGCGGGCTGACCACAGACTCCGAGATGTACGACACGGGTGATGACGAAATCCTGGAGGCGTGCGTGCGGACGGCCGCTGCACCCCTCAACAAACCCCACCGAGAACGCAGGCGTTCTAGAAATCACCGAAAATCCTGTAAGTCCACATTTTGGGAGTTGTTTTGTTCGCAGCATCCCTTGTTTGCACCTTTTGGTTCCACGCAAGCAAAGTTAGTTAGTTTGTGGGTTTAACTCCCTTGTACATGCATCCACCAATACAGTATTGGTGGATGATTGCACAACCCAGTGTGCAAAGGCCATCAGGCCGACATCAGCTGCCGTTGACCCGCATACAGCCACGTGCGGGCAAACGGCAGCTGACGTCAGCCCAATGGCCTTTTGTGCATTGGGAAGGCGGTTAATTATGTGGAGAACCAGATGGTGCAAAATGGCGTATGGCTGCTGTTTCATGGGTCTTTTTTTCTGAGTGGAATTTATATGATTCATGTAAGGTATAAACATTGTAATTTTCTTTCTTTTTTGCACGCAGTTTTTTTCAGTGTTGGAATGGGCTTAAGAGTGTACACATGTCATTTTCCCTCTTGCCTCAGTTTAAGCTTTGGGACATTTTAATTTTCAAAGTTTTTTTTTGGGTTTTTTTCTGTTGCTGGCTGATTTTGCTTTATGAATCGGTCTTTTCTCAGATAGTGTCATGTCGTGAAATTTTAAATTCCCATCATGGTATATGGTATCATCATACGTCAGTCGAACATTGAGTTCACAATAATGATATCTTTTCTGTTTCCAGCATTTTGGGATAGTGATTACTAGGTAAACATGCTTGCTCAGTGTCTGTTCAAAACGTTTTGTTGAGTCCTTGGTTCAGTGCTCAGTAGTCGGACTTGCATTTGCTTATCATGAACGCGTCCGCATTAGAAAATTTTGTTCCTTTTGTGTTCCTAGAAGGAATAACATTTTCATGACTGGATGGTGTTATGTGATTGTTAAGAGGGAATGCAGATGTGCATGTCTTTGGTCAGTTCTTTAATCACACTGCGATGAATCATTCAAAAGCTACAAATGGCCGGTTTCTGCTGAGATAGCGTACATGCTTTTGGTATTGTTACTTCCTTGCAAACTCACCACTAAGTCTTTACTTCTTGGTCAAAAGCTGGGTTTTTTTTTTCTTCAACACAGATCGATGGAGGTAAACTAATTAACCCATTTAGCCCCGAGTCCCTACAGCAGGAGACTGACCATGATAATTCAAGGGTAGTGCCAGATTAGCTTGGTGCCTTCAGGCGCCAAGCTAATCTGGCACTACCCTTGAATTATCATGGTCAGTCCACCTCCTGCAACTGGTACATGGTTGTTCAGTAAGACTTCCAAACTTTGGGAAAAGCACCCGTGTGGCTAAAAGGGTTAAAGACATTTTTTGTTGTAACAGTTCTAAGGATTTGGCATACAGGAGCGTAATTATTTGCAAATAAAATATTAGGGACAAAAGTTTGAGGCTGTGGTCAGATGGAGCTTGCACAGTAGCAGTGATTCAGTGGTTTTACCATTAGATCACAACCGCAGAAGAACCTGTTTTGAGTGACGGTAGGGAAGTCAGCAGGTTGCACCCTTTCTCTAAGCAAAACTATAGAGACCCTTACGGGAAATCACCTGTCATTAACCCATTACATGCTGAGGCTGAATTTTTTGTCAAATTTGCTTATTTTCCCATGAAGATTAGAAGATAGATCAACCATTTCAGTTCCAGGGCAGTGCCAGAATATCTTGGCGCTTCAGGCGCCAAGCTATTCTGGCACTGCCCTGGAACTAAGATGGTTGGTCCTCAGGCGCCAAGCTTTTCTGGCACCACCCTTGAACTATCATAGTCAAATCTATTTCTTGCAATAGCATATCAGGATGAAAAGGATTAAAGACCGTCATTTACCTGCCTAAAGGAATGAATGGATTTTATTTTATGTTTGTTCACATCTCAAGTGATTTTAGACAAATTTAGGTGGCACGCCAAAAGATCTTGAGAGAGCCCCTTTCCTTTAAGACTACTTTTTTCTCGCAAAGGTGGTTACTCAAAACATGTTTTACTGTAATGTTAGCTTCATTCGACAACTATCTCAGAGTTTTTCAATCTCTTGGGACATCTGTATTTCACAGGATATTGGAAATTGGACATCATGTATGCAGAAACACGTCCGTTGCTAAAACATTTTACAGGATCTGATTGGCCAGATGCTGTGGTAGATTATTTCATTTCATGGTGTGTTCGTATTGTCTGCCTGAATGCTACATTTTGTCTGCTGCTTTGTTGTCAGTCAAAAAACAGGTTACCTTTAGTTGTAGTTAATGAAGATCACAGATGTTGGTTGCTTGTAGTAATTAAAAGGTTTAACAAATTAAAGTTTAACATGCTTTGAAATTTTAACTTTTTGGCTGCAGGTTTCCTGCTGGAAACATGGCAGAAGGGTTTAGTTTTTCAAATGTTGGTAACAGTATTACAGAGTCTTGTATTTAAAGGATGTGAGAGAGTTGTGTAGCAGAACATATTAAAACAGTACATGTAATCCGTACATCTGAGAGGTGATGGGGTTGCTTTCAACTATACGAAGCGTGGATACTCACAAACCAGATAGGTGAGGCTAGCGTTGGTAGAACAGTACACATACCAAGGGGAATTACTCAGCGTTGGACATACACACAGTTAGATCCCCAGCCCCCTCCTATAAGGCACCCAATTGCCAGCCCACAGAAAAATATGCAGGTCAAGAACAAGACTATCATATACATCCCTTAAGCATAAATATATATATCACAAGCTAAAATAGATTGACAGTTTTTTTGTCATATGAGTGGGCGCTTTACAATTTTAACAATGACAGTTTAAAACATGGTTGGTGTGGGACATCTCAGGGATTCTTTTCTCTTTTTTTAATTTTGCTTGCTGAATTGCTTGAGTTCAGTTTTTGTTCTTGTCTTCTAATGCTTTGAACATATTCAGCTATATGCTGTCACAGAAAAAAAAAAGTTGCAGTCAATGCATTTGAGATGTGCAACATATGGATATGTGGCTGTTTGCCGTGTATCCAGATGTGTTGCATCTCAAATGTATTAACTCATTCGAGACGTGCCGCCTCTGGATACTCGGCATCAGCCGCGTATCCGGATGCGGCACATCTTGAATGAGTTAAAGTGGTGTTGTTTTTTTTTTTTGTTCTTTGCTTGGTTTATTTTGCCTGTTAAAAGATTTTCTTTTTTTGTCCATTCCTTTTCTTTAAGTTCGTCGGTTTTCAGCCTTATTTTTACATTTAATTTTACTGTCCTTCAGGCTCAGTGGTGTGTCTGTTTTTGGAGCATTTTGAAGGATGCAGGAGTTACAAAATTGCATGGAACATATAAAAGTGAGGGGTGGGGTTCAAACTTTCCTTTTTGTTTCACCTTGCATTATCTTTTTTTTTTTTTTTTTTTTTTTTGGGGGGGGGGGGGGGGGGGGTCCACTTGAGGGAGGGGATGTTTGTTTTTCAGTAAATTTGTTTTGTATATTGTTACTGTTTTATTATTATTATTGTTTTATTGTTATTTTAATTTCTTACAAATTTGTTTTTCTCCTCAGCACTGTACAGTATGTACTCAGATACTTGAAACAATGGTACGCCTTTCGATGGAAATGCCTTTCCGTTTGATCTTGGATCAGCATGATTCCCTCTTTTCGGAGTTTTCCCGCCCACCTTAACACTTTCAGCTAAATAAAAGTTATGATTCAGCAATGTTTGGCGCCCATATTAACTGTCGCTCTTTCAAATCCTGTAAAAAAAAATTTTTTTTTTTTTTTTTAACGACTATACCAGCATAGAGTCTCATGAGCCGTTGCAGATTTACGTCAGCTTCTATTAACAGTCCCTGTGTGAACCCTACAAGAGCCATAGATTCTCATGAGCCCCTGCATTCGCAGGGGCTCATGAGAATCTATGGCTCTTGCTGGCCTGATCGACATCCTCCGAAAGAAGTTACAGGTGTTCACATGTTCGCTTGTTGATGAGCACATTCGAGACATGGTGCTTCCAGATTGGTCACTCTGTGCCTGGAGTCCAGATGCAGCACGTGTCGAATGTGTTAAATGCAAACTGTACTGAAAAGTCTTTCCCTCCCCATTTCAGAGTCTTTGTTTTTCTTCTTTTAAAGGCGGAAGTAAGTTACCTGCCGCTGATTACTTTTGTGACATCACTGCGTGAACTGCACCCATATTTGTTTGAAAACACTCGGCCCTGACAGCGACGCACAACAGCAAGATATTGATCGACTGTGCGAGCACAAGGGTTGTGCCAGAATAGCCTGGCTTCTAGAGGTGCCAAGAAGGCAGAAGACAGCACGTCCGTTTTTGCGAAAAGCAAGATTTTCATTGTGATAAATTAAAATCTCGCTTTTCGCAAAAAAAGGACTTACCATCTTGAAGGAGAGTAGGTCCCATTTTTACGAAAAGTCAGAGTTTTTATTTTAATATGATGAGAATTTGGCTTTTCACCAATAATAGGTTTACAGTCTTGCAGAGTTTTCATTGTAATATGATGAAAAATTTTCTTTTCACAAAAAATAGGCTTACAGTCTTGAAGGTAGTCAATCCATTTTTGTGAAAAGTGTGATTTTGATATATTCAAATGGCAGAGCTACTCAGGCACCACGCATTAACCCTTCAACTGCAAGAGACATAGATCCTCATGAGCCCTCGCAACTGGGGTGGGGGGGGCTCATGAGGATCTATGTCTCTTGCCGAGACCAATTTGTATCCATGTTTCTTGGATGGTTTTGGCTTTCAGTCGATGAATGAATGAAACTTCAGAAACAAAAATCTACGTACAGTGGCAGGGAAGGAATTAACCATCATGGTCGATCTGTTTCCTGAATTGTTGTGCAGTTGTCAGAGGACAGCTCCCAGATTTGGGAATTTCAGCCTTGGGCCGGGAGTGTGTTAACCCTTTGGCTGTCGGTAGCCTGTTTTATTGTGATGATTCCTGCAGGAATCATCGAGACAAAATGCGCTAACGACAGCCAAAGGATTAAATCTAAAATAATGATTTGCTTAATGGTATGCTGTGCTGTGATTTGGATGAGCATATAATGATTCTTTTGTTTTGTTAGATATTAGAGTTAATTTTTGCGAATGACAGTTTTGGTTTCGATGCTTTCACGTTTGATTAGACAGACTTCAGTTTTGCGAATGACAAATTTGATTTTGCTGTTTCACGTTTGAGTCTTGAAGTGCTTAACCTCTTTCAGCTGTCTGTAGCACTTTTGGTCAAGGTGACTCCTGCAGGAATCACCTTGACTGAAAGTGCTACAGACAGCCACAGGATTAAGTCAGCATGGCAATTCTTTGATTTTTGAGGTGCTTATTGACACTACTACCGAAGTTCACTTTTTTCTGACAGACAGTATGCATACAAATTAATACACAGAACTAGTTTAGACTGATTTAGTGTTAAAAGTTGTATTTATGTAATACAGGGCAAATTGGTGTTCTTAACATAATTTAGAAAGTAAATAGCAAAGAGTCAACCCAAAAATAGTAAGGGAATGTATGTATAGTAATTTTTAAAAAAAAATTTAAACACATTTAAATTGTGTAATAATACCCCAGCTTTGATAAAAATTAAATGATGGATATATTTGGTAGATAATTGTAGAGGTTTTTACATTTAATTCACTAAAGCAAAATGGGCACTGGTATCTTACCCGGTATGTTAAAATGAAGCATTGATGAGCACATTTTCTTTTTTATTGACATGTTTTCGGACTAACCATTAATTTTGGTGACCAGTTTTCCTAATTCACACGGTGTTTTTTCGTGCACACTTTACGCGTTTGTTTGTTCTGTGCTTTACTTAAGGCTTGGTTTATTGCCAGAGAAAGTGCAGTGGAACATGAGCGTGAAGCTGATCACTTTCCAACCCCCTTGTGCATATGCATGAGACATCGGTACTGTTGACTATACCGGAGCCTGCATATTCATGGGGGTTATAGGCACTCCTTATAATTTTATTTCACAGCAGATGGCGCTACTAGAAGCCTTTCATATCCTTGCTGGTACAATGTCTTCTTGTGTCGTTTGCAGGAACACTCTCCAGATAGAACCACTTGGGAGGGTATGCCACAAGTGCACTTCTATTCAAATGAGATGCTTTGCATCTCATTTGAATAGAAGTGTACTTGTGGCACACTCCCCAAATGGATCTGTCTGAGGAGTACACCAGCAGACTGTAGGTGTTGACTTAAATTTGAGCTAGCTCCTGCATCACACTCAGAACTGTGCTTACACATTCCAGGTTTATCCATTGCACTCAGCTAAGAATAACTATCATGGCCAGATAGATACCTTTCCAAGTTTCACAATGGCGTTAAAGTGTGCTATACATCCCGACATATACCAGTATGAAACATCTATTTGACCTTCTTTTGTTTTTCTTTTACTTCTCTCCCAGTGAGCAAGGTCCCTGGGCCATTGTCTGCTTCAGTCGGCCCGCACATAGCTGTGTAAAAGCCAACTAACGCTCATCGCGGCCCAAGGACTCTGCTTCCTGTGATGTCCACTGACCGGAGATGGCTTGGCTATAATAGTTTGTCTCAATTGAGACATGTCGCGTACAGATTTGTAGCAAACAGCCACGTATCCCTATATGGTTTGTCTTAACTCATTCAGCCCAACGGCCGTATTTCCCAAATTTTGGAGGGGTCGTCTATAATGACTATGCACCAGTTGCAGGAGATGGATCGACCATGATAATTCAAGGGCAGTGCCAGATTAGCTTGGCGCCTGTCGGCGCCAAGCTAATCTGGCACTACCCTTGAATTATCATGGTCAACCCATCTCCTGATGTGCTGCGTCAGGGCTGAATGAGTTAAGTTAACCCTTTGCATGTCGGTAGCGGTTTTTGTCGTGATGATTCCTGACAAAAACTGCAACCAACTTGCAGAGGGTCAAAATGTTTTGATTGAATTCAGAGGGGATGAACTAATTTGGTACTATATGAAAAATGACGGCTTGTCTAAACACCTGTTTAATTTGTTTCCTTTTTTTCCCCCCAGTGCGACGGACACTGAAAGGAGGCCTGGAGGCGGATGAACTCAAAGTGGTGGATGCTTACGCGGACCGAGTGTAAGGTCCAGGCCCACCAGGAAGTGCCGTGCATCTGAGAGTGATCGACTGAGAGAAAGAGAGAGAAAGAAGAACAGTGTGTTTGTGGTTGGACTGTGCTGTAACTCAGAAAAGGACCCTGGACTCGGACTCTCAGCCTTCCTCCTTCTGCTGTTGATGCCGTCTCACCCTAGTCTTTCATCCTCTCCCGTGCACGCAGTCGTACGCTTCAATGACGATTGCTTCAATCACCGTTGCTGAAATTGTGAATACTCCCTTTGTTAGAGGAATAGCTGGAGTCAAGTCTCTGTTAGCAAGTGGCATAGATCCCCATGAACCCCTGCAGCTGCACTGGCTCATGAGAATCTATGCCTTGTGCGCTGGAATGACTGTGATTCCACACATCTCTCTTCACACACAGCAGCGACTTACAGAAATTCTCATTCAGTTCTGGATATTCTCATTCAGTTCTGGATACTCTTTGATTTGATGCTCATATGGGGGTATTCAAAAGTTATCAGTCTACATTTTGTAAAGATCTTTGGCAACTGAAATCTTTTGATGGTTTGTAGAATTAAATATCAATCATTTGGTGGAAATATAGGCTAGTCAGGTGTTAATGCTGTGGGAGGCTACAAAGTCTGTCAATTTAAGTTTTTTTCAGCAAGTGTGATTTGTGATTTGCTTTTCTTTTGCAGTGGGTTTTCATTGGAAAAAAATTGTCGAAATGAATTTTGGAGTAAATCCTATGATTGCAAAGTTTCATGGTTTGAGATACCGGTACCTAGTTCTGACGTGTTCATATGCACTTGTGTTTGACAACTAATTTATAAGTTCACCAGCTGTTTAAGAGCTGCAGGCATTCTGCATATCACACTGTAGGACTATTACAAGATGTGTTCATGTAAATGTTTTTGGGTAATGTGTTTTGGTCTGTGATTTTGGACCTTAGAGCTTCAGCCATAGATCCAAAATCACAGACCAGTGCACAATTATTTATCACAAATACATAACTTTGATGAGCTTTGTTACAAAATGTTTCACAAGGGCATTGAGTGATACATAGGTAGTGTTAGATGTGCACTCGTCTGCGCTTTTGGCTCATGTTGTTCCATCCTGATGTGCAAAAGGCTATTGGGCTGCATGATGTTGACCCCGTGCACAGCACAGCTGTGCGTGGGCCAACGTCATGCAGCCCAATAGCTTTTTGAGCTCTGGAATTACAGTAGTGAGCACCAGAGTCCGTGACAGCACTCAAATAGCTCTTATTATGCATGCTCAAGTAGAAAATTTTAATTGTTTGTCAATGCTGGACATTGCCCATGATGTAGATGGTTATTAAAATTGTTGGAAACTTCAAGCTTGTTTCTTAAGAGGAAACAAGATGGTTAATATTGTAAAGAAAATCTTTTTACAATGAAGAATCCACCATGTATGTAGTTATTGCACAACTTGAGCAGAAAAATTAACTATTTTTGCTCTCTTTTACTTATTGTGTGTGTTTTACTTTTAACTCATTCGAGGTGTGCAGCATACGGACACACGGCAAATGCTGCGTATCTGTATGTGGCACGTCTCAAATGAGTTAACATTTTATCTGTTTTAGTTTTGCCTGTGATAAAGGGCCAAGAGCATTATACAAGGGATGAAGAACATCTTTGTTTTGCACTCGGTCACACGACAACACAAAAATTAAGCATTTTGTCATAACTGAGTGATCTGTGTGGTCGAGACAGAATTGTTAATCTTTGGTCTGGCGGAAATAAATTGGTTCGCAGATCCGTTTAAATTTTTGCCTGTCTTTTCAGGACAAAATAATGTTTGTGATTTGTTTCTTTTCTTTTTCTACTCGCTTTTAGTTTGTCCTCGGTTTTGGTTAGAATTTGACTCTGCAAGAACTGCTATGAATCTCACTGCAGCCTGTAATCACGCAGTCAATGTTCATACCGTATTCAAATTGGAATCTGACAAATTATCCCTTCAATAGTAATTAAACAAAACTGTAACACATTTTACTAAATCGAAATGCAGCAGAACCTGTGTTGGGTGATCACCCTTTTGAGAAAACACCCATCTTTAACCCTTTTAGCCCCAAGGTCCGATTTATCAAATTTTGGAGGTGTTGCCTAACAACTGTACCAGTTGCAGGAGATGGCTTGACCATGATAATTCAAGGGTAGTGCCAGATTAGCTTGGTGCCTGAAGGCGCCAAGCTAATCTGGCACTACCCTTGAATTATCATGGTCAAGCCATCTCCTGCTGTAGGGATCCAGGGCTAAAAGGGTTAAAGACCATCATTCAGGTGGCTTTGGCCTCAATGATGGTCTTTAATGACAGGTGACACTTCTTGCCCTATCCAGACTTGTATAGGGCTTTGCATTTTTCTTGCAAAACAAAGAAAGTCACTCAAAACAGGTTTTGCTGTACCTCTTCGAGGTGCATTTTACGTACCAAGGGTTTCTACGCACAAGTATGGAAGTCACTGCTCGGCAGTTAATTGGGGCATGACAGTAACTTGTGTGTGACCTTATTGCTTGCTTCCTTGCTTAAAGTTCAAGCCTCTGTGTGCCTGTCTGTGACTCTGGACCTTGTGGCACAGCCGTAAAGTCCAAAATCGAAGACCAGCACACAATTCTTTCATTTCTGTGTGTGTGCCTCGGGGAGACTGGGGAAGAGGGTGGGGGTTCGCCTTAAACTTTGGACCAACTTTCACTCTCCTCTGGAGAAAGCGATTGTACAGTACAGATCCCCCCCAACGGAGTAATGCTGTGTATTTCCTGTGTAGATTTGGAGTCGGAACTGTTCAGTGCAATATAAATTAAGGACTATATGTACGTACGTCCATAATGATTTTTATAATGTGTTCGATTTTGATTCGGTTTCTTACGTTTGTTTGTTTGTTTTCAGTAGCAGCTGCTTTTCATATATATTTGTATGCACATGTGTAACATGACATGTTTGGAGTATCCAGCCATAATCACTTTGTTTCGTGTTTGTTTTTTTTCGTCAGTAGACAATGTAACTATAGTACCAAGTAGGCGTAGATGTTAAGATTTTATTTTTGTCTGTGCTTCCCGGAGAAGCATGTTTGTGATTTGTTTCAGAGATTTTATAGCTCAGTATTTGTGCTGGTCTGCGATTTTAGACCTTACAGCCACAGGCTGTAAGGTCCAAAATCACAGACCAGCATGCATGGTTCAAGCACTTTTGCGTAGCTTTATGCAAATTTTCAGTGATCAAGCTTACACGGAGTGCTTGCTGAGTGTGTATGATATTTTGCTGCTAGTGGAACCGTTTCTTGCCATTGAGAAGTATTCGGTGCGGTAGTCAATTAGTCCATAGACAGAGACATACGCGGAACATTCATTCAAAGCATCTAGTCAGTAGAGAGATCTTTCGTTGCACATGCTGATGGAAATATTTGTTTGAAGTTGAATACTTGTCATGTTTTTATCATATTTGTTGGAAATTGTGTACCAGCAGTTGCCTTAGTAACAGGAAGGACCCATTATGTTCATAATTTAATATTTGTATGCAAATCCATCAGATTGAAATAAAATAACACAGTGAGCCATCAGACAGCTGATAAAATACACATTTTTGATAAAAATTTGAGTAATGACACAGCTCGAAGACTTAATTTTTTTGTTGAGCTGGCAAGGTTTGAAAGACAGCTATATGTGCCTTCAACTGTCAAAAAAAAAAAAACCCGGATGAAATTGAAATGAAAGTGTTGCTTGATGAAACTGTGTACAGTGCTGGTATATATGCACACAAATGGAGCTAGCGTTAACCTTTTGGCGGTTGGTAGCGGTTTTTGTCGCGATGATTCTGCAGGAATCATCGCGACAAAAACCGCTACCAACAGCCAGAGGGTTAATGAATATGGACCCCCCCCTCCCCCCCCCATTAATCGTGACCACACCATCCATGTCTTATTCAATCAGCATCACGTGTACCTAACCACACAGTTATATTATAATTATGTGTATATTACCCTTTTTTTCCATGTAATACTCATTTTCTTTCTAGAATGATCTCAACATTGTAGAGCAGACTCAACCACTGTCTCATCTCATGAATTTCACACAACAGTTTCATGTCTCTGACAGTTTGTACACACTGGTTGCCTCCCTCGATTCGCTACTGCTCCGCGGTAGCGAATCAAGGGAGGCATCCAGTGTGAGTTTTCTATTGAAAAGATTTATTATATTGACGTGAGGCAGGGCATTGTTAAATCCAGCAAATATTGACAGTACTTAATAATGCATATTTTAGGTTGTACATTACTTACTTACTTACGCCTGTCACCCCTACCCGGGTATAGGCCGTCGACGAGAGACCTCCAGCAACTCCTGTCCTGTGCTTCTCCTTCGATTCTACTCCAGGTGGTTCCCAGTCTCTTGATGTCTGCTTGGAGGTCTCGACGCCAGGAGTTTCTCGGCCTACCTCTTTTCCTCTTTCCCTGGGGGTTCCATGACAATGCCTGCCTAGTGATACTGGAAGCTGGCTTTCTCAGACTGTGACCGATCCATCCCCATCTTCTTCGCCCAATTTCATTCTCTGCTGTTATCTGCTCTGTTCTCTCCCAGAGTCTGACGTTGCTGATCTTCTCTGGCCAGTGGATTTTCAAAATTATTCTAAGGCAACTGTTCATGAAGGTCTGTACTCTGTTGACTGTGGTTTTTGTCAATCTCCATGTCTCTGCTCCATATAGGAGAACTGCTTTTACATTGGAGTTGAAAATCCGGACTTTGGTGTGTTGTGACAGCTCTCTGGAACTCCATACTTTTTTCAACTGGAGAAAGGCTGCTCTGGCTTTACCGATTCGTGCTCTGACATCTGCATCAGTGCCGCCTTTTTTGTCTATGATGCTCCCGAGATAGGTGAAGGACTCCACCTCCTCCAACGGGGTGCCAGCAAGCAAGACTGGTTCTTCCCTGGTTGCGTTCAGCCTCATTGTCTTTGTTTTCTGTTTGTGAATGGTGAGGCCCACTTGGGACGAGATGTCAGCAAGCCTCGTGGTCTTGTCCTGCATTTGTTGATGAGTGTGGGACAGTAATGCCAAGTCGTCTGCAAAATCGAGGTCGTCGAGCTGTGTCCACAGTGTCCACTGTATTCCACTTCGTCTGTGCTCTGTGGTCATCTTCATGACCCAGTCTATGGCCAGTAGGAAGAGGAACGGAGACAGCAGACACCCCTGCCTGACACCAGTTCTGACCTGGAGCTCTCTGGTGAACTGCCCTTCGTGGATCACGCGACATGTCATGCCATCATAGCTGCTCTTGATCAGGCGGACAAGCTTTGTGGGTACACCGTAGTGTCGTAGGAGTTTCCACAGAGTCTCTCGGTCCACGCTGTCAAATGCTTTCTCATAATCCACAAAGTTGACGTACAGCGGGGAGCTCCACTCCAGAGACTGTTCCACGATGATGCGGAGAGTGGCGATCTGGTCTGTACATGATCGGTTCTTCCTGAATCCTGCTTGCTGGTCTCTCAGCTGGGGGTCAACGGAGCTCTTCATTCTTTCTAGGATGATCCTGTTGAAGACCTTTCCTGGTACTGACAGCAAGGTGATTCCTCTGTAGTTGGAACACTTGCTGAGGTCGCCTTTCTTGGGAAGCTTGATTAGGTACCCCTCCTTCCAGTCAGCCGGCATCACCTCCTCTTCCCAGATCTTTCCAAACAGTGGGTACAGCATCTCAACTGTTGTCTCTAGGTCTGCTTTCAGAGACTCCGCTGGGATGCCATCTGGCCCTGCTGCTTTGCCATTCTTCAAAAATGCCACTGCTTTTCTGATCTCTTCCCGGCTGGGTCTGTCACAGCTGATGGGTAGGTCGGTCTCTGCCGGCTGGATGTCGGGGGGGTCGGGTGGGCTAGGTCTGTTTTAGGTTGTACATAATGTAGTTATATCATTGTGTATCTGCAAATGAGTGAACAAAGTTTTGACCGAAAGGTACTATAGCGAGAAAATCTTGTGTAAATAGACATCATATGCCCAACAAAATACAAGTGCCATTCGCAAATGCAGAAACAACAATATTGTCAAAGCAAATTAGTATCAGTTGTAAGTAATGCACATTACTTAAATTCGTCAGTATTGATTTCTCAATGATTCAGTGTTTTTGTCCAGGATACATGTATGCAGATTTAGATGCATGTACTGTTGAGTCCTGATGATAAGAACTCCAGGGGATGCCAAAAATCACTTCTTTTTAACAGGAGTTTGTATTAAGAAGGTTGGGAAGTGAAGGAAAATGGTTCCAGGGAAAGTCAACACAGAATTGCCCGTGATTTGAGTTTGTCTTATACTCCAAATAGAAATGAATTACATCTATGCAAAAATGTGCATGTTAAGAATCAGATCATGTGATACAGCAAAGATATTTCCTCAATACTTTTCAGTTTGAGATTACACATTTTGGATCGCTTTTTGAAAGAAGAGTGTCTATTTCACCTGTGAAACTGTATGTGCCTGTATCTTTACACTACACCATTTGAACTATGCATATTGAATACATTTCCTTTTGTAGTTGTTTTTCCTTGAATTGACTGTCACAAAAAGATAAATTTGTGTTATATTGCTGCAAATTGACGATATGTGCAGGTCTGTGACTTTGGACCTCAGGGCTTGCAGTCATAAGGTCCAAAATCACAGACCTGCACATATCATCAATTTGTAGTGATATATATTATTACCCAAATTTATCAGAAAAATCACAGGAGACAATCACACTCTAGTCGACTGTGTTAGCATGTCACAAATGCAGTGTTCAATACGTACTCTTCGTCCATCATGTTACTTTCAATCTTGCATTTCTCCGATGTGGTGTTATACATATTTATTGCTTACTTTGGAGACTTTGTCATTTAAACTCATAAATAAAATCAGTGTGTTGTACTGTACAGAGTAAGCCATATTTTGGTATGTGAAATTTCAACTTGCTAGTTTGGAACAAACAAATCATTAAAAACATTTTGCTATTATATTTATGTTATGTGTGTGTGTGTGTGTGTGTGTGTGTGTGTGTGTGTGTGTGAGTGTGTGTGTGTGTGTGTGTGTGTGTGTGTGTGTGTGTGTGTGTGTGTGTGTGAAAAGGAGAGAAACACTAGATGCAGCACCATATACAGTTATGGTGGCTGAATGTTTTTTAACCCTTTGGCTGTGTGGTGCTTTTTATCGGGGGGATTCCTGTTGGAATCCCGCAATAAGAATCGGTACTGACAGCGAAAGGGTTAATTAAATAATCATATATATTTAATATCTGTCTTGTGTGCCTAATGTGTCTAGTAATGAGTCTCACATTTTGCTAACAATTTGACAGAAGTATCCTTCAACGCAAAATCTGTAAAGATAATGCGATTGGTTTGAGGTACACATATTGCAGTTATTTTACTTTAGTACTATATGCCGTCATTTCTGAACATTTAAATTGTGTTTTATAACATCGTGAGGCATCAGTCAATCACAGAAAAACTCTAATTACCTGAAAAAAAATTAAAATTGTGCTCTGTTTATCTTGCGGTACCTAAAAAATCATTAAAACATTCACATTAGTTCTATCTTGAGTGTTACAATTAGCCATCACTGATGATTACAAGACGGTGGGATAGAAAGAATTGATTTGGTAATTTTTAACCCATTCAGCCCTGACGCACTACAGCAGGAGATGTGTCGACCATGATAATTCAAGGGTAGTGCCAGATTAGCTTGGCGCCGCCAAGCTAATCTGGCACTGCCCATGAATTATCATGGTCGATCCATCTCTTGCAACATGCAGGTGCATAGTCGTTAGATGACGCCTCCAAAATTTGGGAAATACGTGGGCCGGGCTGAATGCGTTAAAACATTGAAGCAAAACAAAAGCTAAATCAGATGAGAAAAAAATGTTGAAGCAAAAACAAATTCAATGTGAGAACAAACAAGTTAACACCTTCACTACCAGTGGACACAGTTTGTGCCGTGTGAAATCTTTGTTAACCCTTTTCATCATGATACACCCATTGCTTGAAATAAATTTGACTGATAATTCAAGGGTGGTGCCAGAATAGCTTGGCGCCAAAGGCGCCAAGCTATTCTCGCACCATCCGTGAATTAAAACAGTTGATCTTTCTATAGTGCAGCCTTCATAGGACAATGGGCAAATTTTTAAAAATCAGCCTCAGGATGTAATGGGTTAATTCAAACCCAAAGAGTCCACGCAGCCATCCAATGGAGTCAAGTGTACAAATTTGCCATTAAAACTCTATTGGGGGAACATACAAATATGTTGTAGGTGACAAAAGTGAACAAGTGGCTTTGAGATAATTATTGGTACTCATTAACAGGGCCAAAAAGAATATCTTTCTTTTGATAATTTTGACCTTTTTGCTCTTTCCTGCTATTTTCGTTAACCCTTATCATTTGGAATACACCAGTGCGCTAAATAAGTTTGACAAAAATAGTTCAAGGGTAGTGCCAGAATAGCTTGGCGCCTGTAAGCGCCAAGCTATTCTGGCACCACCCGTGAACGAAAGCCATTGGTCTATATCCTTGTCTGTAAGTACTATAGTGTAGCTTGCAGTGTACAAATTTGAAGCTTTTAGCTTCAGTATGATATGGGTTAAGCGACTATGCCAACTTTTCGTGCTGAAAAAAAAAAAATATTGTAACAAACAAATTGCTAGAGCTAATTTTCTTCTCATAATTGTTAGTTATTTGGGTTTAACGCCAAGCAGACAACAAAGGCCATCTCACGGTGGTTCTCATAATTAGATAATGGGCATAATCAATATATATATATATATATATATATATATATATATATATATATATATATATATATATATATATATATATATATATATATATATATATATATATATATATGGCATCCTGTCTCGGAAGACAATGGAGTATACGCCTGCTGGGTCAGTCACTGGAGTGACCTCTCCAGTGCGCAAGCCTGGGCGAAGTGTATGGAGATCCTGGGATGCCCAGTCATCAAGATCCCCCTCTCGGCCTCGCTGATGTATCCAAAGGAATGCAAAGCAGTACGTTTGGCACCAGTTTGGCTGCAGGAGCTGCCAGAACAGTGCGTGAATACAGGCAGTTGTCTGCCTTCGGGGCTCCACTCCTGATTTGAAGGGTTTACTCCCCCACATTTGGCCGTTGGATCCAACCTGATCTCCTCCGTCCTCTAGCCGTTGGCTGTCAGAAACAGCTCATCCGCCTAGTGGTGCAATGTGAACACCACCCCCTCACGTGGTTTAGCCCACCAGCTGAGGTGGTTTGCCAGGGTGTGGCGCTTGGAGCCAGCACGTGAGAGATTAAGGAGATGGATGAGGACCAGTGATGCCCGTCACGCAGCTGCCGAACAGCAAAGGTACTACCTCTATCCAGAGCCCCCTACACCCCATATATATATATATATATATATATATATATATATATATATATATATATATATATATATATATATATATATATATATATATATATATATATATATATATATATATATATATATATATATATATATAATTTGTTGTTGTTGTTGTTATATTTTTGTTATTTCAGCGTCAAAGATTCCCAACCGTGAATGGAACTCAAGATACAAAATGGTTTCAGCAAGAGGCACAGACTCTTATGACCCCTGCAACTGTGAGGACTCATGAGGTTCTATGCCTCTTACAGTTGCGGGGTAATGGAACAGCAGTACTAGAAAAGGGTCAATAATTTTAACAGCATCTAAGAGAAAATCATTTATGTTTTTAATTCACTCAGCCTGGACTCCTTAAAACAAAAATACGGATTGTCAATAACAGTTCAAGGGTGGTGCCAGAATAGTCGTTCAGCCTGGACTCGTTAAAACAAAAACTTTTAAACAAAAATACGGATTGTCAATAACAGTTCAAGGGTGGTGCCAGAATAGCTTGGCGCCTATAGGCGCCAAACTATTAAGGCACCACCCTTGAACCGTCATGGGATAGGGTCGATCTATCTCCGGAATTAGTACACAGTTTTCAGAACTAGACGACTCGCTAGCTGGGAATTTCAAGCTATGAGCTCGATGTGCCAATACTTTTCAACAAAGGCAGTAACGATTTCTGAGGAGGAGACTCGAAGGTTCGAAGGAAGCTATAAAAAAGAGAAAGCAGGAAATCTCCAACTTGACAATTTTGTGACATAACTGTCCCGTCTAGGCGCCAAGCTATTCTGGCACCACCCTTGAACTAAAGCCGCCATTTGTCTATATCCTTATCTGTAAATACTATAATTTAGCTTGCATATATATGGCAGTGTACAAATTTGAAGATTTTAGCCTCAGTATGATATGGGTTATAGGGACCTGTTCACCAGGTGTGAAGGTGTTAATAGTTAACAATATCACCTTCCTAATTTTTTAGTACGTCTTACAATAATGCTGGACTAATGGGATAAATTATAAATTTTTAATGTCATAAAACGAAAGACTTCCCTGCTCTTCTTCTCGTCTGGGCATAGGAGAATTCCGACACTGATGCTCACAGGGGGCTGTAGAAAACCTGTTACGTGTCAGATGGATGTACAAGGAAGGGTACAACAGTTCAGTCGAGGCAAGACAACATTAACACATTCACGACGTGACGCATCCGGATACGCGGCGTTAACGCCGCGTATCCGGATGCGTCACGTCGTGAATGAGTTTTAACCCTGTTCATCCTAATACACGATTGCCTGAAATAAATTTGACTGATAGTTCAAGCTATTCTGGCACCACCCTTGACCTAAAATGGTTGATCTGTCTCTTTGTCTGTAATGTAGCCTTCGTAGAACAACGAGCAATTTTTTTTTAAATCACCCTCAGGATGAAATGGGTTAACAGCCTGATGTATCGGCAAATTTTAACAATCAAAGCCTGCCATATAGCAGATCACTTGAACCCTTTGGCTGTTGATAACGGTATTTGTCGCGATGATTCCTGCAGGAATTATCGCGACAAATACCGGCCGGCGCTCTCAACAGCTAAACTTGAGGGTTAAATGAAAATCTCGCTTGTCACAGCATTGGACTTACTGTTTCTGCCTTCAGATAATTTTACGTCATCTCACTAATTTCAGTTCAAGCAACTTTATTCATATTTTCCTTGTACGTGTATTGCCTCCCCCACCTCCACAAGGTGAGAATCAAAACTGTATTGCAGCTAAACATGATCTCAGCAGAGCGCAGCATCACTACAACATATACTAATGGTCAAAACCTAAGGGCCACTTCATCGCAGACGCACCGACAACACCACACAAATGAGTGTAACAATACTTGGAGTCGGTACGTTGCTAATTTATTCAGTAACAATTTCATTAAGTTTTGAGTAAATCAGTCAAGCAATTGTAACAACAGCAGTACGTTAGAATGTTCACCCACCCCTCATTTGAAAAGTCACACAAGACTGGTCCAGTCAGTAGCGAGTGTACCCACCGTTTGCAGCCTAGCATTCAATGCAGCGTTGACGCATGGAGTTCACCAGGGTTCGGAAAACATGTTGTGGGATGGCTTCCCACTCTTGATGCAGGAACTGAGTCAGCTGGGGGACGCCTTGAGGTGGGGGGGGGGGGGGGGGTTGCTGACTACACTGACGTTTCCCCAGCAAATCCCAGAGGTGCTCGATGGGATCCAGATCAGGTGAACGAGCTGGCCACTCCATCCTCATGATGCCCCGTTGCTCAAGGTACACATTTTCCACCACACGGGCGCGATGAGGTCGAGCTTTGTCGTCCTGCAGAACAGCATTGTCGCCTATGGCTTGGAGAGCTGGCTGGATGAGGGGCTGCACAATCTCGTCCCGATAGCGCAGTCCAGTCAGGGTGCCTCGGACGACGTGGAGAGGGGTCCTGCCTTCCCTGCAGAAGCCTGCCTAGACCATGACTGAGCCTCCTCCGTAGCGATCCACCTCTTGGACGCATCCATCCGTGAATCGCTCGCCCTGGCGTCTCCAGACCCTCACCCTGCCGTCGTTGAGGGACACAGTGAACCGTGACTCATCAGTAAACAGAACCTGAGTCCACTGGAGTCTGCTCCACCTCACATGTTGACGACACCAGGCAACCCGGGCTCTGTGATGAGCTGGAGTGAGGGGTATTCTCACTGCTGCTCTGCATGAAGCCAGGCCAATTTCGCGCAGACGTCGGCAGACTGTGCTGCTGACGTTAACGTTTGCAGCTTGCATCAGTTGACGTCGCAGAGTGGTTGACGTGACAGTTCGGTCGCGCAGTGCCGCCACACAGAGGTATCTGTCCTCCCTTCTGCTGGTGCAGCGCGGGCATACTGAGCATTGTCGTCGTTCTGCCCTTCCAGTTTCTTGGAATCGTGCCAGCAGCCACTGGATCACTGAATAGGACACCTAAAGACGTCTCCCACTTCTGGTCCGGAAATTCCATCCTGCAGCCATGCTAGCGCCCGGCCTTGATCTACTGGCGTTAGGCTTCGTCGTGGTGGCATGGTTAGGAAAGTGACAATTATGCTCCTACTGGACCGGTATTTGTAGCGAAGAAGTGCTCAGTGTTCACGACTGACCCCTTTAGCACGTGCATCACGACTTTACCGAGTTTTTTCCACCTGCCTGCCTTTGGTACGCTTGCCAATATCGCACAGCTTTTCACAAAAACTGACGATGTTTCATGTGCATTTGACACGTTCGTAGAAATTGATGAATTGTTGTCTATTGTTCCCTGTACAGTGGACTGTTTAAGGTCAACTTTTAACCAATTTGGATCGGAAGAACATTGTATTTTATTAGCGTACTTGCGACGATAAACAATGACACAAAAAGTGGGGTGGCCTTTAAGTTTTGACTGTTATTATGTTGATGCCAATGCAACCTCCTCAGGAAATCAAAGTTTACCACCTGACAACTGCATCGTGTTAGGTGTAAACGCAATGGTGCCTTGGAACAACCCAAACAACTTGATCAGTGCTGAAACTGAATTCCTCATTGACAGACTCAAAGCCGCCATCTTCATACCAATACTGTTCCTGGCTGGGGTGCCAGCCAACATTGTGAACATGCTTTAAAAGCAAGAACTCCGGGAAAGAATTATCCTGTGTCTTTTCGTCCTTGCATTTAAAATAAGATAAGATAGTTTATTGCCATTTGTTTCCATGTAAAATAAAACAATAAAAACATTGGAATTCGTCTTGATGTCAGTTACTAAGACTAAAATAACACGCGCACACACACACACACACACACACACACACACACAGAGTAAACTCTAAAATATGATTTTCATACTAAATACTAAGCAAATATTGGTATTAAACACGGTGAACGGGCACGCCTCACGGATATGATTTACCTTTGTTCATTCAAAATTTTGATCGTATTTACACCAGGTTTACGTGACGAGATGTTTGGACCGTTTGTTCAATTTTTCATGGACAAAAACCTGCTAGGACTAAATGGGTTTGCCGCTTATGCGTCCATGTTCGTTTCTGCCATCATTTCATGTGAGCGCTGCTTATGCGTGTGTTTTCCACTGAGATCTCAAGCTATGCTAACGACAAAAACTATGGTAAAAATCATCATAATAGGCACAAGCATAATAGCCTTTATGAGATTTGCTGTCACAGCCCAGTATCAACTGACATGTTTTGGTGGTTTTTTTTTTTTGAGACACGAATCAACGTAACCATCAATGCGACCTTATGTCAATGACTACTACTTTGCAAACCGTGAAATGTTTGAAAATACTAGATGGAATTGTGTACGGTTTTTGTATATCGGTTGGATGTCCGCTCGTGGTAGGCCTACTCATCACAACATCTATCACCGCTGCTGTCAAATTGAATCAAGCTATCACCTTTCGCAGACAGTCTTCTACCAGCCTCTCCAGCAAGGAAATTGATCTGACAAAGATGCTTATCTGTTTATCCATGGAGACTTTCATTTTGTCTATACCATCCATTGTGCTGCGAATTTCTCCAATGTTTGAACCAAGACTTAGTGCTGGAGGGCCATACGCAAACACTTTTCTGTCACTGGTCAGTTTGACCGAGCTGTCACATGTATCAGTTCTTCCATCAACTTCTTTGTGGACTACAGTACAGGAAGCAGATTCAGACAGACGTTTTACGAGTTGTTCAGGACAAACATGCAATAAGAAAGCAAGAGACAGAAAGAATCAAGGCTTACAGCCATGATGTTACGAATTATATTTCAGTCAATACAACAATTCTGTAAATGGCATCCATACCAAAAGGTGACTGCCAAGGGTGCACAAGAAATAACCAATAGCCCGATGACCTTTTGCGCATTGTGAGTTAAGCGTTTTGTGCTCATCCTTTCAAAGCATGTTTCTCTCTTAATGTTGCAGGCACCATTTTTACATTTATTTGTTTGAAAAAGTGTAGTACCGTGTATTGTCATTGCTCAAATTTTATTTATCACTTTTTCAAACAAGTCCAAATGGATGAAAAATCAAATCCTGAAAACAAAATGGGATGAACAATAACCCACAAAGTCCCTTCTAAATGAGAGCTGTCCTCGCTGTCAAGGGTCTCTACCTTTTGTCTTTGATCTGATTCTGATGTTGAAATATCTAATGTTTAACCAGATGAGGATTTCATCACAAAAGTCTACCGTATTGTTTGGAGCTCACATGCGTTTTTCTTTCAGAAGCATTCACAGTTGTTCATATTTTTAAGCTTATCATTCTGATCCATTTCCTTCCTCTCTAAGCCAACCTGTGATCAACACACAAGCCGGCACACACAAATAAAGACGGACACACGGCGCTTCCCTCCATTAGTACGCTCTGTGGGCAGGAGTAGCGACAGGAATTCAGAAGACTGAATAATAACACGAGCAGCAAAATGACGTCACTATAAGCTTGACGTCATGGCATCGCTAGTCTCACGGCGCCGTGTACACAGTGACGAAATTGATGTTTCACGTCACTCATCCGAAAGGCACGCAGCCTCTTCCAGTCCTGACTGTTTTGTTCCAAACAGCCACTTCCAGGCCTGGCTGTTTGACGGGAGTATATCGTGGATCCCAAAACTTGCAAAAATTAATTAATTATTATTACAAAAGTTGAAGAGGTACAAAGCTGGCTAACGAACTCATCCAATGTCTTTCTCCAAACCAGCCATATCCAAAATTTCAAGTAACTATAACAAAAAAGTACGCACTCTAATCCGACTTTCTATAATTGGTCTTTTATATCTTCAATGAGACATCCAGTAGTTACAACATGCTCGGAGGCTCTCTTAGCCACGACTTAGATAAAGTATTTCGCGAAGTTTCAAGCTTATACGTACAGCAATATATGAGACTCTAGTATCTACATACATACGCACGCGCGCGCGCACTCTCTCTCTCTCTCTCTCTCCTCTCTCTCTCTCTCTCTCACACACACACCAGGGCCGGATCCAGGGGGCAGGGGGGGGGGGGCCATGGCCCCCCTCCCCTTCCCCCATAAAAACTATATAACATAAAACTTTGATACATTGAAGGATGATCTTTGCTCACCTTGGTGAAAAAACCCAAAATAAAGCCATACTCAAAACAGTCAAAACTGTGCTTTAGGTGTCTGTTTCAGGTGGTTAATTTCTCAAAAAAAAATTGTGCCCCCTCCCCCCAAACATGTAAGTGATCCGGCCCTGCACACACACACACATGGGCCAAAGGCTTTGATCCTCATGCGGCCGGAGGGGGCATGAGGATTTGTGCCTCTTGGAGATGTTTGGAGCTCGCGCGCACGCTCAAGCAACGACGCGCTTTCAGAAGACTCTCACAAACCAGATACGTGGCACAAGGTTGTAGACCACACTGGAGCAACAGTTCCAACAGTACTTTATTCTCACGATGCACTCGCAGCACAATGCATCCACACTTTGATGCACTATCTCTCACAAATGCATCCACACTGCGATACACTGTCTCTTATACAATGCATGCACATACTTCCTAACACCCTCTTTTATACTATTAAATATTTCCAGAACAATCCCGCAACTACACAACTCAACCAATCAGAACAGAAAACGTAACAATCTTCCACTAAAATCTAGGTGCATTACGTAAATGTTACGAACTACAAAACTTTGACGTCATGTTTGGGGTCACTAGTACAATCGCACATTTTTCAGAATCTTCCAGCTTAAATCTAGGTGGAGCGTTGCAACAAGTTAGCTAAATGTGCGACATTGTAGTCACACACACACACACACAAATATTGATCGCAATTATACTATTAAAAAAAAAGGTACGTGATTCTCTTGCATGATTAATCAGTCAAGTAATGAGTCCCATGTTTTGCTAACAATCTGAAAGAAAATATATTCAATGCGAAAATATAAAGAAAATGCCGATTGTTTTGAAGTCCACATATTACATTTTTATTTTCTGTCAGTACTAGTATTGGCGTTGTTTTTGGAAAAGTTTATTTTGTTTTATCAAATCATGATAACCAAGGGGGAAAAAAAAAAAAGCTCTAGTATTTGAAAATCAGCTTTGTCCTGTTTTATCTTAAGGTACCTGAAAAATCATTAACACTTTCACTTTTATATGGAGTGTTACCATTAGGTGGTATGATCAAAAAGTAATGATAGTTGTGCCGTAAAACCGAAACCGTTGGCCAATTAACTTGATATTTTTCGCATTTCGTAATAGCACTATCCTCCGCAAAATTACAGCTACTGCATGCACGATTCACAGGAGATGAAGGTCAGGGTCGGACTTGTGAATTTACGGCTTTCGCTAGGCCCTTGAACCGGGAACCACTGAGAGTTGGCCGCTGCTCATGAACAGACTTTTGGAAAAAGAATTTCTTGCGTAATATTTTGCTTTGCCTGCGCAAAACATGAACTATGACGTGGACATGTAAGTTTTAAAAAATGGAGAAAATGTTGCCATCAATTCTGAAAATCTGACAAAGCTAGTCTCTTGTCATCAGAGGCCACCCACTCCTGACTGGACTGCATGCTGGGGGTGCTGTTACAGGACAAGCAAGTATCGTCTTTGGTGATGACATCACACGCTCATTTATACTAAACGTTTTGAGTAGTTAATCTAAGCGATCAACTTTCTGTTGCATACGAGCCTCTGCCAAGAAATGGGATATCCTTATTACATATAGTTTTGGGAAGTCAAGGTCATTGTGCACTATCCTTTGAACTGTTCCAAGAGAAAGATTGGAAGTTCAAGATGTTTCTCAAAATAAAATATTTGCATATTTTCCTATCAATATGTAAACAAAAAAGAAAGATTGCTCGTTCCCGGCTGAAATTTCACAGTCAGACCTGTACCTGCCTTAAAAGTCCTCTCTTTCAGAGTTAAATCGCACAGTCCACTTGCAGTCAGTGCCAGACAAAACGCAAGTACCATATCAAACAACTTTAAATTTGTTTGGATTTTGACAAGGCTGTCTTAAAGTTTCACTCTTTTAAAAATGTAGATATTATCTCAGAGAGTCCACAACCACAGCTGTTTACGTCACTTTTTCAATGACGTCATACATGACGTATGGCTGAAGATTGTGCACGAATGAAGGACAAAGGCTGAAATTTCTTTTGATACTACTTGTATTTATGTGAGTTAAGTAGTTTACAAATGGCGGCCCAACTATCATTACTTTCTGATCACACCTCACTCGTAGCTATCACTGACATTTTCTAGACGGCAGGATAGAAAGTAATAACTGGTAACATTGACGCAAAATCAGTTAAATGTGATGGCCCAAAAAAATGTTGAAGCAAAAACAAATTTAGTGTGAGAACAATCACGTTAACACCTTCACTGCCAGTGGACTGACACAGTTTGCGTCATGACAAATCTTTGTTAACTCATTCAGCCCGACGGCCGTATTTCCCAAATTTAGGAGGCGTCATCTAATGACTATGCACCAGTTGCAGAAGATGGATCGACCATGATAATTCAAGGGCAGTGCCAGATTAGCTTGGCGCCGACAGGCGCCATGCTAATCTGGCACTACCCTTGAATTATCACGGTCGACCCATCTCCTGCTGTAGTGCGTCAGGGCTGAATGGGTTAACTCAACATCAAACCTACCGGTATCCACAAAAAAGCATGGAGACAGAATGGTATCAGCAAGAGGCATAGATCCTCATGAGCCCCCGCAACTGTTGGCTCTATGAAGATCTATACCTCTTCCAGTTGTTTTTTTCTCCGCAATGAAGTGGTTAATGATTATTATAAAAACATCTCTGGGAAAATCGTGTTATTTAATTCTGTCAGCCTGGATTCTTTTTTTTTTTTTTAATGGATTTGTCTTTACAAAACAAAGGTGATGTCAGAATATTCTATCCTGGGCCCACTATTGAATTGTCAAGGGACATGTTAGATCCGAATCCTGAACTAGTACGTTGTTTTCAGAAGACAACTCGCTAATTGGGAATTTTAACCTACCGGCTCGATGTGTCAATACTTGACAATGGTTGCACATTGCTTAACGTTGCAAATGCAACAAGACTTTATCATGACGTGCCTGCACTACTTGTGAAAAAAAAAAATTAAAAAAAAAAAAATTGAACGCATGTCGCCAGCCGGTCTCATATGCTAACTCTTAAACTCCCAGAACTAAATGACTTCCACTCGACAGAATTTAAGTCATTTAGTTCTGGGAGTTTAAGAGCTAAATAAATCCAATGAAGGCATACAGATTTATGTGGAGGAGTTTGTTCAAAGGATGCTATAAAAAGAGAAAGCAGAAAATCTCCAACCGACTTTACATTTTGGTGATAACTGCCCTGTGAAGACAAAAGACAGTAAGTACATTTTTTTTTTGTGAAAGCGAGATTTTCATTGTACTAAACATACGCGTTCCATACAATTAACTCATTCGAGATGTGCCGCCTCCGGATACGCGGCTTATACGCGGCTTATGCCGCGTATCCGGAGGCGGCACGTCTCGAGTGAGTTAAAGCGTCAATAGTATTTCGCAACATCACCTCAGTCCATCCATGTTCTAAGTATGTCTTACCAGGCTCTCTGTTAAATGAAAATTCTCTGTATTTGACACACATTTTGACAGGAACGAAAACAAACGAAGGACAAATCTTGAAAAAAAAAATAATAATAAAAAAAATAAAAAAAAAAATAAAGGAGCGTCCAATTACTTATCCCAGCTTCTTGTTCCAAGTACGCCACAGACCGTAGAGCACCTGGGACGGATTTTGTTTGTTTGTTTGTTTTTTGTCCTGCTGTCCATCAGGATGATGGAACATTTTAAATCCTAACAGACAGCCTGCTTAAAATAATGATGGACGAAAGGCTAACTTATAAATGTTGAATGTCGTAAAATGAACAACGTTTTTGCTCTCTTTCTTCTCTTACACAGGAGAGTTCTACTCATGCTCACAAGGGGCAGTAGAAAAACCTCTGTGTGCTTACCCACATGGATTGTAAAAGGAAGAGTAGATAAATCTTAGCTGAGGCAAGACTGACAACGTCACACAGTTGTATCGGCAAATATTAGCAATCACAGGCAGATTGCTTTAACCATTTGGCTGTCAGCAGCGGTACTTGTTCCTGCAGGAATCATCGCGACATAAAAAAACTACTGACAGCCAAAGGTTAAATGACTGAACAGACGGCAACAGTAACAATAAGTTCTTAACAAACTATACCCAACTCTAGTCGTTCAGGTGTTCACAGAAAGATGGACCAGGACAATTCAAGTGTAGTGCCTGATTAGGCACTACCCTTGAACTGTCCTGGCTTAGTCGATATATCTCCCGCGGCTGACTTTTGATGTGTAACGGCAAAAGGAAACTATTATATTATCAATGCCTCAATTGTTTAAACAAGAACAATTAAAACGATAACACATTCGACCCCAGGACCGAAATCCCGAAATGTTGAAGTTGCCCTCTGAATGACTGTATTACAATTCTACGGACAAATCGAGCATGATAGTTCAAGGGTGGCGTCAGAATAGCTTGGCGCATATGGGCGCCAAGCTGTTCTGGCACCATCCTTGTACTATAATGCTCGATCCGTCTTACTGCGGTGTGTCGGGGCTGAATGAGTTAACCCTTATCATTCGGAATACACCAGTGTGTGAAATAAGTTCAAGGGTAGTGCCAGAATAGCTTGGCGCCTCTAGGCGCCAAGCTATTTTGGCACCACCCTTGAACTAAAACCATTGGTCTATATCCTTATCTGTAAGTACTGTAATGTAGCTTGCATATGGCACTGTACAAATATAAAGCTTTTTAAAGCCTCAGTATGATCTGGGTTCAGGAAAAGATCACTTTCACGCTTTCCTTTACAATGATCTGCTCCATAAATAAGTTCAAGGTTAGTGCCAGAATAACTTAGCGCCTCTAGGCGCCAAGCTATTCTGGCACCACCCTTGAACTAAAACCATTGGTCTATATCTGTAAGTACTATAATGTAGCTTGCATATGGCAGTGTACAAATTTAAAGCTTTTTAAAGCCTCAGTATGATCTGGGTTCAGGAAAAGATCACTTTCACGCTTTCCTTTACAATGATCTGCTCCATTGCGGGCTTTTGCCAAGTCTCTTCTATTTATAGAAGAGGCTTGTTAGGATGGGTCGCTTTTCACAAGATTGGACATGCTGCCTTTTGCTTTCATAGGCAGATAGCTTCATATCCCATCACTAACTTCATTTTAACCCTTTTAGCCCCAAGGTCCCATTTCTCAAATTTTGGAGGTGTTGCCTAACGACAATGTCAGTTGTAGGAGATGAATTGATTATGATAATTCAAGGGCAGTGCCAGATGGGCTTGGCGCCTTCAGGCGCCAAGTTCAAATGGCACTACCCTTCAATTATCATGATCAATCCATCTCCTGCTGCAGGGTCCCCGGGCTAAAAAGGTTATGCCACTCCATTCACATACTGCTTGCATTAGTTCCAGCAGCTCCACAAAAGATTAAAACTGCTGTTGGAGCTCAACATGGAAAACATGATCTCAACCGAGCGCATCACTACAACAGATGTTGATGCTAATACAACCTCCTCAGGAAATCTAAGTTTACCACCTGACAACTGCATCGTGTTAGGTGTAAACGCAATGGTGCCTTGGAACAACCCAAACAACTTGATCAGTGCTGAAACTGAATTCCTCATTGACAGACTCAAAGCCGCCATCTTCATACCAATACTGTTCCTGGCTGGGGTGCCAGCCAACATTGTGAACATGCTGGTGTTTTACAAGCAAGGACTCCGGGAAAGAATTATCCTGTGTCTTTTCATCCTTGCATTTACGGATATGGTTTACGTTACTGAAATGTTCATTCAAAATTTTGATCGTATTTACACCCGGTTTACAAGTGACGAGAGGTTTGGACCTTTTGTTCAATTTTTCATGGACAAAAATCTGCTAGGACTAAATGGGTTTGCTTATGCGTCCATGTTCGTTTCTGCCATCATTTCATGTGAGCGCTGCTTATGCGTGTGTTTTCCATTGAGATCTCAAGCTATGCTAACGACAAAAACTATGGCAAAAATCATCATCATATGCACAAGCATAATAGCCTTCATGAGATTTGCTGTCACAGCCCAGTATCAACTGACATGTTTTTTTGAGACACGAATCAACATAACATCAATGCGACCGTATGTCAATGGCTACTACTTTGCAAACCGTGAAATGCTGAAAATACTAGATGGAATTGTGTACGGTTTTTGTATATCGGTTGGATGTCCGCTTGTGGTGCTCATCACAACATCTATCACCGCTGTCAAATTGAATCAAGCTATCACCTTTCGCTCTGACAAAGATGCTTATCTGTTTATCCGTGGAGACTTTCATTTTGTCCATACCATCCATTGTGCTGCGAATTTCTCCAATGTTTGAACCAAGACTTAATGCTGGAGGGCCATATGCAAACACTTTTCTGTCACTGGCCAGTTTGACCGAGCTGTCGACGTGTATCAGTTCTTCCATCAACTTCTTTGTGGACTACAGTACAGGAAGCAGATTCAGACAGACGTTTTACGAGTTGTTCAGAACAAACAGATGCAACAAGAAAGCAAGAGACATGAAGAATCAAAAGGCTTACAGCCATGATGTCACGAATAATATCAGTTTCAGTCAATACAGCAATTCTGTAAATGGCATCCATACCAAAAGGTGACTGCCAAGTGTGTACAAGAAATAACCAACAGCCGAAAGCGCAAAACGCGATCGGGCCGACGTTGGCCCGTGCACGGGCCAACATCAGCCCAATGACCTTTTGCGCATTGGGAGTTAAGCGTTTTGTGCTCATCCTTTCAAAGCATGTTTCTCTCTTAATGTTGTAGACACCATTTTTACATTTATTTGTTTGAAAAAGTGTAGTACCGTGTATTGTCATTGCTCAAATTTTATTTACCACTTTTTCAAACAGTAAGTCCAAATGGATGAAAAATAAAATCCCGTAAACAAGATGGGATGAACCATGACCCACAAAGTCCTTTCCATATGAGAGCTGTCCTCGCTGTCCTTTTGTCTTTGGCCTGATTCTGATGTTGAAATATCTCCTGTTTAACAAGATGAGGATTTCGTCACAAAGTCTGCTGTATTGTTTGGAGCTCACATGCGTTTTTCTTTCAGAAACATTCACAGTTGTTCATATTTTTAAGCTTATCCTTCTGATCCATTTCCTTCCTCTCTAAGCCAACCTGTGATCAACACACAAGCCGGCACACACAAATAAAGACGGACACACGGCGCTTCCCGCCATTAGTACGCTCTGCGGGCTGGAGTAGCGACAGGAATACTGACTGAAGATTGAAGAATAGCACAAGCAGCAAAATGACGTCACTATAAGCTTGACGTCATGGCATCGCTAGAGTCTCACGGCGCCGTGTACACAGTGACGAAATTGATGTTCCACGTCACTCATCCGAAAGGCACGCAGCCTCTTCCAGGGCTGACTGTTCTGTTCCACGCAGTCTCTTCCAGGGCTGACTGTTTGATGGGAGTATATCGTGGATCCAAAACTTGCAAAAATGAATAATTATTATTACAAAAGTTGAAGAGGTACAAAGCTGGCTAACGAACTCATCCAATGTCTTTCTCCAAACTAGCCATATCCAAAATTTCAAGTAAATCTGACAAAAATTACGCACTCTAATCTGGGTTAACCGACTTTCTATAATTGGTTTTTTTTTATATCTTCAATGAGACATCCAGTTACAACATGCTCGGAGGCTCTCTTAGCCACGACTTAAAGTATTTAGCCAAGTTTCAAGCTTGTACGTACAGCAATATCTGAGACTCTCGTGTACGCACGCACGCACACACACACAGGGCCTTTCGCGCCAAATGTACGTTCAGCAGCGAGGTTAGCGTAACTAGACAAGGAAATTTTTTATATTGTTACTTCACTTGTCAGAGGTTTATGCCTGCCCGCCTTTGACATTATGGACATGCTATTAAATTCGTACCCACCGCGACCCATCCTAAAAAAAAAAAAGTCCCTTCCATAAACAGAAGTGCCTTAAAAACATTTTAATTGTAATGGGATTGCATCTGAAGTCATTTTACCTGTAGTAGTTGAAAAAAAGAGGGTTGCTGAAACATTAAGACATTTTACGGCAGATGGCTAAAACATTATTCTGAAATCTCAGGAACTCTGGTGTTTCGCTGCCCTGTTCATCAAGTTAACCTTTCATTTAACCCCTTCACTGTTGAGAAAACGTGAACATAGTGCAACCGCAAGAGACACAGATCCTCATGAGCCCCGCAATTGGACGGCTGTACTTTTGATCACTGAACAGATGAAAAAAGAAAAGATAGCCCAGTGGCATTTTGTCCATCATCCATTGTGCTGCGAATTTCTCCAGTTTGAACCAAGACTTATGGAGGGCCATATGCAAACACTTTTCTGTCACTGGTCAGTTTGACCGAGTCGTCCACGTGTATCAATTCTTCCATGAACTTCTTTGTGGACTACAGTACAGAAAGCAGATACAGACAGACGTTTTACGAGTTGTTCAGGACAAACATGGGACAAGAAAGCCGAAAGACACAAAGAATCAACACGCAAACAGCCATGAAGTCACCAAAATTCTATTTCAGTCAATATACAACAGTAATGTAGATCACATCCAGACCAAAAAGATGACTGCCAAGAACATAAAATACAAAGAAATAACCAACTGATAAAGAAAAACGCTTTGAAAGCACAAACAAATTAAGTGTTTTGTGCTCATCCTTTCAAAGCACGTTTCTTTCTCGGCTACTTCTTAATATTGTAGACAGCATTTTCACATTTGTTTGAAAAAAGTGTAGTATTGTCATTGCTCAGATTTTCTTTGCTACTTTTTCAAACAGTAATTCCTTTCCGTTTTCAAACTGTTTGAAAATCATAATCCTGAAAAAACATTTAGCTGTAAGTCATGTTAGCAGCAGTAGATGAATAAAGAGGGTTGCTCAATGAAACGTAGACATTTACCGGCAGATGACTAAAACATCATTAATCTAAAGTCTCTTATCATTCGGACTACACCAATGTGTGAAATAAGTTTGACTAAAATAGTTCAAGGGTGGTGCCAAATAGCTTGGCGCCTCTAGGCGCCAAGCTATTCTGGCACCACCTTTGAACTAAAGCCATTGGTCTATATCCTCATCTGTAAGTGCTGTAATGTAGCTTGCATATGGCTGTGCACAAATTTTAATCTTTTAGCCTCAATATGATGTGGGTTAACCTTTCATTTAACCCCTTCACAGTAAAGAAAAAGTGAACACAATGCAACTGCAAGAGACAGAGAGCTCCTTATGAGCACCGCTGTTGCCAGGGCTCATGAGTATCCATGCCGCTTGCTGAGAGCAGAGACCAATGTGCATCCATGTTTTAGGACGCCTGTGACTTTTGGTCGTACAGCTGATGAAAACAAAGAAGTCAAAAACAAACTCTGTGTCCAGCGGCAGAGAAGGGTCTGGTGACACGCAGTTCTGACACCCCCCGCTGCCCAAAGATGGATCGACCAGGATAGTTCACGAGCAGCCGCGCCAAATTAGCTTGGCACTTGGTGGCACTAAAGCTAGCTGGTTACAACTCATCAAATCGCTGAACTCTGTGTCCCAGGTACCAAATCCCGACATTTTGGAGTTGTCCTCCGAGGACTGCATTACACTTCAGGAGACAACATGACCATGATAGTACAAGGGTAGTGCCAGAATAGCTTGGAGTCAAGATATTCTGGCACCACCCTTGAACTATCGTGATCGAGCCATTTCGGGCTGTGGTGTGTTGGGACTGAATGAGTTAACCCTTTGGTTATTGGTAGTGTTTTTTGTTCCAATGATCCCTACATTAACCATTTGGTTATTGGTAGCGCTTTATGTCATGATGATTCCGACGGGAATCATCACGACAAAAAGCGCTACTAACAGCCAAAGGTTTGATCAACCTGCTGCCCGAAAGTGGATCGCAGGACATCTCCAAACAATATGACAGTTTTGACAAACATTATGAAATCATGTAAATGCACATTTTTTATTTGTAATTCTGTCAATGTAAAGTGACACAAATAAATGTTTGACCCTTCTTATCTGTTAACATGGTGTGAATCTACATGTCAAACAATGCCAAGCACAATGTAATCATAAATGTCTTCATGAAAATCCTAACATGCATATACAGAAACAAAATATTTATAAATATAAACAAGAACAAAGTGAATCGATCACATGTAACTGCATTACACAGTCATTTGGCTGTCCACAGTGCTTTTTTGTTTCTTGTGCCTGTGGAGTGTATGTTTTCACTCCTATTATCCTTCTTTATTTATAAACCACACAAGTTGGTTGGTTGGTTGTACACTGCTGAACGTCCCAACAGAAACAAGGCTTTCTCAGGACGTGCCTGCGCTGCTTGTGAAAAAAAAAAACCCAGAATATTGAATGTATGTCGCCAGCCGGTTTAATATGCTAAATAAACCTAAGACTTGCTAGGGACACTGCACCTTCATGCTAATTTATCATACCCTAGTTTACATAAAAGTGTAGAAAATCATTACAATTGAAACAATAAAGGCAAAGCCGTTATGGCTCACTGTAAGACCAATCCAGACGCTTGACAATAAGTAAAGGGATGGCTTCTACACCAACAAAATCCATGTTTTCTCAAAATGTAATCAGTTTTCACACCTTTAAACCCCCTGTGACCCCTGACCTCTGTGATGAGTAGACTAAATTAGTATACATAGGAAGTTCTTATCATTAGCTACCTTTATGCCAAAATTTGATCGAAAAGTTTGCATAAATGATGATAATAACTACATTTCTATCAAAAATTGGCACTTTATACACATTTGTCAACCGCATGTGACCCATGACCTTTTCCGAGGGGTCATCCAAATTAGTATGCATAGATATGTCTTAACATCAGGTATCTATGTACCAAGTTTGGGTTTGAAGTTGAGAATAGTATTTGAGAAAAATAAATTAAGTCAAAATATAGCTATTTTTGACATATTTCCTGATCCCTTGTGACCTTGACCTTTGTGAGAGGTCACTGAAATTGGTATGCTTAGAAAGGTCTTGCCACACAGAATGCTTGGGTCAAGTTTGAAGACTGTAACTTAAAGTCGCTGAGAAAATGCCAACGATAAAAGTTTACCACGGACGACGACCGACGGATGACCACTGGCCCAGAACATAGACTCACTCTTGCTTCGCACGTGAGCCAAAAATGTACAGGGAAATGATACATAAAAATTGCAATAACCCATTACAACCTGAGGCTGATTTTGTACAAACTGCTTATTGTCCTATGAAGACTGCACTATAGATTAGGAGATGGATCAACTGTTTTAGTTGAAGGATTAGGAGATAAATCATCTGTTTAAGTTCGAGGATGGTGCCAGAATAGATTGGTGCATGAGGCGCCAAGCTATTCTGGCACCACCCTTGAACTACCAATCAAATTTATTTCTAACAATGGGTGCATCAGGACAAAAGGGTTAACCATAAACACATAACTTATCTCTTAGGTGCAGCAGATCATTTAGCAACACCCATCCAATATCAAGGACTACAGGCAACGCAGACAGTAGGGTGAGTGTTAAAAAAAGGAAAATACAGGGTGAATGGACCAAGGGTAGACAGGAACACGCCTCAAAAAAAAAGAGAAAACCCCACCCTGTTGGGCTGGCTGACAAGGATGCACACTGGGAACTAAAAAGTAGAGTTAACCCCATGACAGACATAAACTTAACCCATTAAGCCCCAAGACCCTTCCACAGGAGATGGAAGGGCCGTGAAAATTCAAAAGTAGTGGCAGATTAGCTTGGTGCCTGAAGGCGCCACGCAAATCTGGCACAACCCTTGAATTATCACGGTCCATCCATCTCCTTCAACTGGTACATAGTTGTCAGGTGACAACTCCAAAATTTGGGAAATGGGGCGTTGGGGTTAAATAGAAACTGTACAATATAACATGTCATATTCTTTCATAATAGTACATCAGTCGTGCCGTCAGAACGTCTAGTCAGTTGTGCAACACTACCAGGGGTCGTGATTATTGAATTAAAAACATATATTTTAGGCCTATAAGGCACTTTTGTGAGGTGCCTGCAAACATGGATGCATATTTCTGTTTGTGTCTGGGGCCACCGACAGGTCTGATTCAAGCTGATCGGACACTCTGGTGTCTCGGCGTGTAATTGTGTGAGAAGTCGATAGTAGGCTTGAACTGAACAGAAAGCAGCCGTAAGAATGAAACATCAGCAGTGTTGGAGAGATTTTTTAAGACAAGCCTTGGAAGAGGAATAAGACAATGGACTAGAAAGCGTCTCTCATTTTTTCCCTGTACTATGCATTTTTACCGACCCTGTGCATACATGCATGTAAAATTGGTGTAAGTTTATTTCTGCTGCTGGACAGGTGGGGATCGAGTGTGCGGGAAAACGTTTTACTGAAATACACACATCAGTACTTCATTACACACGACACCAAAAAGACCAACAGGAGGCAAAATGAACATGTAAGTTCTGCATATACATGTTTCACATCACACCTTCCTGCAGTTAACACAATCACCAAAGAAAAGATAAGTAGCGAATTCTGCATTTGTTTCTATGTCTACTGTATTTTGAAAAGCACAAACAATTAACCCATTCAGCCCTGATGCACTACAGCTGGAGATGGGTCGATCATGATAATTCAAGGGCAGGGCCAGATTAGCTTGGCGCCTGTCGGCGCCAAGCTAAACTGGCACTGCCCTTGAATTATCATGGTCGATCCATCTCCCGCAACAGGTGCATAGTCGTTAGATGACGCCACCAAAATTGGGGAAATACGTGCATCGGACCGAATAAGTTGTTTTGTAATTGTCTTTTCTAAGCATGTTACTTTCTTTGTTGGGATGTTATCTATTGATTTGGCTCAGCATACATAGGACGAATTTGGCATCTGCATCCCACTACCAGGTATAGATATTAGCTCTTCAGAAGTCAACCCCCAACCCCTCTCAGCAGTTAAACAACCAGCAGAAGGTTGACTTGTTTGTTGCAGATGGCTAAGTGCAGAAAAAACAGGACCGGGCTGACCCACTGAGAGGCTGAGTGAGAGTTGGTGACAGGCAATGTAGAAAAAGACTGTGAGAGGCCTCAAAGACTTTGGATGTATGGGTCGTTCCATACCAGTATACACTGACGAGCAAAAGAAGGTTGATTGATTGATTGTACATTGCTTAGCGTCCCGACAGCAACAAGGCTTTCTCAGGACGTGCCTGCACTGCTTGTGAAAAAAAAAAAATAAACAGAACATTGAATGTATGTCGCCAGCCGGTCAAATACATTAAATAAACCTAATACACGGGGCCTAAATAAAGCTAAGACCATTTAGCAACACACATCCAATATCAAGAGCTACAGGCAGTGCAGACAGTAGGGAGAGTTTTAAAAAGGCAAATACAGGTGAATGGACAAAGGGTAGACAGAAACACATGCCCCAGAATAGAGAGAAAAACCCACCCTGTGGGGCTGACCAGGGTGACCCTGGGAACTAAAAAATACCTAACCCCACCCAAGTCCCCCAGGGCAGACCCGGGTGGGGGGCAAAAGAAGGGACATATTTGGAACTATAGGGCTGGGAAGTTTCCCGCGTTGCCTAGCAGCGTCGGCGCCTCAGCTGCCATCTTAAGAGGACACCATAGTCATGAGATAGTAGCGAAATAGTGTTTCAACACGTTTTTCTTCATTTTTCTTCCTCTTTGGAAAAACAAAACAAAAACAGATTCTGGTGAGTGGTTTTCTACAGTAATGGCGAGACTTGCTGTTATTGCTTATAGTACGTCAGGACTTTCCTGACATTACAAAACAGCCATTTCCCTATGAGCGCTTAGTCCCGTATCCTCACAAGATGGCCGCCACGACTGGCGTGATGAAGTCAGCTTCCTGACCCTTATTGGAAACACTAAAATGTTTCCGATGATTCCAAAAAAGTCGAATGTCTTTTGCTCGTCAGCATACATTGCCAACCATGCTACAGTGCTCATGAGCTGTTGGATTTTCTCCTATCCAGTGGACCTGTGGACAGTAAGGTACCGCATGATCTGCTATGTACCCATAAATGTCCTGACAGACTAGAGGAATGTGGGCTCCAGGTAAAAGTGGGGACCGCAGACCAAGGCTCCAATAATGGAAAGATGTTTACGAAATTCTGCAAGGTGATGGACCAGACACAGTGTTTCTTCCACAAAAGGAAGAAAGTACGTGTACTGTATCATCCTCCTCATCCTCTTAACCCTTTGGCTGTCGGTAGCGGTTTTTGTCGTGATGATTCCTATAGGAATCATCACGACAAAAACCACTGCCGACAGCCAAAGGGTTCAAATGTTCCTCATGGAAGAGAAGTCAAGTGGGTTCATATTGAACATTTCTATAACTTCGACCAACAGAATGGTGTTCAAATGGCACCAAAACTTTCCAGCAGACACTTTGAATTGCCATGTGTGTAGGATCTTTGCCCATAGTCCTCGGTATCTACTAAATTTCCCCATTACAACAGCAAATGTCTAGACAAAAATATGCACATTACAAACTAGAGGGACTATGAAATACAACAAAACAATTTGAAAGCAAATACTGATGCAGTAAACTCTGAAAGCATTTGGGCAACTTTTTTTTTTTTTTTAAATTTGCAAACATAGTTCATAATTATTAAAGACTTGAAATTTATATATGCTAAACTATCACGTGTTTGTACAAAGTAGTCTTTTGTTACTGTGAGCGATATCAAAGAAAAAGACCTCACAATATACTGATTGTGCAGCCGTTTGTTGTGAACTTATTTTCCATAACACCACATTGGTAATTATAAATGGTGTATTGATCAAGACGGCTTGGGGGTGGTGCCCTGGGGCGGTCATGCTCGATTCATATCCCGCAGCTGGGTTATACAGTGACTGGCTTGCTTGTGTTTATTTTGCTTTAGTGATCTGCTATCTGCTTTACTTGCCTTACGCAAATTTTCACACGCAATAAACTGAAACTAATCACATTTCTGCAATCACTTCCAAAACTGCATTATAACTGTGCTAGGTCATGCTGTTTTCTTGTGCTGCTCTATACCATTTGCCAATATGTAACAGAGCGAACCAGATGTTCCTCTGTGTACATAGGCCGATAGCACTTATGACCATTGCTTCTCGGATTTCACTCGTTTCGACTGCTAGCTATGACCTGCGCCGCTCGCGGTGCCTTGCCAAACGCAGCGTTAGGAATTGTGTACGCGATAGCGCAGTGTACGTGTTGTGTTTCTTTGATATTTTTGACTGTGTGTTGTAGCCATACTACAACGCAGTAGGCATGGAAACAGGAAAAGTGATTGATACAGGAGTAAAGAGCAAGTTGTGCAAGTCTTGTGACTATTGGAAAAAGCAGGACCCAACTAGTGAGGGGTTCCAGCATTGGCAGGCTCGTCATATCACATCATGTACAAAGAACTTTGTCGGTTCTTCAGGTGCAATGGAAGGAGACATAGCGAAAGAGATGTTTTCCAATTCAGTAGAAGTGTACAAATTGAGATATACCAAATTTATTGGAGATGGGGATACCAGCAGTTATAAAAAAGTGTTTGAATCCAAGCCATATGGCGATGAAACATCTGTCGAAAAGGTGGAATGCGTTGGTCACGTGCAAAAACGCATGGGGAAGAGGTTGCGAGACCTCAAGAAAAATGCAAAAGGTAGGAATCTTTCTGATGGAAAATCCATAGGATGGAAGGGAAGACTTACTGATGTAGAAATAAATAAAATACAGGAGTATTATGGAAATGCAATTAGGGCCAATCCAAATAACTTAGCTGCAATGAGAGCTGCAGTGTGGGCAATTTTCTATCACAAACTGTCATCAGATGTAAACCCTATTCACAACTTTTGCTTGCTGGACTGGTGTCCCTGGAAGAAAGCTGAAGCTGCTGGGACACTGGCAACATTCAAACATAAGAACAACCTCCCAGAAGCTGTGATGCAGGAGCTCAAGCCAGTTTTTCAAGATTTAGCAAAGACTGAACTATTGCGTAAATGTTTGCATGGTTACACCCAGAATGCAAATGAGTGTATAAACAGTGTGATTTGGAAATTTTGTCCCAAAGTAAAACACCATGGACTTGTGGTAGTGGAACTATCAGTGGCAGTTGCAGTGTGCATATTTAATGATGGATGCAAACGCCTTGGAGACATTCTGAAAGCCATGGACATTGACGTTGGCCAGTATGCACAACGCTTCTTTGCGGATAAAGACACAGTGAGAATAATCACAGCCCAAAAACAGTCCCAGCTGTCCACAAAAGAGAGCAGAAAGAAGAGGAGACAGAAGAAACTTGCTAGGGAAGAAGACCATGCAGTGAGAGAGGGCTTTCCTTATCAGGCTGGTGGCTATTGACTTCAAACAGTAAGTTACGCCTTAAAATTTGTGTTGTAGTTTGTACCGTTTTTTCTAAACATGTTTCTTTCTCCGTTGGGTACTTCTTTGCCTTAAAATTTGCACGCCATTTTTCTCTGAAAACGACATATTTCAGAGGGTTTTTACCTCATAACTTTTTTAGTTTTGAAGATAGAGCATTGAAATTTGGGGTGAAAATATAATTAGTCCAGTTCTTGGGCCTGAACTAGGTTCAAGTGTGTAAGGCATATGAGAGGTGAATAATACACTTTTGATTATGCAACTTTTTATTTATTTTTGTTAATAAATTGACCACCTAGGTATACATACAATTTTCCATCTATACAGTTTTCTTTAGTTCAGGCTGCAGACAAACACATTTGAAGTATATACTCCAAAAAGTGGGTCTGAGGGATGTCTAGTGTGTCCATTGTGCTGTTACAACCGACACCCAGTTTTCGCTATGTTCAAAAACACAAAATTTTACATAATTAATTATTTTTTACTGTTGGGTTAATTTGTACAAACTTATAATAATTTCACCCTAAATGTATGCTATTCCTGCATATTATTACCAAATATGAACACTATCCCTTGAAAATTAAGTGAATAGCAAAAATAATACATAATTCATGCAGCGTTGGGTAGTACTCATGCCTTAACAACGCAGTATCGTATGCAGGGTTTTGCCCACGTTTGTTGATTCACCATCACAGTGCCGGCTATTTTCCATGAAAATCTGAAGAAAACCTTGTTCAGTACCCGATACAAGAACAAAAGCAGAAACTTTGCTTTAGACAGCCAAAGAGAAATGGAACACAAAGACGCGTTGACGGGTTTCTGCCCGAGATCATCTCCAGTCTGTTTTGCCTCGGATGGCCCTATTAGACACCCTTTCTGACATGGAAAGTACCATGACAGCAGATGCTGATCCATGTGAAGAGGAGCAATATGTATGGAAGGTATCTCCAAAAGACTTGACCTATATCCTACCAATGGCCAAGATGATTCTTCACAATGCGAAGTTCAATCCAGATGCTCAGGAAGATACTCCGTACAACTTCTACGAGCCAGCACCTATTCCTTTGTCACAGGCAGTGCTTGACAAACACATGGAAGACACTTGGCAGTACCTGATTTATAAATACCTCGCTCACTACAGGCTAATGGGAGTGGAGCCACTACACTGCAAAAATGTCAATGATGTACATGGCCCCAAAGAAATCTCTTCAAAGCTGAGTGCCATGAGTTCGACCAGTTTCACAATCAAGCGCACTAGCTGCAAAGCTGCAAGGCCTACCTCTGCATTCGAACAGAAAGAAAAAGCACAAAAATTGAAAGTAACGAAACAAAGCAAACTCGCAGACTGTCTTTCGTCTTCAGCTAACACTTGCCAGGCAGTGCTAAAGCCAGACTTAAGCAAGGGAAATGTCCAGAAGGCAAAAGGTATCAAAGACGCTCTCCTTTCACTTTTTACTGACTGTGCTCTGCCAACAGACGAGAAGGCCCGCAAGCAACTCAGCTCGCAGAAACAACAGAGGGAGCTTGAATCAACCTTTGCAAAGGGTAGCTGTCTTATCCTTCTTGACCAGAAACAGGTTCCACCAGAAGTGTCAGAATCCGCCAAGGATGTACTTGTCGAATTCACAGGAGTCAAATACAAATGTGTAGCCGGATCTGGCGAGCAGTATCTACAGTACGTACGTAACGAAATAATCAGGAAGATTCTGCATGATTACAGTCGGGCAGAAGATGTTCTCGTTGAGGAAAAGTACCTGATGAATTCAAGAGCCAAACGCGAGCAAAAAGGGCAGCAAAGAAGACAACTGTATCAATCGGACATCTGAAGGAAACGAAAGATATGCTCGACCGGAACACATTTGACAGATCGGCGATTCTGGGCGCTCAGAAAGGGCAATATGCAAGCACCTTTCTTGCAGCAAACATGGAGCACATACAACTGGACAGACCACTTGTTCTTGATGTCAACAGTGAGCTGCATGTAGTGAGGTGCTCATGCAAGGGTGTATGCGGGTGCCCATGGAAGTTTTGTCACCCACTGCGTTGCCTTTACACGTCCAGCGGTAAACAAACCCTTTGACGCACATCAAGCAATCCAAAGGGGAGGCCGAAATGGCTCAAGCCGATTGGCTGATGGAAGTCTTACCAGAGCTGGCGCACCATGAGTCAGTGGTATCACTGGTCACTTCTGGTGACATAGATGCTGTGATTATTCATATGTTTGCCGTGAACAACCTCTGGCCGCGTCAAACTGATGGTTCCTTCAAGTTTCCGGTATATGTTGTCTTGCAGAAAGCGAAAAGGTTGTATGATGTCTTTAACATCACCGCTATCCTACAACATCTTGAGAGGCATTTACAGAAGGGCGTGGGTATGCACATGGGAATGATTTTCTCCGCAAGTTCCATTCACTGACCCACAAGAGACTTCTGGATACGGTCAGTGGAATTATAAGTTTCAAAGAAACCTTTGTTTTTGAGGTTGAAGAGTCCAAGGATTACCAATTTTCACCTCTTTAGACCCTTTCATCAAAGAGGAAACTATTCCATTGCAGCTAAAATAGTTGCATTAATTTTTTTAAATTTGTGTCAACAGGTTCTTCCGCATACTGTTGTGTGTTCTCTCCATTTTCGTCATGAGGATTTAGAGTGGACACCGGTGGTGAGAACCCTGAACCCGATGCCTTCCCTAGTATTTTGCCTACTCCAACTCGCAAACCACCAAACAAATGAGCTGTCCTATCACCACAAAAGCCATCGAACAAGTGAGTTTGAACAGCATAGTTATTTTATTTGCATCAGTTAGTTTTATTTGCACTGTCTGAAAGGTATTAGAGTCACTGTAAAATGTTAGTTACAGTTTACTGTGGACAGAGTAATTTTTATTTCTTATTTATTAAATAAAGACAGGAAAAACTGTGATGAAAAGGGAAGGCAAAAACCAAGATGCTTAGCACATGAATCATATATCTGTGGAACATGAAATTTGTTTGAGATTTAACTATTTACTAAGATTTAAGTATTAGTAATAAATAATGTTTTCAATGTTGATTTCTTTGCGCATTTCAGGAAACAGAAAGCAACTGCATCTGAAGAAGACACCGGGCAAGAAGTAAATCCAAAAGAGAGCGGCACTGAATCTGGAGACACGCTCACTGATCTCACCAGACCAAGTGAGAAACCTGCGGAAGATACTTCCAACAGTCTCCTTGCCAAGATTAAAGAACTGGAAGGCCAGCTCCACAAAGAGCAGGAGAAAGTGGCAGTTATGCGATTGGAACGCTTTGGAGTAGAGCGCTTTTCTACAGACAATAACACTTTTGAACATTACACAGGCTTACCAAGCTACAGAACTTTTCAGATATTGTTTTAGTTTCTGTCACCGAGTGCAGGAACTATGAGGCAGCCGTACTACACGTCACATGTGACCCTATGAAGAGCCAGCAGAGTTGAGCCCTACCTTTGGCAGATGAACTGTTCATGTACCTTTGCCGGGTTCAACAAGGATTCACAGAGACTGACCTTGGAGTTCGCTTCAACATCTCGCAGTCAACTGCGAGTCAAAAATGTATTGCTTGGGCAAACTTCCTCTACTTCGCACTGGGCTCCATGAGCATCTGGCCATCCTGACAGCTGGTTGACCAACACATGCCATAATGGTTCAAGGATGAGTACCCTACAACACGAGTGATTCTTGATTGTACTGAGATTAAATGCCAGACACCTTCATCACTGAAGCTCAATTCACAGAAATACTCCAACTACAAGTCCACGAGCACATGAAATGGATTGATAGGCATTGCACCGAATGGACCCATAACCTTCATATCTCAGCCCATGACAGGAAGCTGTTCTGATGTACAGATCGTGCTGGAGTCGGGACTTCTGCCCCTGCTTGATGAAGGCGACAGCGTCATGGCCGATAAAGGGTTCTTGATTGCAGAAGTGCTCTGAAAGCAGAAAGTGGGACTGAATATACGTCCTTTCCGCTACCACAATGGACAGTTTTCACCAGATGAAATTGACAGCAGTGCTTCAATTTCAAGGCTTCGTGTTCATGTGGAAAGAGCCATTCGAAGAGTGAAAGTGAACCGCATTTTTCAGTTGCCAATCCCCTTGAAATGTGTTGGCAGTATCAACCAGATGTGGATGGTTGCCTTCCTTCTCTCCAACCTTTACGATCCTTTGGTGGCAAGCTTTGCTTCAAATAGCAACTGATTTCAAGTTTGACCAAAGGCCAACTTGAGACCATCATCCTGTGCCTAGGTGTTTTGATGTTGAAGTATTTCTAAAAGGTCAATATTTACATTTTGTAGTTGACCAACAAAGACGATACACATTTTTATTACAATTACAATTGTTGTTGCAACTTTACAAGCCTATCAATCACGGCAGTGCGTTATTATATTTGTTAATGCAAGCATGTATTGCGTTTGTTGGCCAACTACAAAATGTAAACATTTGACTCGTTCTACAAATACTTTAACATTTATCAAAACTTGTGATGAATTTATTTTTTTTAATAGATATAAATGTTGTTATTATTATTATATATAGCAATGTGGCAACGCAAAACTGTTTCTTTGATTAGCATGTTTGAAACAAGGTCATCCAAACTGCTATCAAAATAAAGGCCTTTGCCCTACCATAGCATATTATAAGTTATTGGTCGGAGGGGTATGCTACACGGACCCTTGTAGGCCTTCGGGAGGTCAAAGGAACCATTGTAACGCCCAGGCCTTCGGCCTACTTAGGTCCATGCAGCGAAGCCCTCCGACCAATAACGTATTTGTTTTCATTCCTCCACTATTTTTGTAAAAGAAATCAAGAAGACATCTTGCGACCTGGATCACGCCAGACATGACTGATGTCAAAGGAATATAGTACCTTTATACATAATAGTCTTATGACGTAATTTAAAATATGTCATGACGTTGCCGTCTCCAGTACTGAGTGTGCTTGTTGTTTTGAACAACACTAAGTAACTTTGTACTTTAGAACGTTTGGCGATCTTGTATAGAACAAAACTGGCATCCAAGATGCGTCATCGAGAGGGCTACAAAACGTCCACCATTTTTCGCTACAGGGGTTTTTATATCACGGTCACATGGTACGGTTTGCGCTAAAGTGACTGGTCCTGTGACGTAGGGAGGAAAACAAATAGTTATAGTAACCAATGTTAATCATTTGTGCGAAAATTGGAAATACGTGAAAAATAGTGATAGGAAAGCCCAGGCTAGGTCCACGGCAGTGCAAAATCGAGTTTGGAGACAACTGGACACTTAGTTTGCTTCCAGCTGCCAGAGAGATAAGGCGCGGCGAGGTCACATTCCACTCTCGCGCGCTCATTCTAATTCTATTTATATTGCACTTGCTACAGCGCGATGTGACATGGCGTGACCGACGCTCTGCCGCTATAACAACTACCTACAGGTTTGTATTCGTAACAAATCGCTGCCTAAAGTGACTGTTGTGAAAGCAACATCGTTCAAAAGTTGAAATTCTCACCTACACACTGACACCAAACATGACAACATTATGACTTGTTTATCAGGTTATGGTGAAAATAAAGAGAACAAGAATTTGTTGATGTACGATGTCGGGTGTTTGTTGTGAAATTGACGTGCCCACTGGCATGCAGATTATGGCACTTATCACTCATGCATTTCTCATCTGAAAGGTATTTAGAATCTCACTGTATTACAGTCGGCAGTGATGACCTAAAAGTACTGACAAAGTCGCTGTGACTTGTGTTTCCAAATGCAAACAACCTGCTATGCACTCGGTTTATAAAAGACAACATCAGGACAAATATACTCTCACAAAGTAGGTTGCAGCCCAAAGATCAAGAAGATATAGTTCGCAACCAACGTGAGACGTTAAAATGAAGCTTGATCCCATCAGCAATCGGAGAAAGCTAAGAAAACACAAAGGAGGTCCAGGAAACAAAAGGAAGGAATGAAATTGAGGAAAAGATGAGGAAAGGAAACTGACGTCGAACAGGCAAAACCGACATGATCAGTCCACAAGAAGAAGGATCGACAGAAGAAAGGACCACCAAAAAAAAAAAAAAAAAAAAAAAAAAAAAAAAATCAACAATCCTGGAGAGAAAGGATTGATAAAGAAACAATACAATCCTGGACAAAAAGGATTGGAATAAAATGACATGGCCAACGAGGCCCACACACTGCACACAATGAACCTACAATGAACAATGCAAACCAAACGCATTAACCCTTTCAACCCTGTGGCCATATTTCACAAACTTTGGATGTGTTATGTAACGACTATGTACCAGTGCAGGAGATGGTTTGACCATGATAATTCAAGGGTAGTGCCAGATGAGTTATCATGTCAAACCGCCTCCCGCTGTAGGGCATTGGGGCTAAATGGGTTAAATAAAGGAGCAGGGCAGTCAAAGGACCACACCTGAACTGCAATGAAAATTGCAGAGTCAAAACTTTTGATTCAGAATCTGAGAGGGTACAGAAGACTAAGAGTCAGTCAGGGTGAGTTTCCACGCCAGACTGTGGGTTAGGTTACTGGGGTTTAATGCCGAGCAGGTGACTAAGACCATCTCACGGCAGGATGGGTAAAAATCTGGTCAGCCAGAATAAAAGAAAGATCTCAAGACAAGATGTAAATATATTTCATAAATATTTCATGCTAAAATGTCACACAAGTCTTTAAAGGAAAAGTCTAGAGACCCTCAAAAAAGACAAAATAATAACATTCACGCGATCTATGAATGCTCAAATCTTGCTAAAAATATTCAACACTCTCAGAAAACTGAAGATTTTGACCGGGGGGGGGGAACATCCCGGCACAAAACCTTCAAATAGTCTGCTGTGAAATGCTTGCGTTTAGTGTCGATTAGATGGCACACCTCCACGCCTGACTGTGGTCACGCATACAAGTGAGTGTCCATAACCCCGTCATACTGAAACACGTCTTCAACAACGAGGGAGGAGCGTACAACAGAACTACAGGATAGTTCACAGTCCCAAAGAACGGGACATATGGACATTTTGTCAGCGTTGAGACGGGCAGTTCGAGTCCTGCAGTAGCCAGCATGAGCATCATGATGGGCAATACAGAGGTCTGTCTGACATACAGCTATTACTTAGGTATTTGTTGGACGAATTCAAGACTTTAGCAATTTTCACTGCACAGTCAACTGTGTTCAAAGAGTCGCCAAATCTTTGGACTTTTCCAACTTTAACATTTTGTACATTTCAAATTAGTCGAAATGCAAGCGTGGATTGTGACAACAGGAATTTGCAAAGTAGCATGTTGCCAGAGACTTTGTACGGTCACTATGACCATTTCTACCACCATGATCATAATTACAGCAACAGCTGCAGTTATAGGATTGACAGAAGGAATGATCAACCACCACAAAATCACTTGAACTTAACCCTTCTGGCCCCATTTCTCAAATTTTGGAGGTGTTGCCCAACAACTAGGAACCAGTTGCAGGAGATGGCTTGACCATGATAATTGCCCAACAACTAGGAACCAGTTGCAGGAGATGGCTTGACCATGATAATTCAAGGGTAGTGACAGATTAGCTTGGCGCCTTCAGGCGCCAAGCTAATCTGACACTACCCTTGAATTATCATGGTCAAGCCATCTCCTGCTGTAGGAATCCGGGGCTAAAAGGGTTAAAAGCCAACAAATATGATGGTTCTGAAGACTTCGACTACTACTTAGAACAGCTCCAAGCAGCAGTAGAACTCAGTTGGTGGAATGAACAAGAGAAGCTTCCTGCATGCAATTTCAGCTTGGCGGGTCAGGCCAGAAGATTCTATGCAGGACTTGGACGAAGAGTCAAGGAAAACTTCGGCATTTGACTCACCAGTTCCAACAGAGATTCGGCACTGGGTCACACCTTGAAGTGTACTGGTCAACAAAGTTTGAAAATAAATACAGGAATGTCAGAGAACCACTGGCTGACTTTTTCCGATGAACTCATGCTACTGGTCAGCATATCTAGATGAGTTCAGTCAACGATCACTGGCATTCCAACAATGGTACAAATCAATGCCCACGGAAATCAAGTGGAGATGCATTGAGAACAAGAATGGCAAAGCCCTTAACCCTTTCACCACTTTAGTCACCGATGCGTGGGCCGCCACTGTAGTCACCAAGCGACGACTCTACAGCACACCACTGTAGTCCCCGCTCGGCACAGAGCGCATGGAGTACTATAACCTTACAAAATATTTGTTACTAGGGGGCGCTTTCGGCGGGAAACCATTCTGACATAGGCAGGAATGCCCTATGCATATCTAGCGCTATTTTCATCCTTTGATTGAGAGAGAAGAGTCTGGTTTTGAGCGATTGTTTTCACCAAATTTGGTCGTCGCGTCATGAGCAAACCGAGCATGTCTAATTGCTGGCAGCGTCTGGCTGCAAGCGAAGTTATTTGACGCATGTTGGATTAATCTTTGGATGAAGAACCACAACAATGTGCGGCGGACAGCGATTCCAAAGAAAATTTTTTATAGCACGGCGGATTAGCCATTTGCTTCAGAAGATGAATTCTCCTCGCAGATCGATTTGACGGAGGGGATGCGTGGTCGCAAGAAATCAAGACTTTCACGTGGCGATAAGCTGCCCTCTAATAACTTTACTAAAACATCATAGTTTTTCTTTTATGGCTAAATATCTATCTATCCCGTAGTCTTGCCGACAGTTGGGGCACCACTGATGACTTGGCAACCAGCTCCCTCCATTCCACTCTGTTCTCTGCCATTCTTAGTGTGTCACTCAGCTTCAGTCCTATCCACTCAAGAGATATTGTCCTCCCATCTTTTTCTCCGTCTTCCTCTCCTTCGCCCTCCTTGCACAGTGCCTTGCAGGATTGTCTTGGCAAGCCCTGCTGATCACGTGACATGCCCATACCACTTCAGTTTGCATTTTTTCACAATGGCTAATAGATCTTCAAAGGGCCCGATGGCTTGCCTGATTCTGCTTCCCACTTTCTCGTTCGTGATGTGATCTCTGTACGAAATGCCAAGCAGCCTTCAAAAACATCTCATTTCAGTGGCTTGTATCCTCCTTTCGAGGTCTGCTGTGAGGGTCGATGACTCACAGGCATATAAGAACACTGAGATGACTAAGGAGCGCATCAATCTGAAACTTTCCCAGCTCCCTCCCTCTCTCCACCTTCAACTCGACAGCACCCCTATCTCCCTCTCTGACTCAGTCAAGAACCTTGGCGTTATCCTTGATTCCTCTCTTTCCATGACCAGCTTCGTCTCCGCCACGGCCCAGGCATGTTATTTCCACCTCCGCCGCATCAGTCAGATCAGAAAATACTTCACTACCGAAGCTGCCACCAAACTCGCTGTTTCTCTCATCTTATCTCGCATCGACTACTGCAACTCTCTCCTTTCCGGCCTTCCTCACTCCACCACTTTCACTCTCCAGCGCGTCCATAACAATGCTGCCCGCCTCATCCTCAGAAAGAAAAAATCCGACCACATCACCCCCCTGCTCAAGCTCCTTCACTGGCTCCCCATCCCCCAAAGCATCCAATACAAGATTCTGTCTCTCTGCTACAAATCCCTGAACAACTATGCTCCTGCCTATCTCTCCAACTTACTTCACCCCTACACTCCTCCCCGCTCCGCCCCTCTCCGCCTCCTCATCCCCCGCACCAAACTCAGCACTTTCGGCCCCCGCTCCTTCTCAGTATACGGTCCATCCACCTGGAACACTCTCCCACTCTCTCTCCGTCAGAAACACTCACTCTCCTCCTTCCAGTCCGCCCTCAAAACTCACCTCTTTCAACAGTTCTAGCAGTATATCACCACACTCCCCACCCCAAGCTGACCGTCGTAATGTATTTTCACTATTTGTGTTACGCGAGTCATTGTCTAAAGCGTGCGCATGCGTGTGCGAGTTGTGAGTGCGCGCTTAGAGTTATAATTATTATAAGATAAGCGCATTATAAATACCGTAATTATTATTATTTTTATTATCTTGGAGCAGAGTGTGAGGTTTCTGTCCTTCCATATGGTCTTAAGTCTTGTCAGCGCTGTTGTTGTCTGCGCAATCCTGGACAGTATTTCTGGTTTTGATCCCTCATCTGTCACAATGGCTCCTAAGTATTTGAATTTCTTAACTGTTTCCAGTTTTTGGCCTCCAACCATGATTTCAGTGCCAATGCCACTGGCATTATTGGTCATCAGTTTGGTCTTCTCTGTGCTGATTTCCATCCCAAACGCAATGGCTGTACTGTCCAGATTTACCACCATCTGAGCTAGCTCCTCCATTGTTCCTGCAAGGCCATCAATGTCATCCGCGAAGTGCAAGTTCTTGATTGTTCTGCCTCCAATACTGACAGTTCTGTCATGATTCTTTCCAGGAAGATGTTGAAAAGAGTAGGTGAGAGCAAGCAGCCTTGTCTGACTCCGACTGTTGTCCTAAACCAATTTCCTATTTTGCCGTTGAAGCAGACTGCACTAGTGGTCTTGTTGTAAAGGTTTTCTATTACTTTGATCAGGTTGGCATTGATGTTGTACAGGTTCATGGTGGACCAAAGGGCTGCATGCCACACCCTGTCAAACACCTTCTTAAAATCCACAAAGACATGATAGAGGTCTTGCTGGTGCTGAAGGTACCTCTCACACAGAACTCTAAGGTTTAAGATCTGCTCAGTTGTGCTGCGCCCTGGTCTGAAGCCTGCCTGTTCCTCAGCTATGATTTGCTCTGCCTGTTCAGTAGGATCTTTAACATGAATTTGCTTGAGTGGCATATAAGACTGATTGTGTGATAATTCTGGCATTGGTGTATGTGATGAAGCTCTATGCCCATGCATAGAGTTCAGAGTTTTTGTATGCTACGGTTTTGTCAGCAGTTTGTTTTGTGACAAATATCCCGTGTATGCACGAGGCCATGTGCAATCACAGGGGAAGCGTTTTGCATGGGGTTTTAGCGAGAGCTCAGGCGAACAGATCTGTAGGGTAGTTAGTACGGGCTGTTTTGTCATTGAGGACGGATGTATGTTGCAGACCTGTTTACTCTCCCGCATTATGCGGAAGATTTCCGCATTTGAACCCTTTTTTTCCGCTTTTCCGTGTATCTGTGAAATTCTTCCGCATTTTCCATTTTTCTCGGACATTTTTTTTGGGGGGTCAATTTTCTGTGAATAGTCATCCTAGCGACCATCTTCCGGTTAAAACAAACATTGTAAGTAAAAGCTTTCTGGATTGGCCAGTCTAAAAATAGTAGCCAATTAGCATTTTACTTCCATGTTCGATGTTTGCCGCTGCATGTGTAAAGCCTGCATTTTATGTCGGTCAAGCGTGAGGATTTTGTCGAGCTGTCGATCACTTGTAATAGTTCCCAAGGTTTCACTCAACTATGCCTCCAAAGTGAAAACACCACCAAACAGATGACGAGTCGGAGGAAGCGATCGTGAAGGAGGGCAAAAAGAAGTACTACCAGAAGTGGGAAAAGGAGTATTCACATGTCTTTCCTGAGGTCAGAGAGTCAAAGAAACATGGCCCCAAGCATGATTTTTGTACCGTGTGTAGCACAGACTTTACCATTACTCACGGGGGAGCGTTTGATTGTGAACGACACATACAAAGTGCGATGCACAAAAGCGCAAAAATCTGCATCTTCTAGAAAGATATTGACGTTTTTTGGACAGCCGTCAACGTCATCTGATGCCGGCGTTGAACACAACACAAGCAGAAGCTTTGATATGTATTCCTAATCATAGTGGCTCGCTTTTGTAAGACTATATTGAGTTTATTGGCCTCCTAATTTGTGTATTTTAGTATTTAGTCTATGAGTAGAGATTTAGTGGTTTTATTAGCACTGCTTTGGTATAGTTCATTTGATTAGTTATTGGTTTGCTACTGATGCATGACATTTTCCTTTTCCTTAGTTTCATACTATTTAACATTGTTTGCTTATATCCTTTATTTTTCAGGTATTGCTTTTTGTTGGTCATGAAATAAAAGAATGAGAACCATGGACAAGAGTTAGCTCCCTTGTGTCAAATACACCCACCCCATCTGCACATCATCACATCCCCTCGGCTCGGTCACAACTGGCGCTGCGAGCAGGATGTCGTGGAAGAAGGAGCTAACCAACGAAAAGCAATACAGGGTGAAATGCTGAGGTGGCCATGACAGGGCAGCGCAAGCAACAACGCAGGCAGCAGGCTCCGGGCCTCGACGAAGAAGAAAGGCAAGCAGGGCGAGACATGGGGGATCAACAGCCTCCACCCCATATCATCGTGCAGCCAGCCATCCAGCCGCGACATCTCCCCACCTTTACTGGAGATGAGACAGGATGCTCGGCTGCTAGCTTCGTTGACGCTGCCAGGCGATCCATCCGTGCGTACAACATCCCAGCGGAGACGGGCGCAAAATGGATCATCAGCTTCCTTCGTGGCGCAGCTGAGGAGGAGGTCCTGGTTCGGCCAGCAGACCAGCGGGCTACTGCTGCGCAGGTGATTGATATAATCACCGCCACCTTTCTACAGTCCTACCCAGTCATCGATCGCCTTGGCAAACTCCACGCCAGACGACAAGGGGTCACCGAGGACCTCCTGACCTACGCCCAAGCCTTGTCGGCCCTGGCCAATCAGGCCAACGAAGCTACACCAGGGGCAGTGCCTGCAACGATCCTGCGGGATCGATTTGTGGACAGCGTCATCTCGCCTGCGCTGCGGACACATCTCCATAGCTTGGTGCGGCAAGACAGCAACACCACCTTCCTGGCTGTTAGGGACGAGGCCCGCCACTGGGTTCGCGAGAATCCGGACTCGGATGCAGCCCTGGGAGCACCTATGAGCCAGACGATTGAGGAGCTGCGACTCACAGTGGCCGCTTTGACTTCAAGACTGGAGGACAGTCATCGGCAGCCAGCCTCAACCTCTCAACCCCTCTACCACAGCAAGGTCTTCCGTTGCTTCTGGTGCCAGCAGCCTGGGCACCGAGAAGCTGACTGCCAGGCCAAACAACAGTACCAGCAGCGGATAGGCGGCCATGTTGGAAGTCTCCGAGGACGAGGTCGGGGCGTGCGAGGACGGGGAGGTTACAAGTCCCATCACGCCCCGGTACCACAGCCATTCTTCCAGACTGTTCCTGTGTACCCATATTCCCACATGCCACCCCAGTACCAGGCACCGCACCAGTTTCACCCACAGCCTGCATATTTTCAGCAGGCTCCCTACCAGCCATCAGTGCAGCAGCCTTCGATGCAGCCACCACAGACACCACAGGAAAACTAGAGACCCCCGTTGTCTGTGGTCAGGCAATGGGGGGCACAAGCTATCCTGGACTAGTGGGCCAGCGCCCTGTCTGCCGTGTCAAGTTTAATAATGAACAGTTGGACGCTTTGATCGACACGGGCAGCGAGGTCACCACCGTCACCGAAGCTTGGGTCCAACAACATCTCGACGCCACCATCATGCCGGCGAACTTTATTACGCTGACAGTGGCAAATGGGTTGCCCATAGAGTATTGTGGACTTGTAGTAGTAAATGTGACCGTTTTTGAAAATAGGATAGACAATGTTCCCGTACTCGTACTGAAGGACACCATTCCCAGCAAGCGTGAGTCTTCGGCACTGATAGGTATGAACATTCTTGGGCGTTGCAAGACATCACCAGATCAGCTGGCGCCCATCATCAAGGCAGCAAAGGACAAGCGCAGCCCAGAAATGAAAATCGCCAGAACGACGGGCAGGATCGAGGTCGAGCCACACACTCTCTCCAGCATCAACTTAACAGGTCCTCGCTACGCTGATGGCAGGTGGTTTTATTAGCACTGCTTTGGTATAGTTCATTTGATTAGTTATTGGTTTGCTACTGATGCATGACATTTTCCTTTTCCTTAGTTTCATACTATTTAACATTGTTTGCTTATATCCTTTATTTTTCAGGTATTGCTTTTTGTTGGTCATGAAATAAAAGAATGAGAACCATGGACAAGAGTTAGCTCCCTTTTGTCAAATACACCCACCCCATCTGCACATCATCACATCCCCTTGGCTCGGTCACATGTAGGATTATGGCAGAGAACAATCTGTCGCTGTCAGCCAATTATCTTACGGCGATGTTCAAGGAGATGTTTCCAGACTCTAAGATTGCAGCAAGTAAGTCTTGACATTGTTGAATTATTAACTCTCTCTCTCTGAAAACTGGTCCTGTTACCAATAACTTCTACCGTTGGAAAATAAAGGTTCATTGCTCTCTTCTCTCTCTGTCTCTCGGTCTCTCTCAAATGACAATTGGTAATTGGTTCACTTGATGTTAGTATATTGTACTTGTAGCACTGTATTTACTACTATCAGCCAGATCTATTGCTTGTTATTGCTATGCAGAAAGTTTCATCACACTCTGGTAACTGTCACTAATAACGTTGTGTTGATCATCTAATTTATTAATGCAAATTATACTTGTCTTTAGGTTCTGGTGGGGCTGCAGAAAGAGGAACCAATAATCCATAGGCTTCGACCCAACCTGTGTGAGCTTCTTCGTGACTTGTTTTCCCGGTTTGTCATCCCCACAGAATCTGCAAAGCTGGATGTCAAGCTGGTATGCATTGTCATAAAGTAATTTTTGTTATTTTCATTGCTAGAAAATAGAATGACACACAAAGAATAAGTTCTTGCAGTCATAGTAATTGCTTGCAAAATTTGGTATGTTGTTTTCTTAGCACATCTATTTTTACTGAAATGCCAACTGAAGCAGGCACGATTTGTTTTTGACTGTTAGGTGCAGTTCCAGGCGAAAGACAAGCAGAAGGCAGATGCAGATCTTCTCATTGGAACAGCAGCTAAGGACATGCTAGCTGAACCCAAGAAGCACAACATCAGGGAGGAGAGGATCCCTGACTTCTTCAAGGCTGTGAAGATGTATTTTGTCACTGTCAGTACCTTGTTGACAACCTCCCATTGGATGACAGTTCTGGTGAATGCAGCCGTGGTCGACCCCCGTCAAAGGACATCTATGACCTCTTCACAGCTCGACTACTTTTTGCAGACATTTCCAATGCTTCGTGGGGATGCAGAGAGAGATCTTGTACTAGAACAATTTGCCCAGATGCAGTGCCCTGAAATGGACCTAGATGAGGTGGAAAGGGTGGACCAAACCTGGTTTAAGCTACAGAAAAGGTTCTTTGAGCTTGTGAGGGTCATGAAAGGCATCCTGACCATCCCTGATTCAAGCGCTCTATGTGAGCGTTTATTTTCCATGGTTAGGAAAACCTGCACTGATCAGAGGCACAGCCTGCACTCTGATACAACAGAGGCACTCTTGGTATTGAAGACCCAACCAGCTGCCAAGCTGAGTGATGCATCCCTGCAGCAGCTAATGGGTGCTTATTACCAGAGTCTGAAGAAATAGGCTGTTCTCTGATTAGTGCACTGCAGGCTTCCCTCATCATTGTGATTTATCAGTATTGTAGTGCAGTACGCGCTTGTATGCATCAGATTGTAAATTATAAATTATCAATACTTGTGGTGCAGTATGTGGATCAGGATATGAGAAATGACCCTTTGTTCATGTATAGTACAACTTGAAATTATGAGTGTGAACAATAAATGTATCTTAAATCTTGAGTGTTTTCTTGTTGCTGCTCTTTCGGTGATAAATCTCCCTCATAATTCACTCTAATCTTCCTCATGAGTCATTTGGAGGGTAAACAGGTCTGATGTTGGATATGATAGCTGTATTCCAAGACTCTGAAACCTAGAATTCAGGTATGTTTTTATATGTATTATTGACAGCTTCTGAGTTAAAGATGGTATGCGTTAGTAAGAGTTAGTTCGTTGTGTAGTGTTCATTTGGTTCAGTTGTGTTAAGGCCCCGCTACACGAGCCCGGTTTTGAGGCCGATTCCTGATCAGTTTTCGAATCGGTAGGTGATCGGGCCGGATTAAAAAATGTGTGCAGTGCCACACTGACATTTCTCGACTTGTCAAGTTTAGCCGACCGGTTTGAACCGAAGATCAAAGTCGTACCTGTTCTGCAAAATGACTGCTAGTTTTGACAGTGATGATGATGTGCTTGCATTATCAGCAGTTTTGGATCATATTCGGGAAGAGGCATGTGAAACATCAGCGGCAACGGCGGTGGTACTGATAACAACAGGCGTGTTCGGCCATTTGCAAACCGTGTTGAAACAACATGCTTTGCGAGACGCGCTCTGATTGGTTGAAGCTTATGATCGGGACCGATTCGGATTGGAAATATAGAGCAGGTTCTAGTCATCCGATTCCCAGCCGATTGGGACCGGATCGGATAATTGACGTCATCCGATCGCAAACGGATCGGAATCGGCTTCAAAATCGGGGCACAACCGGCCCGTGTGGCGGGGCCTTTAGTTTGAAATTCGTTGAGATAACCAGTGAGTTTCCTATGTAGTTATTTACCGAGATGGATAACTATGGAATGTGAGGTGTGTATGCCTAAGTCGTTTATGAAGGTAGTATGTGGTTAAGTATAGTCTTTTCCAATGAATGAAATAATGTATGGCGAGAGTGTCAGGTTATAGTCTGTTTCAATGTAGTGACAGAGTTATGGTGTGTTGCGATAGTAGTTCGTGTTATGAAGCATGTGTGCGTGTGAATGAACATGTGAGTTATTTGTATCAGCCAGGTTACATAAGGTACCTCATATTATCCAAGCTGTGTGCGTGTTGCAAGTGTTATGTCAGGACTTTGTGTATAGAGTTCTTGTGTGGAGCAGAGCGACGTGATGCCGAGACGTCAGTCAACGGAGGCTGCCGCCAAAGGACCTATTGGGAGGTCATTTCATCACCCGAGGAGTGAGCAAGTGGTGCCTAGACACCCGGTTCATCAGAGACTGTGCTATGGGAGCCAGTCAGAAGGACGTCCACGATCTGAGAAATGGTGGACTACTCAGAAGTGTGCGACGCGAGAACTACACGTCTAGACGTGGAAGGACAGAACGTTGCAGAACGATAACACCAGTGAAACATGTTGGATTGTGAGGACAATTACCTAGCCTGGCTTTTACATTGTGTATGTGTATGCGGTGTTGTGCGGTAGTGAGAAGGTATGGTGAATAGAATCTTTTGAGTTTTGTTTTGTTGTTGTTTATTTCCATAAAAGGCCATAGAAGAAAGAGAGAGAGAGAGTGTTTGTGTTACTCCGCGTGAATGCGCCCTACTGAGTCAGTGGCGGTGTGTGCATCTGTTGTGCTGAGAGTCTGTACGTGCGACTGGGGAGAGTCTGCGTGCGTTACAGTGGTGACCCTGATTTTTTTTTTTTTTGCTAGCGGTAGGGTAGAATAGAGTATTACATAGTCTGTGTCCAGCGTAGGGACTGTAGTATAGAGTGCGATTGTTGATGCTTGTTTGTTTGTACTGATATTACCCTCTCCGATTCTAGGGGGTAAGATTCTTTGTTTACGTTGTTTCTGGATCTTACGAGGAGCTAGTTCTTGTTTCTTCCTTTTGTATAGCTTGTATTATTCATTTTCCTTGCTCTGAGGTCTGTCTTTTTTTTGTGTGTTCCATCTGGACGTCTTCGAGTAGGTTGCTATTTCTTGTGCATAGGTTGTGGACATTTCTGTGGCCCTTAAGTTCTGTTCTTAAATTTGTTTTGTGTTTTTGTATTTTTACGTTTTTTGGATTTTGGAAGTTGTTGCCATAGATACGGAGTCAGACCTAGTAGAGGTTTATATTAGGCAAGGGGAAAGATTAGGTCTCAAGGAGGACAGGCTCTTTGACTATGTGGAAAAGAGTAAGGATAGAGAGGAAAGGGAGAAAAGAAGAGTTAGAAGTTCAGAGAGAGAAAGACGAGAAAGACAGAATCTTTAAAAAGGAAGAAAGTGAGAAAGCACTAGCAGTTCAGAGAGAGACGAGAAAGAATTAGAGGTTCGGAAACTGAGAGATGAGAAAGAGCTAGAAGCACAGATACAGAGAGACGAGAAAGAGCTCTATATTCAGAAAGAGAGAGAGAGAGAGAGAGAGAGAGAGAGAGAGAGAGAGAGAGAGAGAGAGAGAGAAGAGAAAAAAAGAGTCCTTAGAAAGGAGAAATTAGATCTTCAGAGACAGAAAGTCGAGAGAGAACTAGTATTTCAGAGAGAGAAAGCCAAAAAACATGCCCTGAGAGAGAAAGAACTAGAGTATCAGAGAGAGAGAGAAGAGAGAGATAGGGAGGTGCAGCTACCGTTGGCTCGAGAAGCAGGTTCTCGGACATCTCCAAATAGAGATTCAGTAGGTCGGGGCGTACGTAACTTCCCTAGATTACCGATGTTTAAGGAGTCTGTGGACTCCATTGACGCTTTTCTGTGTCGGTTTGAGGCTCATGCCCAGGCTTTGAGTTGGCCACCTGCCAACTGGCCCGTTTTGCTTTCGTCTGTTTTGGAAGGTCAGGTCTTGAATCTTTTTCATTATTAGCTTAAACGTTTCGAGTAAGGTAGATTATGATACTTTGAAGCAGTGTCTATTACAGAAGTTCCAGTGTAGTGCGGAGGGATTCAGGGAGCGCTTGAGAGCTTGTCGGCCAGAGATGGGGGAATCGTTTGTGTCGTTTGGCAAACAGTTGTCCCACTTGCTCGTACGTTGGGTGGAGCTGTCCAAGATCAGGCACACGTACAAGGAATTATTTGATCTCATCTTGGCTGAACAGTTCTTCGGTAGCGTTTCTAAGGATCTTGCTGTGTTCTCGAGGGAACGTGACCTCAAGAGTACCGAGGAGATAGTTCGCAACGCGGAGGCTTTTCGGATTGCACATCCGACAAAGAACCTAGCACATAAGACTGAGTTGCCGCCAGTCGGGTTGGTCGCCGCTAACACGACTAGGGGACAACAGGGTGTCAATACCTTGCGTGGAGCCCAACTGTTCAATGGTAGAGGTACTTTCCGTTTTCGACGTGGGGATAGGGGTAACAACAGTGGCGGTTGGGATCCTTATGCAGGGGGAGAGAAATCTGGGCATGGGTACAGACGTGGTCGAATTGCTACTCCGGACACTCAGTGTTTCGCGTGTCGTGAGTACGGTCATTTCGGTCATATCTGTCCTAACAATAGTTCAGGCGCTCAGTGTTTCACTTGTCAAGGATACGGTCATTTCGCCAGTCGATGTCCTAGCGATACCGGTCTGGTATATGGGATGGAGCAGCCCACTCACATGGCCAGCGTGGCAGTGCCAGTCAGAGAGGAACCTCAGCTGGGTGTTTTGTGCTCGGCTGACGGAGGCAGTTACTTACCATTAGTGGACAGAGTAGTAAATGGATTTCTCGTTTCTGTTCTGCGTGACTCGGGGGGGGGGGGGGGGGGGGGGGGGGGGGCACGACCTCGGGGGGCAGACATAGCCTCGTTAGGGATGATCAGTTCACGGGGGAGACGCAGAAAGTGATTTCGTTCGGAGGAAGGGTAGAGTCTTTTCCTTTAGCCAAGATAGACGTTGACACTCAGTTCTTTTCGGGAAATCTGATTTGTTGTGTCATCGATGAACCGGTCGTTGACTTTATTGGAAGCATGAAAGGTGTCCAGCCAGGGCCGAACGCCATCAGTATGTTCAGAGCGATTAAGCGAGCATATGTCCCTTGCGAGGCAGTTGCATCAGTCACGATAAGAGCTCACGTCAGGCGCGATGGTGAGGGGAAGGCTGCGTTGCCATGTGTGGTTAGTTTGCCTCTTGGCGCTATCTGGTCCGACGATCTCATCGAGTTACAGAAGGCAGATGAATCGTTACAGGATTGGTTTGAGGGGGGTAAACTCATACCAGTTTGTAGTGAAAGAGGGCTTGCTACAGCGTCATTATTGTAACGGGAGCGCACGGGTAACTGTTCTGACAGCCATACAGATCACTGTACCTTCTTCGCTGCGTGACACAGTTTTGATGGCGGCCCATGAGGGTTTGTCAGCTGGTCATTTCGGCGTTAGGCGAACGCTGGAACATGTTCATCTCAGATTTTCTTGGCCAGGCGTGTCGACAGACGTGAGATGTTATTGTCGCTCGTGTGACATTTGTCAGAGAAGTACTCCGAAGGGCCGTGTTATTGAAGTGAAGTGTAAAGGGATCTGTCCGCAGGTTTGACCCACCAGTCGGGTTGGCCAGGTTAAGAGTAGTTTTGTTGCAGACAGAAATGCCGCTCACCATCCAGTCTTTAGGTAGGTCGGACACTTGTGGTTCCCGCTATAGCACCACTGAACAAGATTGTGTGCTCATTGTTGGGTCATTTCCATATCCCAGAGATATTATCGCGTTTGCTGTTCTGTTTTCGCATTCGCAGTGTGATCAGAAAGTGTGCGTTGAGATTAAGGCCGTTGTTTTTTTCTTCTTTGGTTCTGTGAGAGTAGTGTATTGAGTTCAATTAGTCTTAAAAAGAAACTCAGTCGTTTCTTTGTTTTCCTCGGGAAGGGGGAATTGTGATGAAGCTGTATGCCCATGCATAGAGTTCACAGAGTTTTTGTATGGAACACTCTTGTCAGCGGTTTGTCTTGTGACAAATATCCTGTGTATGCACGAGGCCACGTGCAATCACAGGGGAAGCGTTTTGCACGGGATTTTAGCGAGAGCTCAGGCAAACAGATCTGTAGGGTAATTAAAACGGGCTGTTCCATCATTGAGGACGGATGTATGTTGGATATGCTAGCCATATTCCAAGACTCTGAAACCTAGCATTGACAGCTGCTGAGTTAAAAACGGTATGCGTTAGTAGGAGTTAGTTCGGTTGTGTAGCGTTTATTTGGTTCAGTTATGTTAGTTTGGAATTCGTTGAGACAACCGGTGAGTTTCCTATGTAGTTATTTAACTAAGGAATGTGAGGTGTGTATGCCTAAGTCGTTTATGAAGTTAGTATGTGGTTAAGTATAGTCTTTTCCAATGTATGAAATAATGTATGGCGAGAGTGTCAGGTTATAGTCTGTTTCAATGTAGTGACACAGTTATGGTGTGTTGTGATAGTAGTTCATGTTATGAAGCACGTGTGTGTGTGAATGAACGTGTGAGAGTTATTTTTATCAGCCAGGTTACGTAAGGTACCTCATATTATCCAAGATGTGTGTGTGTTGCAAGTGTTATGATGTCAGAACACCAGTGAAACAGGTTGGATTGTGAGGACAATTACCTAGCCTGGCTTTTACGTTGTGTATGTGTATGCGGTGTTGATGCGAGGTAGTGAGAAGTATAATGTATAGAATCTTTTGAGTGTTTTTTTGCTGTTTATTTCCATAAAAGGCCATAGAAGAAAGAGAGTGAGTGTTTGTGTTATACTGCGTGAATGCGCCCGACGAAAATCGGAACAAAAATAATAGTATTGCAAAATGTTACGATTGTGGTTGTGTTGTTTTGTGAGAACGGTCATGCATAAGTCGTAGGAAACGATACGATATTTATTTGAGCTATCATGATTTCGAATCACATATCTTTTCAGTGAATTTCATTTTCGTTTATGAATAGTGTGATATTGATTATCTGTTGCCGTACGGAGTTGAGTCACGAAGAGTCTAGAAGCAGCTCGGATATTTATTTGTTTACTGCGCGCGTGTAGCGTAGCTTTCAGTACTAATGCACTGATCGCGTGTTTATCACTTTAAAGCCGGCAAGGTCGTGACCTGTCTGGCCTACTTTTGTGCAACGTCATGGCGCGCCGGGGATTTACCTAACATAGATGTTGAAGATGGTAGCCAGATATTTACAGATTGTTCCAGTAAGAATGTACCTTTGAGTTTTAGTTACGTACTGTGTTTTGATTGGCTGTGTTGTACGATTTTGCTTGATTTTTCTGGAAAACATAACACTATAAAAAGAGTCGTGCTAGGAAGCACCTGTGTACATTGTTCAGTTGTAAAATTGCGATGTAACAGCGTCGGTACATTGTTCAGTTGTATAATTGCAGTGTATTGACATTGCGAGAGAGTACGCAAGTTATCGTGCTTCATTGTCAGTGACGGAGTTATGCAGTGAATGCTGATGTACATTGTATGAGAGACGCATTGTGTCAAAGTTGGACATTTTGCTGAGAAGAGATTTTGTCAGTGTTGGTGAAATTGTGAACGCATTTCGTGGAGATCGCATCGCTGTAATAAAATATTGTTGGAACTGTTACTCCAGTATTGTCTACATCCTTAAGCCACGTTATCATACTACGACCACGATTTTACCAGGTAACATTTTGGCGACCCCGACGAGACCTTCTTCAGTTGGTTCAGTGGAAAGGGTAGCAGGAGAAAACAGCCAGCAGTGAAAAGCAGAGATGGAGACATTCCTGAAAATTGGAATGGAATGTGGACTCGAAGGAACTCAACTCCTCGGGTTTGTAAAGGAGAGAGAGAAGGAGAGACTGGAGAAAGAAGAAAAGAGACGAGAGAGAGAAGAAAAAGAAAGATTGGAGATTGAATTTTAGTGCCGTCTGACTACCCTTTTAGTTACAGAGACGCACTAAAACGGAAGCCCTGTGTGTAAGCCTTATAATTATATTGGGCAGTGCATACAATGTTACACTCGCGGGCGCCACTGACGTTCAGGGACGAGAAAGTAAAAGCTGGACACGGACCTGAACTCATCCTATTTTTAAACTCGGATCGAGACTTGGAGAAAATGCGTTTCACGAATTTTTCTCAGAACTCTATTTCATTTTCTCGGAAGTGACGCTACCTTTCCTCGGAAAATCGCGGATCCGAGGAGAGTTCTCCACCCTGCTGAAGAGATGGACGGAGTACTGCTCAGATTTGTACAACCACTGAGCTACAGGGGACCCAGGCATACTTGTCACCCCACAGTGACCAACAGTGACAACTATCCCATCCTCTGAGAAGAAGTAGAGGCTGCCGTGAAGTCGCTGAAAAAAGGGAAGGCAGCAGGAGCAGACAACATCCCTGCAGAACTAATCCAAGAAGGGGGACAAGACATGATAAGCGCCTTACTAACTATCTGCAATAAGATCTGGCTAAATATACACACCGCTAAAATGCCCATTTATTGTGCTTCATTCTGTATAAAAAATGGGGTTAATTTGTTGGTTGGTTCTCAAGTTATACTGGTTCAAAGATAGGTACTGCAAAGTCTGCTGCATCCTCTCCCGGAAGCCAGTGTAGGGCTGTCATCTGCTGGTGTAAGCTCAGTGTGGGAAGTAGGTCACTGCCCGGATAGTCCATGGTAAAAGGGTTAAGGCTCATGCGCATAGATTCAGTTCTAATGTGAGTAAAGGGTTCGCTTTTGTACTTGCAAAATCCATGTTTTCTAAAAAATGTATGCATTTATCACACTTTTTGTCAGGCTCCCGTGACCCTTGACCTTAGCGAGTACTGAACCAAAATAGTATACATAGAAAGTCATCAGCTGCCTTTCTGCCAGATCTGGTTGGAAAGTTTTGCAAAAGTGCTGATAAAAACTAAAATTCTACTTTTTTCGCCTCTGATCTCTTGTGATCCTTTACCTTTTTGATGGGTCATCTAAATTAACATACATATGAAGGTCTTACCATCAACTATCTCTGAACCAAGTTTGGGTTTGAAGTTGTAAATAGTATCTGAGAAAAAATAAGTTGCCTTACTGAAGCAATTTTTTACACTTGTCGAAAATTACCTCACAAAGTCAGGTTAGATTCCGACACATGGACTTCAGACTGCACCTTAGACAATGAAGGCAGAAGGTCGCATCTGTTATCAGGACATCAAAAATTCTATATAATTTTAGAGTGAGGAATTCTTATGTGTGCGCATGGACAACTGCTCGCACAAGGTATTTCCGATTTTACTTGAGCATTCCACATTGGTGTTAACCCTTTAACTCCCAGAACTATTATATATCCGAGGTGTGCGAGTTAAAAAGGCTTACTTGCGCTTTGGCAACTGACTGCAGGTCTTAACGTATACCACCAGAATGTCTGGACATTGGTGGCCACGGAAATACTGCAGACAGCTGAAGGCACTTCAAGCGCAGCTTCCAGATATGCAAATTGCAAGTGGACTTGTTAGTTAGTTACACACCTACACATTTAACCCCAGATCCGCGTTTCCTAAATCTTGCAGGTGTTGCCCGACAACTTCATACCAGCCGCAGGAGATGGAGTGACCATGATAATTCATGGGTAGTGCCAGATGAGCTTGGCGCCTGAAGGCGCCAAGCTCATCTGGCACTACCCGTGAATTTTCACGGTCGATCCATCTCCTGTTGTAGGGCGTTGGGGCTATGTGGGTTAACACAGAGCAGCTAGTGGATTTGACACAAAAGCCCCAGAGGTACAGTCTATGACTCTGTTGCATACTGCAGGTCAAGCATCCACGAAAGCGCACAATACATTCGATATTGACTAGTTTCACGGTATTAAGACACACAATGAGGTCCTAAAATTAAAGTCGTTTTTCTTAATGTTGTTATTATTATTTTTCATGTGTGTTGATTTGTATAACATATTATGTTGAAATTGAATAAATTGTGATTAAAAAAGTTAAGAAAAGTGTTGTCGTTGTTGTTTTTTTGTGAAAATGTTTCGCGATCGTTTGCGTGTAGACAGATTTGATTTTCCTTCAATTATTCAAGACCCGCCGATTACCTTGATTTTCACTCTATTTAATGTTCTGTGTGGAGTTTTGAGTACGACTCTATGTAGAAATGTAATAAAGCTTTAAAAAATAACAACAGGATGATCACGTATTTTTTCTGAAAATCGACAAAATATCACGCACTTCGCTAAGCCGGAAATCATCGGTCTTCATGACGCTGTTGGTAGAAAACGAAAATAGGAGTTTGGATTTTTAAAAAAAACACCCCCAAAAAGCTTCTTTGTTTTTAACAAGAGCTTTTTATGCATATCTAACTCTCATTTGAGCGAAAAATAGTTAGGTGTAACCTCAAAGGCAAGAAAAACAGTCGTCGTGTGTTATTTCCAACGTTCGCGAGTTCCTTTCGGTTTACAATTTAGTTGGTTTTTTTTTTAATCGGAAGTGACGTTCGCTTGAAACTTAAACCTGCATTGTGGGACAGCTGCTTCTACGCAAGGTGTGGTTTGTTGTGGGTTTGTTTTTTACAACTTTTGTTCGATATTTAAAGTGTCGGCGATCAACGTTCGCGACTTCAACGTTCGCGACCGTGAATCAGGTTGGTTGTTTTTGACGATTTTGACCGTTTTTGCGTACATTTTATGGATATTTATTGACTTATCGTGTCAAAGTTGAAATTGCCCACCAGCGAAAGTAGTAGCCTCTGGATTTGAATTCTTCTGTTTTCGCACACAGAAAGAAAATCGATTGTCGAGGGATTATGTCGCAAACGTTTACTGTGAAGACAGATTGAGCACGCGAACGTTAGAAGTGTGGTCAGACCAATCTCGCGAGCGTTATTAAAGGGGACAGACTAAACGCGCGAACGTTGATCCAAAGACAGAATTGTAACTTTGGCATAGAATGCATTATTGGTGTTGGCTCTCAAAATGATAAAAATTGTTGACATTGCAGAAAGTAATGCTGGTTGGGCACATTATTTAGTGATATTAAGTGACAAATATATATATATATATATCAGTTCGTTTTTGTGCTGTGCATTGCACCTCTTTCTCTATTTTTTCCCCCAGTAGATTACATGCATGCACGTTTTAAATTATATTTTTGTTCTATTTTATTTTTTTTATTATTTCTGGATTTTTTTTCTTCCAGATTTGAAAAATGCATTCCCAAGTTTCCAAGGATGTGCGTTATCGCCAGAACATGAAAACTAAAGATCCTGATAAGTATGCAGAGATGCAACGCAAAGCCAAAGAACGTAGCAAGCGCAACAGAGACAAAAGACAACAGAGATGGGAGTCGGAACCTCAGACACGGGCCCTTTTAGCAGAAAAGGCAGAGTTCAAGCAGAAGGAAAAGTAGGTTAGCAAAGAGGAGTGATATTCAAAAATATTTGTGTATATGCATTACCAAATCCATAAATTCAAAAACTAAATTTAAGTTCTGTTGCGACATTCATGTTGTGCACATGTGTGTAATTTATGTCATATTTATTATAATTTTATTTTGTGATTCAGTTTCACAATCGCCCATGCACACAAGGTTTTATAGCATACTGTAAACATATTGACACACTAAAAGCAATGTTAAAATGTACACAGGTTTCTAAATTTGTGCAAGTGGGTGAGGGAGGGGAAGGGTATAAGTCAAGCATGCTTGTTACGAAAGGCGTGCATTAGCCAAAAGAAGTGCACTTTGCATCTACTCATTTCAAACCCTGATGGGCAAGGTCTGGGCTTAACGTTTACTATTACAGTTTACTAATGTTAATAGTAAACTAACTTTAAATTTTACTAAATTTGGTTTAAATTCTGTAGTTGGTCAGCAGCACTAAAATATGACGTTGCAAAATCTGTTTTAGGGAGCGGTGGCAAAGGTGGTTTGGCAAAACCAAGAATGGCGTCACCACTAGAAGAACCGCCAACAGCAAGAGAGCTGCCAGCACCATGGCCGCCTCAGCCTCAAAGCGCCCGAGAGAAATGACTCCAGCAGAATTAAAAGACCACAAGAGACTGCTGAGACAAAGGTCGAGACAAAATGAGACTCCAATGAAAAGTGTCTGGAGACTCCGAAAAGACAGGGATTATCACAGAAAAAAGCGAGCGGAGCAGCAGCCTTCAGCAACTTCACATGCAGATCAGCCTCTGACAGCTAGTCCAATCAAGAAGTCAGAGTACAAGCTTGTGTGTAAAGTCAGAAAGGCAATGGCGGTAAAGAAACCACTTAAATTTGCCAGGCTGATAAGAAACCTTGTTCACAAAACTCGCAGCCCAAGAAAGCGCCAAGCTATGAAGGAGCAAGGATTGCTACACACTTCCTCTCAGAAAATTGGATTTGTGCAGAAGTGCCGTCGCCGTTTGTTCGGCAAGAAAAGGAAGACCAGGAAAGATGCTCTGAGGGACAGACACCGAAATAACATCAAGCTCTTCTACTTGAGAGATGACATTTCTCGTGTGTTGCCACACAAACGGTATGCTACAAAGCATGGTCCTGGATACCTTATGCAACAGACACTGAAAGCAGCCTATGAAATTTTTTAAAAAGAACACCCAGACATCAAAGTTGGATATACCCTGTTCACTCAGCTCAGACCTCGGAATGTCCGAAAAATTTCATCTACCTTCCTGGACACATGCCAGTGCGTGTCGTGCATCAATGTACGCCTCAAGGTACTGGCACTTGATAGGGCTGTGAGGCAGACAGATCTTGATGCATCCATGAAGCTGAAAGACGAATATGGGATGTACCATCTCCTGTTGTGCAACAAAGGCCCAGATAAATTCCACAAGAGTGACTGCGTCTGTGGAAAGTGCAGCATCTGTAAGGACTATACACTGACCATCAGAAACCACTACTGCAGGTTAGCAGAGGAAAACCCCACAGTCACTTGGGTGCACTGGGAGCAAAGCCCAGAGGGTCGGCATGGGCGGGAGCCAGTTGTGAAAAAAGACAGCGTGAGAACGCTCATTGAAGAACTTGTTGCTGACATCACTTCACCTTCAAAGAACACAACATTTGTGCAGCACCTTTTTACAGCAAACTGGCAAGGCAGCCAGTATAGAGAACTAAAAAATACTCTTGATGAAGGTGAACTTATGTTGGTTATGGACTACGCAGAAAACAGGAAGAGCCAGTTCCAGGATGAGGTTAAGTCGGCTCATTTTGGAAAACAGCAATTTTCCCTACACCCTGTGGTAGCCTACTACAGGCAGCAAGGGAACCTTGTTCGTCATGCCCTGGACTTCATCACAGATGATATAACGCATGATTTCCACGCAGTCCATCAATTCACTGCACTCACCCTGGAGCACTTTACCAAGCTGGGCTTGCTGCAGCCTTCATCAAGGGTTTACATGTTCAGCGACAACTGTGCAGCCCAGTATAAGTGCAAGGGAACATTTGCAGACCTCACGCAGTACCAGGAGCAGGTCCAAAGAATTTACTTTGGAGCTGAACATGGGAAAGGTACATTTTTTGTGTGCTTTTAGTTTACATGTAAAAAATCGTGAATGTCAGCCTCTTGGCTAAAAATGGACAATTTAAAGGCTACATATTATTTCATGTTTACTGTGTTAAAGTTATAAAGAAGCACTTTTTGAAATAAAAATATAACATTTGGAAATTTTGAGATTTGTTTTGCAAATAAGTATACATATGGTTGGTTGCAGGTGAAGCTGATGGAGAAACGGGGACCATCAGCAAGCTGCTTGAAACTGATGTACTTTGCAGGCAGGCATACATCAGACATGCCAGGGACTTTTACACCTGGTGTGTAAAGAATATAACCAAAGATGAAGTAGACTTCAAGCGGGAGTTTGTGTATGTGGAGTCACATGCCATCAACTGCCAGCGACCACACGCTGCTGTGCAGCCCGTAAAAGGATGCAGAAAGCTTCACAAAGTGGTGAAAGTTTCTCCGTTTGTGATGAAGGCCAGACACTTGGCATGCCTTTGCCAAAACTGCAGGCGAGCAAACTACTATGGATGCATCAACAAAGAATACGTTGGCCTGCCAGTGCTCCACAGTCTGCAGCTTGTGGACAGGACAGATATGGAGGAAGATGAAACAGACAACCATGCGCCCACCCCCTCTGAGGACACCGCGGAGCACCGCCAGGAGTTTTTCGTAGCCGCCCAGCAGGAGCTGCTCCGAGCGCGAAGGTTTGGGTTTGGATCCTTCACTGCATGTGCACAGGTTATCCTGAGGAGGACAGCCTCCATTGTCCATTCCGGACCAGGAACCTGCTTTTCAAAAACAACAGGTAAACTAGTCATAACGTCTAACTTGTTTGATATATGTTCCCATGCTTATTAGATTGTTTTTCTTTATATGGTAGTGTTTAAATTTTAGATTGTTTTTCTTTGGCAGTGTTTAAATGTGTAAAATCTACTAAGACCTTTTACTTATTATTTGTTGTTACAGGTGGACGAGGTAGCAGAAAACCAACGGCCTGAGTGTGCAGTGCCAGCTGGACGTTTTGCCAAACTCACTGCTGCGGATGGCAACTGCCTGGCTTGTGCCATCAGCTTCGCAGTTTTTGGCACTGATAGTTTCCACACAGAGCTAAGAATCCGAATTGTGTGCGAGTTAGCATTGCGAGAAATGGACTACCTAAGTGCAAATTTTGTAACAAAGGGAACAGATCTTGATGGGAGGGCTGCACTGCAGTTTTTCCATGTAACCGGGGACTTCTATGGGGTTCCTTCACTCCGAACTGCGTTTGAGTGTGAGGTGATGGCTACTGCTGAAAACAGTAAAGATATGGGCATGTGGCACCTTCTTGCTGCTGCCAATGTGCTACAGTGTCAAGTCATTTCAGTTTATCCCCTTCAGGTGGACCAGCTGTCAAGGACATGCTATCCAGACCACCATTCACATTTTTCCATTTATGTCCAGTGGACATCTAACCTGGAAGACATGGTGGCCCTCTCACCCTCCTGGACAGCCAATCACTTTGTCCCTGTTGTACAGGAGCAAGTGATATCACCACCAAGAGTTGGTGACCACGTGCTTGCAAACGTTACAACAGTTGATGGAGCAACAAGACAGTTTTATGCCTTGGTCATTGATCCCACTATCCGTCCCGGGATACCAGAACTGAGGCCTAACACTCAGACTCTACTTCTTGGCGACTCGGTACTGCGCGGCCTGCACGGTAATCTGATGTCTGTCACTGACACAGACAAGGCGCAAGTTGTGTCAGTGTCGGGCCTCAGCAGAGCCGATATCCTTCAGCGCCTTCACGATTCCGAGCCCACGAATACAGTCACCACAGTCGTTGTACATGTTGGCATAAACGACTGTAAGCGTGGGTTCGTCATCGGCAGGAAGGGCTGGAAGGATGTGATCTCCGCTGCCAAACATGCCTTCCCTAAAGCGAAGATCTACATGTCCTCCGTCTTGCCAGTAAATAACGAACGCCAGCAAGTAGACCCGTGCATCGCCGACACTAACATGTACCTGAGAGAAGTGTGCGAGTCGCTAAAGTTAAACCTCGTTGACAATGACTGTGCCTTCTATACTAGGACAGGCGAACTGAAAACTGGATGGTACACGGATACAATTCATCCCAACAGGCGGGGTACTAGCACCCTTGCCATCAATATCAAGCGGACATATTCTAGCGTAATGTCGCGTAACAAAGATGGGCAACACCCCCGCCAACACACGCAACAAGACAAGCATGATAGCGAGGACAGAAACTCGCGACAAGTACGTAGACTGCACCGAGGGCCGCCACAGCTGAAAACTAAGACTGATCAGAGGGATCCAAACCCCTGTGAAAAAGCTACCCCGATAATGTCGGGTAATCCCATCCAGCCGGTCAATAGATCAAAGGATGTACCGACCACTGACCCGAAGCAACAGCAACCCCTCTATGGCTCTGCTCCACAGCCTATGGGCCCCCCGCCTTTTGTCCCGGCTGGTCGGCCCATGTACCCGTATCCTTCTTACTTTTACCCCCACCCCCTCCAGTGCCAGCCCTCAGCCTCACGTGGGCAGCTTAGTGACAGTGACTTTGCAGTGTTGTTTAATTTGCTTGACAGGATCAGGCCACGTGCCGGACAGTAGATAGTGCGATTCTAGGCGTCTGGTGTAATTTCTTGCCCAGGGTTTATTGACAGATTTCTAGTGTGCGATCGGTTAACTGCTTATTTGGAATAACAATTTTGACGAAGTTGATATTTTTTTCTTTTAATTTTTTGTATCTTCTTTGCAATAGAATAGTGTGTAGTCATAACATTTATTCACCTTTTTTCAATTACCTTTTTGTCATAATCAATTATCTTGTACTTTGCATTTATCAACAAGTGAAAACTGTGACACGTAACTTGTTCTTTTTGTGAGACAGTGGCACCGACGTGGACACGTGTGTGTATGTACTGTGAGAACCTTTGAGTGCCCGTTTGTGTATCGACCGATTTCACTTCCAACCGGTTTTGTTCATTATCTCTTATTGACACTTCATACACTAAGTGAATACTGTCTCTTCCTGTAGTTTTATTTATTTGTGTACGAAACCCTCCTTGTCACAAAGCTTCCTTTTTATTTTATAATTATATACCTCTTTAAATAAGACAATTTTTGTACTTTTATATACTTTGACGTTCATAGTGATAGTATGCCTGACGGTGGTACAAAAAATGATATATTTTGTGGTGGTGGACTTAAAATAGGTCACCTGAATATCTATCATCTTGTCAATAAAGTGCCAGATCTCTGTGTGTTTTTGAACCAGCCCAAACACTTCCACATTTTTGGTGTTTCTGAATCAAGACTTAAGAACAAAATCAGAAATGCTTCCATCTCTATTCCCAACTATAAAATATTTCGCAAAGATGCCGATTTGCCTCAACACACAGGGCTAGCGATTTACATGCATACGTCTGTATCTAGCTACGCCAAGCGGCGTCTAGACCTCGAATTTACCAAAGTGGAGTGTATGTGGCTCGAGTTAAAAACACCACAGTCATCACCTATACTAATCGGCTTTGTCTATAGAAATCCGGCAGCCGGCTGGGATTGGTTTGATGAGTTTACAGCTTTGATGGACAAGGCAAGTCAGAGCAAATGTGACATATTTCTCCTAGGTGATTTCAACATCGACCTATCTAGACCTAAGGGATCAAATGCAGCATGGACCATGACCACATCGCTATTTGGTTTGACACAAATAATTAAAGCACAAACTAGAATCACATCTACATCATCAACGCTCATTGATCATATTTATGTTACCAACAAGGACAGAATAACTAGTGCGAATGTCCCGACCTTAGCCATTAGTGATCATAACCCGGTATGTTGTACAATTGCTCTGAAGCTTGATAGGCCAAAGAAAAACAAACACACAACTATAATGTATCGTTCTTATAAAAAATTTGATAGGGATAAATTCATGCACGATTTGCACAATACACCCTTTGATGATGTATACTGCCACACTTGCCCTGACAATGCCTTGTCTTGTTGGATGAGTCTGTTCCTCGGAGTCCTTAACAAGCACGCGCCCCTCAGGCTAAAACGCGTTAAACATACTACCATGCCGCCCTGGTTAACATTGGACATTAAAAATGCTATGTCGCTCAGAGACAAACTTAGAAAAGAAAAACGCTTTGATGACTACAAAAAACAACGTAATCAAGTAAAATATCTGGTAAGGGCTGCAAAAAAAGCATTCTTCAATCAAATGATCTCAGAAAACCGTGACACAGCATCCATTTGGAGAGCACTAAATGCTATTACTAAAGGAAAAGCAGCCCCAGAAATACCATCTCATTTAACTTCAGACAAATTTAACAAATATTTTCTATCAGCCGCTGAAAATCTAGCCCAATCGGCATCAAATATCAGTACGCAATATAGTATCTCAAGTCTTCTGAGATCTTTCAGCGAAGCAACAAATATAACACAAAAATTCGTAATTCCTAATATATCAATAGCAGAAATCGGTAAGTATATTTCTGACATGCCGAATAAGAAAAGTAGAGGGATTGATGATATTGATAACCAATCACTAAAATTGTCGTTGCCTTACACAATACAATCCCTTACATACATTTTTAATCTGTGTATAAATAAAAGTTATTTTCCTACAGTCCTGAAGCAAGCAAAGGTAGTTCCGATCCCCAAAACTAAAAACCTTGAAGATATTCATAATTACCGACCGATCTCTTTGCTCTCAGCCTTGTCAAAGCCATTAGAGCGGCACATTCACAAGCATCTTCTTAATTTCCTTGAGAAGGGTAATTTACTAAACATTCATCAGTCCGGTTTTCGCCCGACCCATTCATGCCAGTCAGCACTCACACATATTGTAGATTGCTGGCTAGAGTCAATTAATAAAAATTTAATGTCGGGAGCAGTTTTCCTAGATCTTAAAAAAGCTTTTGATCTTGTGGACCATGAGATTCTCTTACATAAGCTTACAATATACCACATGGACGAAACTACAATAACTTTTCTCAGATCCTATTTGGAAGACCGAAAGCAAAAAGTATACGTCCATGGTCAGTACTCTAGGCAAGGCCATGTTAAATTTGGAGTTCCTCAAGGATCAATTCTAGGACCCCTCCTATTTCCTTTACATATTTCCGACCCTAACGTTAATTGTAATCTCTTTGCGGACGACACAAGCCTTCACGTTCCTGGTAAGAACAGTCATGATATTAGTCGTCATTTACAATCCAGTCTTGACGAAGTTTCTGATTGGTGCTGTAAAAACCACATGGTACTACATCCTGATAAGACGAAGAGCATGTTAATCACCTCACGACAAAAACACCAACTTCACCCCCCTTCACTAACGCTCAGTCTTAATTGCCAACCTATTCAACAAGTTCATGAACGCAACTTCCTTGGAATATGTATAGATGAGCAACTAAGTTGGGAGAAACATGTGACTAATATATGTAAGAAAATATCAAAAAATATTTTTCTTTTATCACAATTGAGAAGTGTGAGTGACATAAATACACGAAAAATGTTTTTTCATGCACACATTAAATCTCATGTTGATTACATCTCCACTGTTTGGGATGGTAGCGGTGATGTGCATATCAAAAAACTAAATTCACTATACAAAATTGATTGATTGTACATTGCTTAACGTCCCGACAGCAACAAGGCTTTCTCAGGACGTGCCTGCACTGCTTGTGAAAAAAAAAAAAAAAAAAAAAAAAAAAAAATATAAACAGAACATTGAATGTATGTCGCCAGCCGGTCAAATACGTTAAATAAACCTACAACATGGGGCCTAAATAAAGCTAAGACCATTTAGCAACACACATCCAATATCAAGAGCTACAGGCAGTGCAGACAGTAGGGAGAGTTTTAAAAAGGCAAATACAGGTGAATGGACAAAGGGTAGACAGAAACACATGCCCCAGAATAGAGAAAAACCCACCCTGTGGGGCTGACCAGGGTGACCCTGGGAACTAAAAAATACCTAACCCCACCCAAGTCCCCCAGGGCAGACCCGGGTGGGGGTCACTATACAAAAGAGCCATTAAACGTGTAGATAAAAGATCCATTTCTACCGCTGTAAAACTGCAAAATCTCAAACTTCTTGGCCTTCGTCAACAACTCGTTTACAAGTGCATACTTATGTTTAAAATTCTCCACAAGAAAGCTCCACAGTATCTAACAGCTAAATTTACTCCACGACAGTGTGAAAGGTCCTCGAGGAACAGTACTCTTCGATTACCACTACCTCGCATTGACTTATTCAAATCAAGCCTACTTTTCGGGACCACTTTTATGGAATTCACTTCCTCAACATTTAAAAACACTAACCCACCTTTCCTCCTTTAAAACAAAACTACACATATACCTGATGGAAACTGCTTAGATATATTATTTTTATCCTGTCATTCTGATGAAAGGTTATGTAAATGTATATATGTTAGTGCGTGCATTTACACGGCTGTAAAGGTGTGTGTATGTATGTTTGATTCTTGGTACTTTGTGCTTGTTTTTGCTGTGCTATGATTTTTCTCCTATGTAATTTGTGCTGAGGAGTGTTACTTCCTTTTTTGTATTTGTTTATTGCTACCTTAGTAGTATCATTTTCTGTACTGCGTGTGTCTGTACTTATTTAGTTATGTTTTTTGTTTGCGTTAAATATTTTTTGTTTGTCTTCATTATATTTCATGTTGTAGAACGTTAGAAACGGCAAGTTTGAAAAATGACGTATTTGTATCTGTCAAAACTTCTACCGTTATGTAATAAAGTTTCATCATCATCATCATCCTCCCTCTGCACTGGGAGAGAATGAACTGTTTGTAATGTTTTTCAGGGCAAGTGGAAATGGTCGCTTCTATGTGGCAGACCCTGCAGACAAGTGGCCAATTGCTGTGTCTGATGTGAAAGTACTACCACCTACTATCAATAGCTGTGGTCACCACTTCTTTTGACATTGTTTTCATAATGTGCAAGCTTTTGAATATAATTATGTTTTGTTAAATGTGTTTGCCTTTTTGCTTGTTTGCAGCCACGATTACTTGATTAGTTGATTACTTAGGATGAATCATAAACCTGCTTGCTTCGTTCTCTATGCAAACATATTATTACTTTTTTTCAGAGCTCTTGTAGCTGCATTTGACTTTTTAAAAGGGCTGATAATTGCTTTGTATGGATTGAAATTGTGTAAATCCATAACTTTTACTGTTTTATACCATGAATAATATTAGTGAAAATCCAAAACTTTTATCACATGTGCTTTCGTACCATACATGTAGTCTTTCCAATATATCGTTTGTTTCATTTAGGTCGTAGAGCTCATAATGTTGGTTTTTGTCAAAATACCTTGTGTTAATGTCAAAATGTTGATCAATATGGCTGTGCACAATGGGTTTATGTATAAAGAAACACTACACAACAATCGGATGACTGTTGTTCATATTCATTATCAAACGCAGTTTGTACGTTGCAAGAAATGACACGTTCTTGCGTTCTTTTTCACTTAGATATAGACTATAGGTGTTGATTTATGGTATTTATAGATACACTGTGCTTGTGGCAGACACCCTGCATTACATCATATATGTATTCTTCCATTTAATAAATTTTTAGATGTCCATTTATTCAGGGTTCTATTTTCACACGCGCATGAAATTTAGGGGGTAGAGGTACTTCAACCACCATAACATTCATAGAAACCTTAGAGATCACTTAGAAAACTTTTGCTGTTGAGCACAGATAACTGCTTAACAATCTTAAATAGTTTTGAAGTCTATGTCTTACATTTAGAAACCATGATTGATTGTACATTGCTTAACGTCCCGACAGCAACAAGGCTTTCTCAGGACGTGCCTGCACTGCTTGTGAAAAAAAAAAAAAAAACACAAAAAAACCCCAGAACATTGAATGTATGTCGCCAGCCGGTCAAATACGTTAAATAAACCTAACACATGGGGCCTAAATAAAGCTAAGACCATTTAGCAACACACATCCAATATCAAGAGCTACAGGCAGTGCAGACAGTAGGGAGAGTTTTAAAAAGGCAAATACAGGTGAATGGACAAAGGGTAGACAGAAACACATGCCCCAGAATAGAGAAAAACCCACCCTGTGGGGCTGACCAGGGTGACCCTGGGAACTAAAAAATACCTAACCCCACCCAAGTCCCCCAGGGCAGACCCGGGTGGGGTATTTAGAAACCAGGGATAAACTTTATGTACCAAGGATACTGTAAAACGGCAACAGAAATCATAGATCAGCAAGTCCTTAATACATTTTACACCTTTCAGGCATCTCTTTTTGCTTCTAAAATAAAGCTGTGAGCCCCATAACTTATAATCATTAATGTTTTTGTCTGTTTATCAAGTTTATTTGGTAGCAGTCTTTGTTTCATATTCAATGATTTATTTTCATTATTTCACAGATACGTTTCTTCGCATGTCAATTTCTCAAAAACCGGAATGCTACCTATAACTTTTCTTACTGTTCAGTGTTGTCATAAAGTTTAACTTTCATATAAACCCATTTTGGGACTTCTGTTGTGCATTTGATTTTTATTGTGTATGGGTGAGGAAAGGGCAAATGGCCGAAACCACAACTGTGAAACCTGTCTATTACAAGACACATTCAGTGCAGCGTGCAAACTTGACGACGAGTTTCACGCTGCTGAGTGCATTCTGAATAAACCTGGGCAGAAACAATGTTACAATAGAAAGGCTTGCCATTTTCACGAGATATCAAACAAAATGGAGAATCATTCAATGCCTACTTAACCCATTGTTAACCCCACAGCCATATTTCTCAAATTTTGGAGATGTCAACTAATGCCTATGAACCATTAGCAGGAGATGGATCAACCATGACAATTCAAGGGTTGTGCCAGATAAGCTTGGCGCCTGAAGGCGCCAAGCTAATCTGGCACTACCCTTCAATTATCATGGCAGTTTTCGTCGGCAAATCGGCCATTCACAGATAAAATTCCAAAATGTCCGAAAGAGTGACGTTCTGATCGGCTAGCTGTCCTAAGGTTTTACACCTCATTCGGCCACCCTTTGTCCGTTTTTTGTTTGCTTGTCTCATGTCTGTTTCGTTATTATTGCTTCTGGCCATATTAATTTCCTATCGGATAAATAAAGGTGTTATGAGTTACGAGTTTTTGTCGAGCATCGCGTATCGGAAGCGCCAAGCAGCAGAGAGAGAGAGAGAGAGAAACTCCCCTTGTTGCTAACGGCGTGCTTCCGGCATTACCATTTTCGTTTTCGAAATGCCGCCGAAAAAGAAACCAAAACTTATCAGTGGCCAGCGCTTCCTCTCGTTTCTTAATAAATGTAAATAAAATTTTTTCTTCAGTGTTCTGTGTGTGGTATTGTAAGTCAAATTTCTAGCAACATCACTGTCATGGTCGATCCATCTCCTGCTGTAGGGACTCGGGGCTAAATGTGTTAATGGATTTTAAACTGAAGCCGCAAACATGGGTGATTTTGGCCAGCTGATTGATTCGTTGATCAAGGACAGAGCAGTAGGAGGAATAAAATGTGAACATGTGAGGGCGTGCTTTCTCAGGGAGCCAGATTTGACACCCCTCCTGTCACAAATAAACTGACAACCAAACATAAAATCAGTACTATTTGACATCTAGCCACATACATTTTTGGGCCAACATGGAATTCAGACTTTTTTCAGTGTCACTGTTCACAATGAGCTTTCAGGTTGTAGCTACCAAATGTAGGTTGTTCCCTAGAGGCATCAGAATAATTCAGGAGAAAGATAGTTCATGGGGAGTTCAAGAATACCTTGGGGCCAAGTTATTCCGACACGACTTTTGAACTACCATACTTGCGGATGTCAGGGCTGAATGGCTTAAGTTTTGCTGCTACAGTCAAACACAAACGTGATGATATATATTTTTCTTGTCAGCTTTCTCTGTACCATGATGCTGATCAGTCAGCATGTGAAGTTGTAATAGACGTCAGCTGATTTTTGGATCCAAGTGCGCAGTTTGTCCTGCCGCAGCTGTCTCCAAACCTGCTGATAGTCGATGGCCGCAGACTTGATCTGGCGGTAGGTGAGGTTTTCCAGTTCTGCATCACTCCCAAGTTCTCTGCAACACGGACAATAAAAATAACTTCTGGGCTCCCAGCTGTTGGGATGGCGCCAAACTAATCTGGCACTACCCTTGAGCCATCACGACTGACCCATCTCCATCAGCCGTCTCTCAAAGGTGAATTATTGAAGTGATCTGCTTCAGGGCAGGTTTCTGGTTGCTACAATTTTCCATGGTCGCAATGTTGTCTTGCCTAACAAAGACATTTTCTACCATTTCTTTAACCCATTTTACATCCTACATTTTGTTTCCTGTTGTCCTTTGACAACTACATTACTTCATTAGGAGAAAGATCAACCATTTCAGTTCAAGTGTGGTACCAGAATAGCTTGGCGCCTCAGGTGCCAAGTTATTCTGGCACCACCCTTGAACTATCGTGACAGTGATTTTCTACTCCCTCCTGCGAGCATCCAGAGATTTCTCCTAGATGTACAAAAGAGAAGATAAACAGACAAGTCTTTTGTCTTTTTTTACAACGTTCAAACTTCACAACTTATACTTTTTACCCTGAATTTTTGTGGAACATAAAATATTGCAAACTATCAACCATTTCTTGCCTGGAGCTGGATCTCTCAACAGGTCTTAGACAGGAGCAGGTTAAACCCTTAACTGTTGCGTGTTGGTACTGGTCTTTGTCACGATAATTCCTGCAGGAATTATCGCTACAAAAAATGCTACCACAACATAGGAGCAGGTTAAACCTTAACCCTCTGCGTGTTGGTGCTGGTCTTTTCACAATAATTCCTGCAGGAATTATTGCCACAAAAAATGCTACCACAACACAAAAGGATTAACTTCCTGTGGTTGCAGCATGTGTTCTCTAAAAGCCTTGTTTATTCAAAGGTCAAGTCTTAGCAGTTCACTGATACAAAGGTATAGATCCTCCTGAGCCCTGCAACTGCAGAACTTTTTGTTGTCACAACTATTTAGTCAACTGCATATAATCAATGAACAAATGCAATGGGCAATGCAAATCAATTTCCACTGGTTCGACGATAAATTATTATTATTATTAAGCCACTTAGCTCCAAGGCCATATTTCCTAAATTCTGGACTGAGGCGTCACTTAACAATTATGTACCAGTTGCAGGAGATGGATTACTTACTTACTTACGCCTGTCACCCCTACCCGGGTATAGGCCGTCGACGAGAGACCTCCAGCAACTCCTGTCCTGTGCTTCTCCTTCGATTCTACTCCAGGTGGTTCCCAGTCTCTTGATGTCTGCTTGGAGGTCTCGACGCCAGGAGTTTCTCGGCCTACCTCTTTTCCTCTTTCCCTGGGGGTTCCATGACAATGCCTGCCTAGTGATACTGGAAGCTGGCTTTCTCAGACTGTGACCGATCCATCCCCATCTTCTTCGCCCAATTTCATTCTCTGCTGTTATCTGCTCTGTTCTCTCCCAGAGTCTGACGTTGCTGATCTTCTCTGGCCAGTGGATTTTCAAACTTCTTCTAAGGCAACTGTTCATGAAGGTCTGTACTCTGTTGACTGTGGTTTTTGTCAATCTCCAAGTCTCTGCTCCATATAGGAGAACTGCTTTTACATTGGAGTTGAAAATCCGGACTTTGGTGTGTTGTGACAGCTCTCTGGAACTCCACACTTTTTTCAACTGGAGAAAGGCTGCTCTGGCTTTACCGATTCGTGCTCTGACATCTGCATCAGTGCTGCCTTTTTTTGTCTATGATGCTCCTGAGATAGGTGAAGGACTCCACCTCCTCCAACGGGGTGCCAGCAAGCAAGACTGGTTCCTCCCTGGTTGCGTTCAGCCTCATTGTCTTTGTTTTCTGTTTGTGAATGGTGAGGCCCACTTGGGACGAGATGTCAGCAAGCCTCGTGGTCTTGTCCTGCATTTGTTGATGAGTGTGGGACAGTAATGCCAAGTCGTCTGCAAAATCGAGGTCGTCAAGCTGTGTCCACAGTATTCCACTTCGTCTGTGCTCTGTGGTCATCTTCATGACCCAATCTATGGCCAGTAGGAAGAGGAACGGAGACAGCAGACACCCCTGCCTGACACCAGTTCTGACCTGGAGCTCCCTGGTGAACTGCCCTTCGTGGATCACGCGACATGTCATGCCATCGTAGCTGCTCTTGATCAGGCGGACGAGCTTTGTGGGTACACCGTAGTGTCGTAGGAGTTTCCACAGAGTCTCTCGATCTACACTGTCAAATGCTTTCTCATAATCCACAAAGTTGACGTACAGCGGGGAGCTCCACTCCAGAGACTGTTCCACGATGATGCGGAGAGTGGCGATCTGGTCTGTACATGATCGGTTCTTCCTGAATCCTGCTTGCTGGTCTCTCAGCTGGGGGTCAACGGAGCTCTTCATTCTCTCCAGGATGATCCTGTTGAAGACCTTTCCTGGTACTGACAGCAAGGTGATTCCTCTGTAGTTGGAACACTTGCTGAGGTCGCCTTTCTTGGGAAGCTTGATTAGGTACCCCTCCTTCCAGTCAGCCGGCATCACCTCATCTTCCCAGATCTTTCCAAACAGTGGGTACAGCATCTCCACTGTTGTCTCTAGGTCTGCTTTCAGAGACTCCGCTGGGATGCCATCTGGGCCTGCTGCTTTGCCATTCTTCAAAAATGCCACTGCTCTTCTGATCTCTTCCCGTCTGGGTCTGTCACAGCTGATGGGTAGGTCGGTCTCTGCCGGCTGGATGTCTGGGGGGTCGGGTGGGCTAGGTCTGTTCAGTAACTCTTCAAAATACTCGGCCCATCTGTCGAGTTGGTCTGCTCTGTCTGCAATAGGCTTGCCTTCTTTGTCTTTTACTGGTCTTTCTGTATGGCCATACTTGCCTGACAATCTTCTGGTAATGTCGTAGAGCTGTTTCATATTGCCGCTGCCTGCTGCCTTTTCTGCCAGGCTGCCTGTGTAGGCCCTCTTGTCTGCCCTGATACTCCTCTTCACCTCGCGGTTGGCTTCTGAGTATTCCCCCTGTGCCCTTACTTTGGCTGCTCTCGTGCGACTGTTGTTGACAACTGCTTTCTTCTGCTTCCTCACTTCTATCTTCTTCAAGGTCTGTGCCGACAGCCAGTCCTTGTGATGGTGTTTCCTGAACCCTACAGTGTCTTTGCAGGTTGAGTTCAGCGCCTCTCTAACTGCCTTCCACTGCTGCTCTGTGGTGGCCGCCTCCTCTTCATTTACTAGCTCCTGTAGCGCTTGAAACCGGTTGGACAGCACCAGTTTGAACTCTTCTCTAACTCCAGTTTCTCTCAGGAGGCCTACATTATAGCGCTGTCTTCTTGTTGTCTCTGTGCGGCTTTTCTTTAGCTTGAGCTTCATTCTTAAGGTAAGCAGATGGTGGTCGGAGGCGACATCTGCTCCCCTCCTCACTCGAACATCTTGAAGGGATCTTCTAAATTTCTTGCTAATGCAGATATGGTCTATTTGGTTCTCTGTTGTATGGTCAGGTGAGACCCAAGTTGCTTTGTGTATCCTTCTGTGTGGGAAGATGCTGCCTCCAATGACAAGTCGGTTTAGAGCACAAAAGTCTACAAACCTCTCCCCGTTCTCACTCATCTCCGAGCCTAGTCCCTGTCTCCCCATCACCTCTTCGTATCCGGTGTTGTCCTCCCCTATTTTGGCATTAAAATCGCCCATGACGATGGTGATGTCTCGCTCCGCACATTTGTCCAAGGCACTCTGGAGTCGGTCGTAGAACTCTTGTTTCTCTTCCTCGTCCCTGTCATTAGTGGGCGCATAACACTGGATGACGTTCAGCTTGAGCTTTTTCTTGGTTTTAAAGGCTGCTGTGATGATTCTTGGCCCAAGAGGTTCCCAGCCCATCAGCGCTCTCTGTGCCACTGGTGACAGCATGAATGCTACGCCTTCTGTATGGGGGGCATTCTCCTCTTCATGACCTGAATACAGAATCATCTCCCCACTTAACAGCCTTTTCTGGCCAGACTGCGTCCATCTGGCTTCACTGATGCCTAGCAGGGAAAGGTTGTACTTTTGCATTTCCGCTGCTATCTGGGCGGCCTTGCCGCTCTGGTACATGGTCTTGACGTTCCATGTGCCCATGGTGGTATCCCTGGATAGAGAGAGGCGGCTCGGTCCTGTGGCTTCCGAAGACTTCCGGCTTTCACCACAGGACATCATAAGTCTTCTGGTAGAAGAACCTTCCTCCTCCAGGAAAGGAATTACTGTTAGTCTTTTCGTCGGCGTTTTTGTAGCTATTTCCTTTTTTGCAGGGTGGGGAAGCTACCCCCACGCCCAACCCCCTTACTAGGAGGACCAGGGGTTTTCTGTCGGGGTCACCTACCCTTAGACCATGTTGGTTCATGGCACCTTATTTCATTCGGTGCACCCCTCTCACGAGGGACCACCTATCCACCACCCAGGGGACGCGCCTCAACGCCATATTGTCCCAGCGCGAGGGCAGGAGATGGATGGACCACGATAATTCAAGGGTAGTGCCAGATTAGCTTGGCGCCTTCAGGCACCAAGCTAAATCTGGCATTACCCTTGAATTATCATAGACCATACATCTTCTGCTGTAGGGCACTTGGGATAAATGGTTTGACATTTTTATTATTTTCACCTGTCATTACCTGACCACCCATGGCCTCTGATCTTGAGGAATAGTCTTCACCAGTTGAATGAATCTGCCCAGCAAAGATTTTGGACAAATGCTGCTTCTGAAAAATGACAACAAAATGAATCACACTATAAAATAAATCAAAAATTGACTGTTAAAACAAATGATTGGTTAAATGATTGTTGTTTTTTTTTTAATCCCATTCAGTTCTGACACTCAACTGAGTAAGAGTATGGATCAACCAAGACAGTCCAAGGGTGGTGCCAGAATAGCTTTGCAATTATGGCACCAACCTTGAAGCATCATGATCGATTTGTCTCCAGAGCTGATGTGTAGTCCTTAGACTTCCTTAACTCCCAAACTTTGGAAAACAAATCAAAATTTGTGTTCAACATGTTCATTTCCAGCAGCAACTGTTATGAACTAAATATACGGTAGTCGCCATGAACTGTGATAGCTCAAGGCTTTGCCTGATGCGTTAGTCACTACTTATCGGTACTATCCTAGAGCACTGACCAGCATACAGCTTTCAAATGACAAACCTTGCAGCAGGCCTGTTGATGGCTTTCTTGGTGATGCCTTGGCGGCGACCATTGACAATCACTTCCTGATGACCTGCTTTCTGGTGGTGGTGCCAGACAATTGCTAAAACCATATTTGAGACAATTTTTTAACCCGTATCATTCGGAATACACTAGTGTGTGAAAGAAGTTTGACTAAAATAGTTCAAGGGTAGTGCCAGAATAGCTTGGCGCCTCTAGGTGCCAGGCTATTCTGGCACTACCCTTGAACTAAAGCCATTGGTCTATATCCTTATCTGCAAGTACTATAATGTAGCTTGCATACGGCAGTGTACAAATTTTTAGCTTTTTAGCCTCAGTATGATACGGGTTAACATATTTTTACATAAATGGCAATAAAGTTCTATCTTATCTTATGGTGAGAAATAAGCAAATGTGTGGAAAAATTGGCATTTTTGTCCAGAACTTGATGAAAAGTGGCAAAATACTTTCAGTTAAAGTCAACGGACAGTTCACTAAACCCCTCGACTGTTACCGACAATACTGCTTGGCAGAAAAAACATCCCTGCACACCATTTCTGCCAGATAGTATCCTCAGCAATGTTGAATATTGAACCTGTTCATTGTCAGCCGACGCAGTCTGTGTTTTTGCAATCTTCGTTGATTCAACACCAACAAGCCCTAGCTGTCCCAGGAACATGGATTCAAAGTGGCAGCAGCAATAGACATAGATCCTCATAAGCCCCTGCAACTGCAGGGGCTCATGAGGATCTATACCTCTTGCAGTTAGGTGGTGTCAAATTTTTTTCCCGGCACTGAACAGGTAAAACAAAATCAGATAACACTTTTCCAGACGTATGTCCCACCTGCATTTTTTACTTCGTAAATTACTCTGCTTTTACAAAAACTTTATAAATGACCACTTGGCCTCCATGACACTGTCTTACAATCCCGGGTGTACTGTTAGAACATCATACCAAGTGCCAGAGACTGAACATGATAGTTCATGGGAAGCTCGATTAGCTTGGTGCCTTCAAAGCGCCAAGCTAATCGAGCAATGTTACCTATCTTTGTCAGTCTTGTACTGAATGTAACAAGTAGTACCCTTGAGACATCATGGTCAATCATAATGCTGGTGCATGTATTGAGCAACTTACATGCACTACATGGCACAATGTTACTGCTGGCATCAGTCCCACCACAATCAGCTTCCACACTGCTCTGACTATGGGGGAACCTGACACTGGACTGTCTGCACTGTGGTAGATGAGGTGTGTAGAGAAAGTGGTCAGTCTTGAATGAGGATATCCGATCAAAGATGGCCCTTTGCAGCGCACTCTCACTGTATGGACAGCTGCAGCATGAGGAAAGACTAGTTAAAACAATGCTCGAGGAGAGACCAAAAAAGTATTATAACAAAATACAACAAGAATGGCAAGCCCTTATGGTTCGTGTGTATGACCAATCCACACATGCGTGACAATAAAAGGATGGCTTCTGCACCAACAAAATCCATGTTTCTCAAAATTTAATCAGTTTTCACACATCTGTAAACCCCCTGTGACCTTGACCTTTGTGATGAGTTGACTAAATTAGTATTATAGGAAGGCCTTATTATCAGCTACCTTTGTGCCAAATTTGCTTGAAAAGTTTGCAAAAATGTTGATAATAACTACATTTCTAACAAAAATTGGAATTTTATACACATTTGTTGACCTCTTGTGATCCTTGACCTTTTCAAATGGGTCATCCAAATTAGTATGCATAGATAGGTCTTACCATCAGGTATCTCTGTACCAAGTTTGGATTTGAAGTTGTGAATAGTATTTGAGAAAAAAACATCTTTTGTCAAAATATATTTCCAGAGCTCTTGTGACAATGTGACCCTTGACCTTTCTGAGGGGTCATCCAAATTAGTATGCATAGATAGGTCTTATCATCAGGTATCTCTGTACCAAGTTTGGGTTTGAAGTTGTGAATAGTATCTGAGGAAAAAAATCTTTTGTCAAAATATATCTATTTTTGGCCTATTTCCTGAGCTCTTGTGACCCTAGACCTTTGAGCGATCAACCAAATTAGTATACATAGAAAGGTCTTACCATCAGGTATCTCTGTACCAAGTTTGGGTTTGAAGTTGTGAAAAGTATTTGAGAAAAAATAAATTATGTCAAAATATAGCTTTTTTGACCTATTTCCTGAGCCCCTGCGACCTTGACCTTTGTGAGAGGTCACTGAAATTGGTATGTTTAGAAAGTTCTTGCCACAAAGTATCCTTGTTCCAAGTTTGACGACTGTAGCTTAAATCAGGCATCAGAACTGTTCACCCAAAAAAAATCTGAAAACGGCGATTTTGAAGAATTGTAGAGTTATTTAAAGCCATTTCCAAGTCAAAAGTGTTATTAAACAGGGGCCAGGAAAATCTGAAAATCGCCGAAAATCGGACAGTTCTGATGCCTGTTAAATAGTCTCCGAGAAAATGCCAACATTAAAGTTTACCACGGACGACGGACAGACACCACAAACATGCTCACTTTTGCTTCGCATGTGTGCCAAAAATAAATTATGTCCAAAAATAGCTATATTTTATATATTTCCTGATCCCCTGTGACCTTGACCTTTGTGAGAGGTCACTGAAATTGGTATGTTTAGAAAGGTCTTGCCACAAAGTATCCTTGGGCCAAGTTTGAAGACTGTAGCTTGAACAGTCTCTGAGAAAATGCCAACGTTAAAGTTTATCATGGACAGACGGATGACCACTGGCCCAGAACATACTTTTGCTTCGCACGTCAGCCAAAAATAGTCCCCTGGTGATCTGTTATATCCGAAGTTTACTGCATAAAGCAAATCCATGCACACAGCTGTGCAGAGCCACACTTTTAGTTAGGAGCGGACCAGGGGCCGAGTGCAAGATAAGCCATCTGGGGCAAGGCCGGGCGTGGGGGCAATTAATCATTAGCGTGCGCCTCTCCAGGCAGAGTGGAAGAGCTGTTCATGGTCCTAGAAAGGACTGCTCTTCCATTACCTTATACACTATGTGTACATGCTGACAGCCGCATACAGGCGCACTGCAGCGGAAACGCTGAAAAGTGTTACTGTTAGTAACTGAACATTCACAAAATGCGTTTTTGTCTCAAGAATCTCATTATAAGTTACATGAGTGTAAATTTGTAGCTGATAAAATTTGCTTCCTTTTCATACTAAACATGCCCATGCTGCTTACTACAGCACACCTTCAAGAGCAGTTACAATTATTTGCAATACAATAAACATGCACTGACAAAATAAAGCGTTAACTTTCAAGCTCAATCTGTTGTGCATGTAGGTTTTCTGTGGGATGAAAAGTTGATGTATCTATGCAGCATTCTAGCCTCTACGGTTATCACTTACTAGATTTTCAGGGCCAATCCTGCTAGAGCAACACTAGTGTCAGAAAGCACTCCACTGCTGAGAAGCTGGGAAGCTGGTAATCCGTTAGGTCCATCAAGACGATCAACACAAACATGCCAATACCAGCATTTGTGCACTGTGTTTATGCCGTACACTTGGGTTTACACAATAAATCACAACCCCTAACACAAGTAACAGGTCTTAAGCACACCACACTGGTTCCTTTACATTAACATTAACACAAATAACAGCTCTGAAGCACATCACACTGGGCCTTTATATCAACACGAACACAATTAATGGGTCCGAAGCATAGGACACTGGTGGTTCCTTAATATTAACAGTTTTTTTTTTAATTTCCCTTTCAGGGATGAATACAGCTTTTGTAATTGAATTGAATTACGTCTCCTTTTTCTGGTTGTTCGTTAATTATGTTTCACTTTTGTTAAGTTCATTTCTACAAAAAGGGAGGACTGCCAGTGCTAATAATTTAGGAAGACTACCCAATAAAGTAGGTACAACACTGTCAGTGTAGAAAACTGTGTTAATGATCATACACCTTAGTTGGCCAAAACGCACAAAAGAAGAATAAGAAAGAGAGGAGCTCTAAGTAATTGACTTGTTTTGAAGAAAGGTTATGTTCCAGCATCTACCGTGGTTTTCACTGGTGTGGTAGGCACAGACTGATTTCATTAGCTTGATTAGGCATGTGAAATTCACATTGTGACTTTGTCCACTTTGTAGGTGTGGAGGTGCTGGGAAGTTGGAAACTGCCCACAGTAATATTAATGTCATTTGCATCACATTTATGCCTAGCGCCACAGTCAGGTTTGAGTGGTCGGCCACCCTTCCCTAGCTGTGCAAATTTACTACACACAGTGCAGTCAGAGCTGTTGAGTGATGGATCATAAGTTGTCCGTATCTTGTTAGCTTGTTCAATTGCATTGTTTGCAGACTCAAGAGTGTGAGCAGATGATTTTCTTTTTAGTTTTGTTAGTCTATGGTAACATTTCACACAAAACGAATTTGAGTACAACAGTCCACTAGTTTCATCTATAGTAATTCCATGTATTTCCTGAAGTTCAGCTACATACATTTCACACAGTTTGATTGGTTTTTCATCAACTAAATCAAGTGTTCATTTTGACCTTCCTACACATACTCTACGTAGAGAATTTAACCTTTTAAAGTGAAAGGATTCTGTGTGTGCAAATGTTTCTTGTGTATGTTTAATTCCCACCATAACTGTACTGTCTTTCCCTTACCACCAGTTGGAATAAAGGAACCAGGATAATATGAATGAGCACACAACAGTTAGTACCTGATACTACTAGTACTAAACAGTATCACAGAGAATACTGGAGGCTATAAGCATAGCATAAAGCACAGGGATTACACTATACACAACAGTATTCCATAGAGAATAAATGTTCAGACCTGCTCAGTACTGTGCGAGGCACAGACAACTTATTATTCAGTCACACACAAACACGGTACCAGTCTTTATCCTCGGATTGCACCCTTTAAAAAAAAACGTCCCCTGAATAATACCACCAACACGGGAACCAGCAGGCAATGGTGCACAAGTGTGTTAAACGGTTTTATGTAGAAAACTTTTAAAGAGGAGATAGAGAACATTAAACACAGGCATAACACACCACGCATGAGTAGTCCATTACAGAGATTAGAGAAGGAATTTTTGCTGCCAGACAGTGACCTAATTAGCCTGCTCGCAACGGGGAGTGGCTACCGCATACCACAGCAGCAGGCGACAGGTCAAACTAAAGAGTGAGAAATCGGTCTTACTGGGCTGTGTGCAGCTTAAAAAAAAAAAAACAACAGCAGTGAGCTCTTAACCCATTTCATCCCAAGGCTGATTTTTTTTTTTTTAAATTGCTTATTGTCCTAAGAAGACTACATTGCAGATTGGGGGATAGACCAAGTATTTTAGTTCATGGGTGGTGCCAGAATAGCTTGTTGCCTCAGGTGCCAAGCTATTCTGGCACCACCCTTGAACCATCATAGTTAGATTCATTTCAAGCAATGGGTGTATCAGGATGAAAAGGGTTACATGAAGGCAGACAAACGTACAAATTCTAGGGTCATAGCTTGGAGTAGGAAAGCGCCAGGCTAACGGGTAATGAACGGGTTCATGAATGAGTGATAGGCCCAGACTGAAAGAGCTAAACATTTAACCCTCTTAACCCCACGGCCACATTTCTAAACTTTTGGAGGCGTTGTCTAACGACTATGTACCAGTTGTAGGAGATGGATTGATCATGATAATTCAAGGGTAGTGCCAGATGAGCTTGGCGCCTTCAGGCGCCAAGCTCATCTGGCACTACCCTTGAATTATCATGATCAATTCATCTCCTGCTGTAGGGTGCTGGGTCCAAACGCGCTAGAGAATGAGTGATAAGCCCTGATTGAAAGAGTTAAACATAAGACTGTGACAGCATTAGCTGTGACCTTACTTTCCAACAATTATGGAGTCAAAGTAGAGAGGCTTCTCCAGCAAAAGAGACAGCATTGCCCCTTGACAGCCGAGGACGTTCCACCTGGCCATCTTGTCACTGCAGCACATGCTGACTGTCCGTTCCCCACGACCAGGCTTGATACGCAGGGCGCCTAGGGTGTGGTAGTCTGCTCCTGCTTTGTATAGATCCTGCGCGCCACCAGGGACACACTTGGCTCCAGTACGGTAAATGTCTTTCGGCCCCCTGTTTGTCATGCCTAGTGATTTAGAGTCTGTACAAGGTGTGATTTCTAGTTCTGTTCTGTCTGTGAAATTGATTGACACAGGTACTGGACCACTAGCTAAAACAGACTCGTCATGTGTAACACCAGTTTTATGTACATCAAGAACTTCCGTTGGTAAAGTATTTGCGGTAACACAACATGTACTACTACACGAAGGACTGCCATTCTGAGGATTAGACTCTGCACAAGTTTCACTGGAGATAGTTTTACATGGTTCTTCCATGTCCCGTAACACTTGCACATTGTGACTTCTGTTGGCTTCCACTCTTTCTTTTTCTTCTGATATCTTTCCCACTGCAGATGGATCTGCAGAACTGCTGCATGGTGTAAGGGAGACATCAGCATCCAACCTGACATATTTCGCTTCTCTGCCATAATCACCATCAATATGGTCTTTCCGTTTCCTCAGTGTTCGTTGATCATTCCTCTCCTCTGCTGCATGTTCGCTGAATGCCTCTGCCTTGGAAGCCCCCTCTGACTTGCAAAATATTGAAGCATCACCACCTAGCATTGGAAACACAAATTATTTTTGCCTGCACAGGCAGTGACATGGACGTGACCTGTTGACAAAGCAGAAAGCCCACTGACCTTTTGCTTGCTACCAAAGGTCCTCAAGACATCAGCCTTAGTTGGAGCATACACAGACATGCATTGCACACCTATGGCTGATGTCAGCCTGCCGACCTTTCGCTTACTAAATATTTTTCTTCACAAGTTTATGTAAATTTAGCAGCAATATAATGACAACATAAATATTGTGGATTTCTTTCATTGTGCCAGGCATCTCATTTGAACAGAAGTGTACTCGAGTCATACCTATGCATCTATCAGGGGAGTACATGTATTAGAATCTCATGTGTGGCATATGCCCTCAGTGGGTCTATGACCTTGGGAGTATAAGCATCTCATTTGAATATTAGTGTACTTGTGATATATTCCCTGTTTGGAAAATACTCCTGAAAATGGTATGGGTATAGGACATTGGAGCACACTTTTTCCCCCAAATATCTCTGCAAAGAAACACTTTTCTTTACCACATCAAGAACAAATATCATTTAGTGCCAATTGACCTAATATGGAATATTTTTACTGAACTCCTATGATTTGTCAATTCTGCTGTACAGTCGTAAAAAATCTGGACAGAAAAGAATAAGCCATTTGCAATACCCTTAATAGAGCCCCTGCAGATTTCAATATCGAGGTCAAGCACGCAGACTTCATGTATACCTGTACAGTTTCAGGTTTGAAAACTAGGCCAGTTCACATGAAAATGGATCTTTCAATACCGAGCTTAATATATCTAGGGCACATTTAGGGATGTAACATCAGTCATTTTATGAAAAAATGAATTTTTCTTTAAAATGAATTTTTTCGATAAATACTTACCAATGGTATTACTGATAGGAAACGTTACCTAGCTAGCCTAATTTTAGCCAAAAATTTGGTTGAGTCCGTATAAGGGAGTGTTGGCAGGTGAGGGGCGCCATAGTCCAGGCCGTAACCCAAGTAGCCTCTCTTTCGCCCCATCTGGGTATGAGCTCACCCGATATTCCTCAGTTTAGTTTCTTAGCGAACTGGCGGCAAGCGGGGCAGGTGGGAGGGACCTTTGAGTAATACCATCGGTAAGTATTTTTCGAAAAAAATTCATTTTAAAGAAAAATTCATTTGTTTCCTCAAAACACATTACCGATGGTATTACTGATAGGAAGAATCCCGAAGAGGAGGTGGGTGCCGCTATAGCGCCCCTAACCAAAGACGCTGGCCCTCAGACCCGCCCTCCCGAGGCAAACTCCCGATAATTTTAGCTAAGATACTTACGGCGCCTATGGCACCGGGAGGGAGTTTTGCGCCGCTGTGATGTCTCCCACCAGCGAAAGGTTCTGCTGCAGGGCGGAGAGGTCTCTCAGGTAGAAGCGGGCGAAGGTAGTCTCAGCTCGCCACAATGTCCTTGACAGCGCAGTTGCGGTCGAAGCGAGACTTGTGGCCATGGCTCTGATCTCGTGCGCCCTGATTTCATACGTTTGGCTGCATCAGGGGCGAGATCCTGGTAGGCAGAGCGAATCACCCATCGGAGCCAGGAGGAGATGGTCTGGGCTGAGATGTCACATCTACCTGGGGACAGAGGGAGAAACAGGCGGGTGCGTCCTCTGCGCAGAGGCTTGGTCCGGCGCAGGTACACACGTAAGGCTCTCATCGGGTCCTGTTGTCTGGTCTCCTGGGTGGAGTCTGTCACTCGTAAAGGGCGAATAGTCATCATCTGTGGGGCAGCCAAAGGCGACCGCGTCTTGGCCAGGAAGGTCGGTTCAGGTAGCAGTTGCACGGAGCCATCCGTCCGGAACTGCAAGCAATCTGGGCATGTCGACAGCGCGTGAAGTTCACTGACCCTGGAAGCCGTGGCTAGGGCCAACAGGAAGCACGTCTTCCGTATCACGTCCGGCATGCGCGGCAACTGAAGAGGTTCAAAACGGTCTAAGTTGAGCCACGTAAGCACTCATGATAGATCCCATCTCGGTACCAGCGAACGCAGTGCCGGGCGTTGCAGACCGAAGTGGGCCATCAGATCGGCGAGGTCTTTGCAGCTACCAGGATCAGGCTGGCCCAAGTGCCAGTAGGTGTCGGCAATCATGGCGAGGTAGCCCCAAATGGTAATTGGAGCTAGTCCCTGGTCGTTGAATAGCCAGAGGAAGAACTCCGCCAGCTGGGGCATCGTCAAGTCTGTGGGGAAGAGAAGGTTGACACAGCACTCGCCATTTTCCCTCGTAAACTCATCTGGTTGAGGGTCTGCGGGCTGCAGCGATAGCATCCACTGCCGCACTAGAGAAGCCTCTGCTGGAGAGGGCTTGCAGCATAATCTCCAGGAGTGGAGGAGGAGACGTTCTGGGCACGGATGGTACAGCGGCTGTCGCGGTTGCTTGAGCATCGTGCATGGAGTGGGGAGCTGCAGAGGAGGGCACGTGGTGAGGTTCAATAGGTCTGTGGTCCATGACTTGGTCCAGCAGAAGGGGGCCACCAGGAACAGGAGCATGTGGCAGCCGCAGTATTTGAGGTGGACTTTGGGCACCAGCACCGACGGAGGATAAGCGTAAGCGACGAGTCCGTCCCAGGGGATGGATAGCGCGTCGACTGCCCAAGCTAGCGGGTCTGGAACCGGCGAGATGAACAGCGGTAGCTGGCGGTTCCACCTCGTCGCAAAGAGGTCGATCATGGGAGCCTCCCATCTGGTCCCGATCATTCTGAAGATGTCTGGACGGAACGTCCACTCGGTGTGGAGTAACTGGCTGCGGTGCGAAAGAGAGTCGGCTAGAACATTTAGATGTCCCGGGATGTGTCTTGCACAAACAGCGATGCCCCGATCCTCGCACCAGCGGAACACCTGGTAGAGAAGGATGCACAGCAAGGGAGAGCGTGTCCCGCCCTGCTTCTGTATGTAGGTGATGACGGTGGAGTTGTCAGACATACGAGGAGCTCCTGGCATCGAAGTAGAGAGTCCCATGTCATAAGTGCCTGCCACACCGCCTTCAGCTCTAACCAGTTGATGTGTCGGGACCGAAGATCTGGAGGCCAAAGACCGGAGGCTGTGGCGAACATTGGTAGTAGGTGAGCCCCCCAACCGGCGAGACTTGCGTCAACACAGAGGAACAACCGGGGAGGTGCCGAGTAAAGTGGGATCCCCGTAGCGAGCTAGGCGGGGTCCCCCCCAGTGCAGGTGACGACGTAGCATCAGGGGCACCGGGATCAGGGAGTCGATGTCGTCCTTCAAGGGTCGCTAGTGTAGGAGCAGGTGCAGCTGCAGCGGGCGTCCTAGGGGAAGGAGATTCGCTGCGGCGCTTATCAGGCCCAGGAGTTGCAACCACACCCGGGCAGTGACGATGTCCTCTTGAGCCACTTGCCGCGCCAGATTCCCCAACTTCTGGATACGCGCCTCCGGGAGCCGCACTTCGTTGAGGTCGGTTCGAAACTCCATCCCCAGGTGTACAAAGCGGCGCGATGGCGAGAGGTTGGACTTGCCTACGTTGACGAGGAACCCGAGTGTGCCGAGCAGAGCGAGGAGCGCATCCCGGTCCTTCTCCAAGGCCGAGTCTGCTTGGTTCCTCAGGAAAAGATCGTCGAGGTAGTTCAACGTGGGACTGGACCAAGTCCGTCTGGCCCTGGCTACGACGGCGTCCATGATCCGGGTGAACACCCACGGGCTGAGGTTGAGGCCGAAAGGAAGCGCGCGGAACTGGTAGACTACACCGGCGAAGCGAAGGTAGCGTCTGGCCGCAGGATGCAAGGGGACGTGGAGGTATGCATCTGACAGTTCGAGACTGACGGCAAAATCCATGGGCTGCACTGCGGCGTGAAGAGCTCATGCGGTCTCCATGCGGAAGGACGGGGCGACTATGAACTTGTTCAGGGCGGAGAGGTCGATGACTGGGCGCCACTTGCCTCCCGGCTTGGGAACCACAAACAGGCGGCTGTAGAAGGCTGGAGAGTTGTGTCGCGTCATCACCTCCGTGGCGTTCTTCCGTAGTAGAGCGGCGACCTCGTTGCGAAGCGCGTCGGCCCTGAGCTGATCTGAAGGCACTGCAGTCCAGAGGAGCAAAAGGCGCAGAAGGGGGGGGGGGGATGACCGGAACGAAAGTTGTAGTCCCTCGCAGACGGTCGACAGGATCCACGGGTCGTTGGGAAACAGCGATCTCCAAGCGTCGCTGTGGCGTGCGAGCCTCCCGCCGACAGGAGACCCGGGAGCGGTCGGCAGGGGCGGTGGAGGAAGGCAGTCAACGGGCCCTGCCTCGCCAGAAGGGATGATGGACAGGTCTAGGCCAGGCAGTGGCGGGGGCATCCGAGGCGACGGGGGTAGGGAGCGTGCGGGGTCAACCAAAAGCCGGGGTCCCGGGGAGGGGGGGGGGGGGGGAGATGACCACGACGTGAAGGGACGAGAGGGTCTGGCGGTATGCAGGGCGCGACCCACGGCCCTGCAGGCTGCCTGAAAGCGGGTCGGAGCAACGTGTCTGGGCCATAAGTCCTTGATAGCCTCCTTGACGGTCTGCCAGGTGGGGCCGAAAAGGAGTTCTCCACCAAGAGGCGCCCGGCGCAGCTGATTCTTCAACTCGGTCGGCAGCGAGCAAGCGTGCAGGACGTTATCCCGGCGCATCAGATCACAGTTTGCAGCCGCAGCCATGGCGTTGACAGCGGTGTGGTAAGCGGTGCGTTTGCCGGAAACTGCCAAGGCGAAGATATCTCCCAAAAGCAGAGAGATGGTAGGATTCCAGGCCTCCTCAACGCGACGGACGATGGCCTGCGTCACCAGGTCCAGGAATCCCACAGAGGCCAGGGAATTGCGGATGAGGGAAGCAGTCTGAGTAAGTCCAAGATTGGAGCCATGTCGTCGAAGAGAACCAGCACAGGAAAGCGCGGGAGGGTCCAGCACCGGGAGTGGGCAGGCGAAGTTCTGCAAATGTCCCGCATACCACCTCTGACGGAAGGCTATAGACAGCTGGTGTCCGCGAAGAAGCCGGAGTCTCCCAAGGCGCCCTGAAGCAGGTGAGAGGAGAAGGCGTCGCGTAGGTCCTGGAACCTGGGTGGTTGAGGAAGAGACTTGAAGCGCTTGGCCTGGCGCTCGGAGTCCACAAAGGCCAAAGCTCTCTTCTTGGCAGGGGGAGAAGGAGGGCAGTCTTCCGCGGAAAGACACGACGCGATGAGGCGAGTAGCTTCATCCAAGGCCCGAAAAGTCTCCATCCTTTGGCTCAGCGCAGCTGGCGGCGAATCCGTCTCATCTCGGGACTGCGAGCATCGTGCAGGGGAGGCGCCGCCATCGCCAAGTACCGCCGAAACGAAGTCCTCTGGAGCCAAGCTGATGGCGTCGTCCGTGAAGCGCGCGGGGGGAACAGGGGTGACCCAACGCCTCGGAATGACTGGTGAACGCAGGCACTGTGGCGGCCCGACGAGAAGAGGGAGCAACGCAGGAAGGGGTTCGTCTTCCGCTGTGGCGACGTTGCGAGCGGAAAGGTGCTGGAGAAGCCCCCGTGGTCCTAAGTGAAGAGGCCGAACTGTCAGGGGCAGACCAACGGTCCCGAGGGGAGTGGCTGCGACGTGGAGAACGGGTCATGGGGGTAGATCGTACCTTGTCTCCCGTCTTCCGTGATGAAGATCTAGGGTGACGGCTGTCCCGCGAAGTCTGGGAGGAAGAGCGCAGTCTTGACGGCCGGTCACGTGAACTCGAACGGCGAAGGAGATTAGTGGTCGATCCGGTCCTTCCATCGCGTAGTGTCCCTACGGTACTGTAACGCTGTCGCACGTTCCTGTCCTGTCCCTTGTCTCTGTGTAGCGAGCGAGCGCGACTGGAGTCAGGCGAACTGTCCGAGTGTGGCCAAGGGCGGAGGTCGGGGTCCGTCGTGGGGTCGTCTGTCGCCTCTCAGCACTGCGTCTGGAGTGTGCTCTCATCTGCACGATCAGGGCGTTTGGTCGTGGCACATCTTCACTGACCTGGGATCGTGACGTGGAACGTGCAGCAGTCCTGTGGTGCTCGCGATCCCTGGATGTAGCAGAATCGTATCTGCCTATCCGGTGTCGTGAGCTGGCACCAATCCGCGTAGGGAGCTTCTCTGGTCGTGGCCGCTCCTCACTGAGCTGCGATCAGGAAGCCGAGCGTTCGTCTCTAGGGGCGGGGTCCCGTCGCGAGTGAGTCTCGTGTCTCCCTTCCCGAAGCACCGAGCACGACACCTTCTTTCTGTCAAGTCTGCGTTCCGCTGTCTGGCCCGGTGCTAAGATCGTCATAAGAGCGTGTGCCGACATCTGCCCGGAAGCAGTAGGATTGGTTCGATTCATCAAGGTCATGGGTGACTTAAGAGCCCCATCCGTGGTATTCTGCACGGTAGTAATAGTATTGGTCCAATTCATCACGGTCATGTGTAACTTATTAGCCTCATCCGTGGTATTCTGCGCATTAGTCGTTCTACTGGCCCGAATCATCAAGGTCATGGGTGACTTAGGAGCCCCATCCGTGGTAATCTGCGCGGAAGCCGTTGTACTGGTCCAATTTGTCATGGTCATGGGTAACTTAGTAGCCCCATCCGTGGTATTCTGCGCATTAGTCGTTCTACTGGTCCGATTCATCATGGTCATGGGAAAATTACTGGGCCCATCTATGGTACTTCGAGCGGGAACTGACAGCCACTCTCAGGTAGGTGTTGGGCGCTGAAGGCGGTAGAATCCCCACAGCTGGGACCATCTCTCTTCTAGCCAGGGGGCGCAAACAGCACAGGGATGCGTTGACTCACAGCCCGAACAGGGCAGGCAGATTGCATGCTCGTCACAGGGCCACTGAAACTCGCCACATAGCGTGCAGGTACGAACCTGGTAACTGCAACACAGAAGCCATAATGAAGAACGAGCGAGCGCGGCCTCAGAGGCCGCGCACCAATAATTATGCGCGTGAGGGTGAGAACGAACTCAATCAAGTGTACAGAGCGTGCTGACGCCCGGCGCTCTACCCTTCCCTTGAGCACCGGTCGAGGGCAGTAACCAAGATATTACCTGGCCACAACGGTGCGAGAAGCAAACCCACGCCGGTCGAAGCGGCGTCCTGAGGTGCCACTGGACTCCCAAACACCACCCCGTTCAAGGCCCGTCCACAGGCACGCTAAGTCCAAGTCACGCCGTACAGGCCAAAGTTCGAAACAGTACAAGGCACAATCCGAGTGCGCTCCAAGCTAGCACAATCCAAGTGAATTCCAAGCTAGCACAACCAGCGCAGTCAAGTCCCAAGGAGTAAGCACAGTTCAGTAAGACAAAAGACGACCAGTCACCACACAGTAAGATCCAGAGCAAAGTACGAACACAACCATTTACAGGCTAGCTAAGAACTAAACTGAGGAATATAGGGTGAGCTCGTACCCGGATGGGGCGAAAGGGAGGCTACTCGGGTTACGGCCTGGACTATGGCGCCCCTCACCTGCCAACACTCCCTTATACGGACACAACCAAATTTTGGCTAAAATTAGGCTAGCCAGGTAACGTTTCCTATCAATAATACCATCGGTAATGTGTTTTGAGAAAACAAATTTCGAAAATGTTTCGACTGTACAGCAAAACTGACACATTGTTCGATTTTTTTAAACAGTAAATCATATTAGGTCAATGAGTTTTTGTTCTAAGACTGATATAGAAAAGTGGTTCTTTGTGGAGATATTTGTGCACTCTGATGTCAAACGACCTATACATACTGAGGGTGACCTGCATAATTATACAACTCACATGGAGTGTGGCTTGCGTAGAAGTGGAACTGGATGCCAGCCTTCACTCCACACCTGTAATCTGTACATTTTGATGGTGATGTAAACACCTCACTGCTTAAACCTGAGTAAGCTGCCTGCAGTTCTTCATGAAGATATCTGTAACAGACAAAAACATATAAGTATCTTCAAATGTATACGTTAAAGTTTTGTGGGGAAAAAAGATAACACTTTATATTAAGAAGTCACATAATTCTTTGTCTAAAAAAAATACAAAAATATGGCTTTTCATGATGATTATTTAGTGTCCAAGGTCATTTGCAATAACCTAAACTTCAAGATTATGAAAACTAAAGCCTTTTAAAAGTTGAATCTGTGTTGTTGACCTCTACAAGGTCAACCAACACAGATTTCACTTTTAAAATCAACAACAAAAAAGCCACATGACTGACTCACAATAAGAAAGCTCTGCGAGCGACGATCTCTGCATGACTATCGTTGACAACTTCTCCAGCAACGGACATCTTTGAGTGGCCAAGACACTTTGATCCTGTTCCCATGGCAACAACCTTCAGCTCATTTCCAGGTTTCTCTGCAACAGGGGAATAAATATATAAAGTAAATAAGAAACCATTGGTGGAGTATCCACAGTCACACAAACTTCACAAAAAGAATTCTGCTCATAAAATTTTACTAAGATCTCTCACCGCGACACTTTGCTTTCATATTTTGCTATTTTGGGCATTATGCTTTAAAACAAATCTGCCTGTTCTTCTTTTAAATGAACCAGCACATAGAACCTGTATGTCTGCCTAGTGCAGCATTTAACCCTTTTAGCCCCATGGTCCCATTTCTAAAATTTTGGAGGTGATGCCTAATGACTATGTACCAGTTGTAGGAGATGGACTGACCATGATAATTCAAGGGTAGTGCCAGATTAGCTTGGCGCCTGAAGTCGCCAAGCTAATCTGGCACTACCCTTGAATTATCATGGTCAATCCATCTCCTGCTGTAGGGACTTGGGGCTAAATGGGTTAATGACTGGATGTCATTGCATACTAGTTTACTACATGTATACGCATTGCACTAACAGTAACAGTGCTGTGCTGTTAAATGTCAGTTGCTGGGCCTTTAAGAAGTATATCAACCCCTGCCCTATTGTAACTCCTTCACTGCAAGTAGTTACACCAGGTCACAACAGAATATAACATAACTGTCATAACAAGATTATTAACTCTTTGCCTACGACTAGCGGCTCCAGCCCCAGCAAGACAACTTCCCACAGCGCACTATGGGTAGCGAAATCTGAACAGCCAAAGTTCACTTGAAGTGCGCGTGTTTGGCTATTTATAGTGCAGAATGTGTCGTTACAACATATTACAACATGCATGCGCATAGAACACAGAAATGAACTCTTAACAGAATAAATTAGTGACAGAGTTAATAAACTCTTCACGAATTACTTAGTAATTAATAAGCAGAAAAGTTACTTAATAGGCAAAGAGTTAATGAGGCCAGCATTGATTCTCCTGGGCCACATTATCTGCAGGGGGTCATGAGGAATTATGTCTCTTGTTGAGACTGTGACACTGACAGAACATAATACGCATAACATGCAACAAATTTTTTGTTTTAAAAGCTGCATTACAATATGAAATTAATTTGTTCTCTGATGTTAAGAAATTAATTTGTTCTCTTATGTTGTTGGCACACTGACATTTCTCAGAGTTTTCTTTTTGCCAAAATGGAATAATCTAGATGATTTTCATGGGTATGTCCAATATATAATATAGTGTCAAGTGTAACAACAAACATGTAAACTGAGTCACAAGAACGTAATTTGTATTTTTTGTTATCTCAACTAAGGACAAAGACTGAAGGACAACACTGGTAATCAAAAAAGAATTTTTTTTTTTGTGATTTAAATTTACTAAGAGTAAGTATGTCCAAACTCCGCCGAGGTGTACCCTAAAGGTTACCTTGCCGGTCCCAAGCCCGGATAAAGGAGGGTTGGGCGTAGGGCTAGCAACCCTACCCCGGAAAACACTTCCTGCTACAGAAACGCCAACAGAAACAGGCGTCAGACAAGGATGTCTTCGCTCGCCATTCCTCTTTCTACTGGCGATTGACTGGATTATGAAGACCTCTACAGCTCAGAGAAGAAATGGAATCCAGTGGACACCTTGGAAGCAGCTAACTGACCTGGACTTCGCAGATGACTTGGCCCTACTATCACACACTCAGCAGCAGATGCAGGAGATGACAACCAGAGTAGCAGATACCTCCGCACAGGTTGGCCTCAATATTCACAAAGGCAAGAGTAAGATACTCAAGACAAACACAGCCACCACCAACCCGATTACGCTTGACAAAGAAGCACTGGAGGAGGTGGATGCCTTTACTTATTTGGGTAGCGTCATCGACAAACAGGGAGGCTCAGATACAGATGTCAAGCAAAGGATAGGGAAAGCACGAACAGCATTTATACAATTGAGAAACATCTGGAGATCCAAAGAACTACCAACCAAGACCAAAGTCAGGATCTTCAACACCAATGTCAAGGCAGTTCTTCTATACGGAGCAGAAACTTGGAGAACAACAGTTGCCATCACAAAGAGAATACAAGTCTTCATTAACAACTGCCTGCGCAAGATCCTAAATATCCATTGGCCAGAGACCATCAGCAACAACGAACTCTGGAACAGAACCAACCAGCTGCCTGCAGAAGACGAAATTAAACAACGACGTTGGAGATGGATAGGGCACACCTTACGTAAGCCAGCAGACAACATCACCAGGCAAGCCCTAACATGGAATCCACAGGGCACGCGTAAAAGAGGCAGACCAAGAAACACATGGCGCCGGGAACTGGATGCAGACCTTAAGACCATGAAGATGACCTGGAACCAAGTGGAAAGGAGAGCCCGGGACAGAGACTCTTGGAGATCCTTTGTAGGCGGCCTATGCCCCAGTAGGGGTGCAAGGCATAAGTAAGTAAGTAAGTAAGTATGTCCACAGTGTAAGTTGTAACAACAGACACTGACTGTTAAAGAAAACTTCATTTCAAAAGTAATAAAATACTTTTCATACTTACACCACTGAGAACGGGTTAATAATTACTTATGAAAGAGAATACTTTTTGTTTTAATGGCTTTTATTGCTGTGATTATATTTATCACCTAGCAAGTCCATACCAAAAAAGGCCACTGGCTTACAACCATGCCCGCCGTGAGATAGCCTTGGTTGCCTGCTCGGCGTTAAACCCAAATAACTAACTCACTCTACAACGGCATGCAACTTACACAGATCTTCTGGAAATTTAATGGCGTTTACGTTGGGGTCCTACTAAAACCCGGAATAACCCGGAATAACCTGTCCTAAGCTAAAATAACCATATCTATAACTATTATTGCGTACCTAAACACAAAATAATCATGTGTTAGAAGGTTGGTTTACATTTAGTCTAGCAGCTGCCCTTCATAGACGATCAGCCGTTTACGAGATAGTGATTTTCTAGAGAGTAACAAAGGTTTGGGTATATCAAAATGAAGTCTAGTATGAATAAAAGCAGTGCGCACTCGTTTTAAACCGCCGGAGGATGGAGACATTTTTCTGTAGCACATTTTGTTTCCAGTATGGCTGCAGACGAAACCAGGATCTTACCGCCATGTTTACAGGGGATCAGTAGTTTACACGGGTCTCATTGTTCCTGTATTCAGTGGTAGTATGCACTATATGTCACTTAAAAGGATTTCATTTTTTAAAGTAATATTTTCACACTTAGATATATTAAGAGAAGAAACAATTACGAAAACGCTTGCCTTGAACGCAAAATTAATATCGTTTCGCAACAATAAGGTATCCCAAAATCACGTGATCAAAACATCACGTGACGCCACGACCTCTGCGGACGTGAATTTCTGTGTGCCGACGGGTTCTTTTTTATTTGTTCTACATAAGCTTGTTTGTTTAAAAAAAAAAAGCAAACGTGTCAAGTTGCTGTGTGCATTTTTACGGCTTGATAAAGGTTTGTCACGTTTATTTCCATTCACTTTACCATCGCTTTGCCCGTTTCATTTCGACAACACAGCACCAAAACAAAACGTAACCCACAACACAAACGCTATCTTCAAAACCTATGCTGCATTCTGTAAAAGAAAAAGAGTGCCACACCACTTGGTTTTAACTGTCATGGCTGAGCAAAGTTTCGGAACTTGATTAATTATTTTATGCAGCAGTAACATTTATTTTAATCAGTTGCACTGACAAGCTATGTTGTGATGTGCGATCACTGCCAGTGCCAATTTTGCAGTCTCAGTGATCACTGATGGTACAGTACACTTCACACTGAAAAAAAAAAAAATACACAGTACAATGTGAACACGCTTGGAAGTTCATGCAATGCTTTGTTTAAAATTGAACCCTATCTTGCTAGCACAAAAGCACTATCTTGCTACTGCACAAAAGAGGAACTTATTTTGCTGCTGTGTTATTTGCAGTTTGCATATAGACATTTGCAGTTCGCTGCAAGGATTCTTAGCAGCTGACATTAGCACTGACATATTGGGATTAAAACGACAAAGAAAACGGAGAAAGGTGACACAGAGATGATTTAATAAATCAGTCAAGTGATCAAATGAATGAGATATCTATGTTTTATGATAAACAGCTAGTTATGGGAGGGGGGGGGGGGGGGGGGGGGAAGGAGGCACATACTTTATAATGTACACGTACTATTTTTTTCAGTGTTTCCATCACCCATTCACAACACCATTAGACTCGATGAGTTGTCATGTTTTGAGTGGTTTACAAAATACATGTACTTGTTGCTGTTACATTATCTTCTTACTGGTTTTGACATTTCGCTGTAAGATTTACAGTCACATACTTTAAGCGTGTTCCCCCTAACGCACACAGAGGTTGACTGTATCATTGATATGTGTGTGTAGGTAGCGTTTGGTTTTGTTTGAGGTGGCAGTTTTGGCCTCACCTTTAAGTTTGGTGCCGCTGTGCATGTGGCCACCAGTACTATTTACAGAACTGATGACTGCATGTGCAGGCTAGTTCACGGTATCAAAATGTGAACTGGGCAGCCTATTGTTTGAAGTGATCAGTGGTAGCAACATCCATGATGTATGTGTGCATTTGGCCACTGGTACTGTTTACAAAGGTGCTGTTTACAGAACTAGTGGCTGAGTAGGCATATTATTATTAGTACTGTTATTGTTATCAGGTGTGGCCTTATCTCTAAGTTTTGGTGCCCCTGTGCATGAGGCCAACAGTACTTTTCACAGAACTGATGGCTGCATGTGCAGTGTGGTTAACTGGACACATGAAATTTGTAGGTGGGCAGCTAAAATACAGGCAGTCAATACAAGCCACTTGCTTAACCTGAAGTCTCTATATATAGATTTTACAGTCCACTAATGCCCATCAGTATACAATTGTGCATGTCTTTTGTGGGTATTCTGTGGTTTTGTATGTGGGCTGGGGTTGAAAGTGGGGCGGTATGGCACCTATTACCGTGTATGTACAAAACCTTCATTACAAACAAACAAATTAATAATTTTAATAAATAGTTATTTGGGTTTAACGCCGCGCGGTAGACTACGGCCATCTCATGGCAGTTAAATAAATAAGATAAAGTAAGTCAAAGATACCTGGGACATAAGAATGCTAAGTAAAGTATAGATTATGATCATGCACAGATGTACATTGGTGGATGTTCTGCGGTTTTGTGTGTGTAACTGGATTGGGGTTGGGAGCGAGTGATACTGCACCTATTACCATGTACGTGTATAAGACATAAGACATTTATTCACCAAGTAAAACGTTACAAGGATTTTTGTGTGGCATGGCGACAGTAAAATATGTCCTCACTTGTAGGGCATTCATCATGTCATACACTTAGTTGGCGATCATCCTATATACAGCACTAAAAGATAGATAAACACAATATTAAACACAAATCGGTCATATGTCACAAATCATGGAATCGCGTTGTTCCGTGCATGGTGATGTATTGAGGACAGCTTCTGGAAAAAAAATTGCATCTGAATCGAGAGGTTCTGGCTTTAAAAGCATGAAACCGCCGGCCAGAGGGCAGAAGCTCGAAGAGATGATTGGCTGGGTGTGACAGATCTGTCAGAATAGTACTGGTGGCCACATGCACAGGGGCACCATGGTGTATGTTCTTGAGCTGTATGCTGATGTGTATGTACAAAACCTACATTACAAACAAACAAAACAAAACAAACAAAATAAATAAATAATTTAAATAAATAAGATAAAGTAAGTCTAAGGTACCTGGGACATATGCATGCTAGGTAAAGGATAGATTAAAAATTATGAACATACACAGATGTGTATGTCCTTCTTTTGGTAGGTGTTCTGCGGTGTTATGTGTGTATTTAGGTAAGGGTTGGGAGCAGGCAGTATGGCACCTATTACCATCTATATATGTGTATATTTTCTTGTTTGCTGATGCCCCCACCCGGGTCTGCCCTGGGGGACTTGGGTGGGGTTAGGTACTTTTTAGTTCCCAGGGTCACCCTGGTCAGCCCCACAGGGTGGGTTTCCTTTCTATTCTGGGGCATGTGTTTCTGTCTACCCTTGGTCCATTCACCTGTATTTGTCTTTTTAAAACTCTCCCAACTGTCTGCACTGCCTGTAGCTCTTGATGTTGGATGTGTGTTGCTAGACAGTCTTAGCTTTATTTAGGCCCCATGTTGTAGGTTTATTTAACGTATTTGACCGGCTGGTGACATACATTCAATTTTCTGTTTAGTTTTTTTTTTTTTCACAAGCAGTGCAGGCACGTCCTGAGAAAGCCTTGTTGCTGTCGGGACGTTAAGCAACGTACAATCAATCAATCATTGTTTGCTGATGTGTATGTACAAAACCTTCATTACAAGCAAACAAAATAAATAATTTAAATATATACTTATTTGGGTTTAATGTCGAGCAGGCGACCAATGCCATCTCATGGCGGTTAAATAAAAAAGATAAAGTAAGTCAAGATACCTGGGACATATGAATGCTCAGTAAAGGATAGATTATGAACATGCACAGATGTAAGTGTCGTTTGGTGGGTGTTCTCTGGTTGTGGAGTGGGGTTGGGAGTGGGCAGTATTACCATATATGTGTATGTGAACATCAGCATATGAACAAAACCTACTTTTCAAACAAATAAAAATAAATAATAAATTTAAATAACTAGGACATATGAATACCAAGTAAAGGATATATTATGAACATGCACAGATGTTTGTTCTGTGGTTTTGTATGTGGGGTGGGGAGCGGGTGGTATGCACCTATTACCATATGTGTACATGTTATGTTCACATCATATATGTGTATATGTATGTTCTCATACCCACCCAGGTCTACCCTGGGGGACTTGGGCGGGGTTAACTACTTTTTAGTTCCCAGGGTGACCCTGGTCAGCCCCACAGGGTGGGTTTTCCCCTCTATTCATGGGCGTGTGTTTCTGTCTACCCTTGGTACATTCACCAGTATTTACCTTTTTTAAACTCTTCCTACTGTCTGCACTGCTTGTAGCTCTTGATATTGGATGTGTGTTGCTAAAGGGTCTAGTTAGGTTTATTTAGTGTATTAGACCAGCTGGCGACATACATTCAATATTCTGTTTAGTTTGGGTTTTTTCACAAGCAGTGCAGGCACGTCCTGAGAAAGTCTTGTTGCTGTCGGGACGTTAAACAATGTACAATCAATCATTTTATGCTGATGTGTATGTGCAATCATACATCACAAACAAACAAACAAACAAAAAAATAATAAATTAATAAAATAAGTTGGGGATACCTGGGACCTATAAATATGCATGTTAAGTAAAGGATAGATTATGAATATGCACAGATGTATGCATATTGAAAACAAATTTCCTCTCCTTGGTGACCACTACCATACCACTATAGTGATCATGTGCATCAAGGAATTCCTTCCATCCATAATTAAAAGGATAAATAATAAATAAATATGTAAGTGAATACATACATGAATCAATAAAAATAAATAAATAAAACCTGTAATATAATAGAGAGGGCTACTATCTGTATTGTGTCTCATGCAGTCCTGATAAAGCTTAATCATAAGAGTCCTTGTGAGTACTTGAGTGCGGATTGGTTGAATTAGTTGCAAAAACTAAAATTTTATATTTAGGTGTTTAGCTGAACATGGTGATTTTGATGGAAACAGTTCGGAGATGGATTTCACTCTGCCTGGCTTGTGCTTAAGACCAGTCGGATACGAGTGTGCTTGACCAGTTAAAAATCCCATCTCCACTAATAAAATAAATAAAAAAAAGAGCAGACCTGCACTTAGAGCCGTTAGGCTAAAAAACAGACGAACAACATGCATGTTGTATCCGGCCAAAGAATGTTGAAGATGGTCGGCTGACACATTGCACAACATGCACAAAGGGAGTTTACTTTCGATATGCTTTCCTCCCACAAAAGACCGAGTTCTGTGGAAAAGGCTGTTTTCAAGACCAGGAAAAATAACGTATTTGACGTTGATAAGATGTTCAAATCGATAATAATCTCTGTTTCAATTCAGGAGCAAAGTAAAACTTCATCAACCGTGCGCGTCTGATTGACTTCTTTAGAAGGCTTCTCGCTGACCGCCATTTTGAAACTAGCGACGCGACTATGCTTACCGCATTAAAAATAATACTTTTAAACTTATTTTATCGTATATATGTATGCATGTTTACTTGCTGATGATTTTAATTTACTCACTGGAATAAACTTGTAACTTGTATGCTTGAAATTTTCAATGTTATGCACAAAAAATGTCTTGTACCTTATCCGGGCGGTGTACGAGGACTGGTTCCCTCACATCGAAAAATCATCATCATCATCATCAGTCCCTTGCCCGAACTGGGCGTTGGGGGGACTGAAAGGCAGCAGCAACAGACAGTGCTCTCCACTGAGTTCTATTTTGGGCGGTGGCAAGCAAGTCTGGCATCTCGAGTTCGGTCCATTCTTTTATGTTTGCGACCCAACTCTTTCTCTGACGACCTCGCCGACGACTTCCTTCGAGAGTGCCTTGGAGGATAGTCTTGGACATCGAAAAATAGCTTTCGAAAAACACTTCTACAAAAATGTCTCCATCCTAAGGACAAATATTGTTGCCATGCATAAACTATATGGCATTAGTACTTTCGTTTCGTACCTGCAAACCATTGTTACTCTTTTGACGAACTACTTAGTCTGCAGAAATTGCGAAAAGCTGCTGGACTAATTAAAGTTGATTTAGTTGTACTAGTAAGCCGTTTTCCACAACCGTTGACGCGTCGATTACTTCCCTTGCTACAAGATCGCGCTGTCCGAAACCAGTCGAAATAACCTCTCCTAAGCCCAAATTACCACATAAACACATATTATTGAGTACTTAAAGTAGTAATATTCATATATTTGAGGTTGTAGGTGCCGTAAAAGTTGTTTATTTAGCGTTAGAAAGCTTCGAAGGACTTGTTCTTTGAGCCTCTTGTTCTATGCCTATTTTCGCCCTACGCGCATTCGCCCACACCGTTCGTCCCAATCACATTTCGTCCCATGACGTTTCATCCCCGATGCTGTTTAATGGAAGACATTACGCTATGAGCGGACCATGATAATCAGTTGACATTCAAAGAGAACATAACTGGAGCGTTTCTGAGCTCGAATATAAACATCTAGACCGAAAGAGTTGACTGCCAGTGCTTGTAATTTAGAAGAAACTACCAAGTGAGTAGGAAAAAGTACTGTCAAGGGGGGAATTGTGCATGATAGACCAATGATCATAAATCTACTTTAGTCCAAGCACCAAAAAAAAAAAAAAAAAAAAAAAAGGAAAGAGGGGGTGCGCTAAGTAAGTGACTGGAAGCAATGCATATGGAAGCCAGAGAAAGATAATAGGAGACCCGTAAGACAATGAATTGAATAAAGCCGCATCAGTCATTAAATTACGCCATTTTTAATATTACATTTTTTTTACCCCATTACACCCCCATTATTTCTGAATCAACCCTTTGATTTTTAAAAGTGACGAGCATCTCTGATGCGGCCTTATTGATCTGATTATCTTACGGGTCTCCTATTATCTTTCTCTTTAACTATTGTCTCTGTGAACACCTAATGACCCAATAATTAACTAATTAAGGCGGTTAACGTCCACACTGACGTTTCTCTCAAATCAAACTATATTCTGTCAGTGCACTCTGTAATAAATTAATGACATTTTACACACCCCCACCTAATTTAATAATTAGAGAATTACTCTTCTTTGTCTCACAATACTGTCAGATTTGATTTCTCAGGAAAGCAATTTTCTCAGTCAGATACATTTCTCAAAAACCGGCTATGTTTACTACTCTTGCACCGCGCCCATACACGTCACACATGAAAAGATCTTTAGAAACGTGTAGTGCAGGCAAGTTCACAGGGGGACCGCTCAGTGCAAACTCTATTGAATTGGCTCTGTGTAAGCACGGCTCTGAACATAACAAAAGCCAAACATACACGCACACACACAGACACGTCAGTTGTAGACCAAGATAATTCAAGGGCAGTGCCAGATTGTCATACAAGTTATATACACAGACATACATACACACACACAGACACACTTTCTAAACAAACTCACCATATATGATACCTGACGCAAACAACAACAACAAAAACAAAAAAAAAACCATGTCACTGCAATACCGCCTGTGACTCAGTATGAGGTGATAATAACTCTTATTTAATTTCACGCTATGGTGTGTTACGCTGGGACATCTTCAAGAGCCCCCCTTTTTACAGCGTTTCAGTTAGCTGTAGTTCTGGGTTTTCTCTTTATGAGTAGTCTGTAAGGTTTGACAACAAGCATTGGCCATAAGCCATGGCATGGCCTACCCAATACTCCCACACTCCTTAGGACTACCTGAAAATTGGGTCTCGTTAACGTGAATTGTGCCAAGTGAGGACTATTGTCTGCTAAATGGGCCTGCCGTCGGCTTACTAATGTTTGGTCTAAGCCTTTGTGTTGTTACCGTGGAACTGTAGGTAACATGAATGACGCATTTTCACATTAACATTTATGTCCCATTAGCCACCTCACACAGAGAGAGACTGATTTTAAAGTCAGTACATAGATGTGTTGTAAAGTGATACCTGTGCTGTTTAAGTCTGTGTATATTTAACATAGAAAAATTGTCATTTTGTTTAACCTGCAGTGAGTCACGAACACCTGCCTGTTTGCACCGAAATCAGTCTCGTCATAATTTCTGAGGAAAAGTCGTGCCTATGCACGCAAGGCGTTCATGTGTGGCAATAACATGGTGACAACATCATTTTGAAAGGGTGAAAAGTTATGCTAGCTGGCTGGAAAATGTAAACTGTTTGAGAAAAACCTGCTCTGTCTGTGTGTCGCCATGCCGGGATGTTACGGGTGTACGTGTATAGCAAGGTAGGCTTAATGTTTTTGTTTATAGTATGTTAATATGCATGTTCGTGCGTGTGTCTGTTCGTCTGTTTGTGTGCATGTGTTAGTATGTGTACAATGTGGTGTACTGCTCAGAAATTTAACACACAGTCTGGATTTTAGTGAATGATGTAGTCAACAGGAAGGCTTTTTGTCATACAAGACATATATACTCGAGAAAGGATATTAGTCGTGTTCACACATGACTGAACCGTCTGCACTGAGAATTCTAAAGGTGTGAAAAGAATTTATGTATATGCGAGTACAGTGTGTACACAGTGATAACCAGGCTCAAACATGTTTGTCTTTTCATTGCGTCAGCTTTTTCAGACATTTCATCAGCCTAATTTTATTGGCTCAAAGAATTTGGCTAATCTATGCCTAGAGCTTTCTCATATATAACCCAGTGCGTTACCAAACATGACACAACCATTTGGAGAGAATGCGATATTGCAAGCTGGTATTCTTCGTAAGCGACTTACCGTTTGTAAGAAAAGGGACAGTTTTCTGAAAAATGGATTACAACTCCTGGAAAATAAAGTACAAGAGTTTAAAAAAGATTTAACTGATATGGAAAATGAGATGGCAGCATCTACAGCTTTTTTGGTAAAGTACAAAGATGAACCAAATGAGGTGGCGTTTGCAAAAGAGCTGGTATTTCACGGCAAACTTGAAAACAAAATAGGGAAAATTAAAGTTCATATCAGTGGATTGGATCAAAAGATACATCAAAAGAGTTCTATAGAGAGGAATGAAAAAAAAGTTAAAGCTCTCAATAAAGAAATGACACAAATTGAATTGAGCCCCCCAGTTCAAAATGTGGTTGCATCTATGAATGAAATGAGAACAAAGCTACAACAACAAAATCAACCAACGGATACAAAGTAGTTCTACATTGTTAAATTGCTTACGAAGAACAAAAAATGTAAACGGTTTCAATGCTCTCGGACTTTGTGCTTACCATCAATTTTGACACATCACAAGACATACTATTTAGTGTGGTGTGTTGGAAATTCACTTTCACATGGTATGCATTCACAACGCAGCCCGGGAGTGCCACGTTCAAGTGTCTTTCCTAGGGATGTACCAACAGCTCGCACATTCACACACACACGAAACTACATCCGAGAGCAATACATCTGTTTGGCTTTGACATGTGGTCTTTGGTACAAAGTAGGTGGCCACGAAAATTTTTCATCCACAATGGGCTGTCAAAGGATAATGTCCTTTCTGATGAGACTAATTAAGTCGAAACAGCCACTCTTTACAAAGGTAAGTGTTTCATTTTTATTTCACTTGTCTGTAACTGTGTATCCGGGCTTTTGAAAACTTATCTCAGGCCACGTGTGGTGCGGCACAGGCCGCATATGGTATTGTAACCTCTGTATGTTATGTCTAATGTTTTACTTGGCTCTTATTGGTCAGGGTGGTGATTTATAATTTACTGCAAAGTCAATAATCGCCAATACTATGTCAGGTATGTTTGCTGCAACGGACAGGGTTACTGTACATGACACCACAATTGAAATCTGTGAAGCATATTAATAAGCCCCCTGAGAGAGTTAATAGCCCTTATAGTACAGGCAAATCTTGTCTGGGGTAAACTCAAAAACTATTGACTACATTGCTGAGTGGTGTAAACGTATGAAGTTACTGTTAATTTACTTTCTAGAAAAACATGATTTTGCTTGATAACAAATTTTAATATATTTAATTATAGTTTCAAAAATTAATATTTTTTATTATAAAATGAATCAAGACGAATTACTTCTTCTAAACGATATCAACGCTGTAGAAAACAAAGACTTAGACTCGAAAAAACAGCGTCTTTTGTCTGTTGTTATTTCGGGGAAGTCAAATTGATTGATTGATTGTACATTGCTTAACGTCCCGACAGCAACAAGGCTTTCTCAGGACGTGCCTGCACTGCTTGTGAAAAAAAAATAAACAGAACATTGAATGTATGTCACCAGCCGGTCAAATACATTAAATAAACCTAACACATGGGGCCTAAATAAAGCTAAGACCATTTAGCAACACACATCCAATATCAAGAGCTACAGGCAGTGCAGACAGTAGGGAGAGTTTTAAAAAGGCAAATACAGGTGAATGGACAAAGGGTAGACAGAAACACATGCCCCAGAATAGAGAGAAAAACCCACCCTGTGGGGCTGATTGTACATTTGATTGTACATTGCTTAACGTCCCGACAGCAACAAGGCTTTCTCAGGACGTGCCTGCACTGCTTGTGAAAAAAAATAAATAAACAGAACATTGAATGTATGTCGCCATCTGGTCAAATACGTTAAATAAACCTAACACATGGGGCCTAAATAAAGCTAAGACCATTTAGCAACACACATCCAATATCAAGAGCTACAGGCAGTGCAGACAGTAGGGAGAGTTTTAAAAAGGCAAATACAGGTGAATGGACAAAGGGTAGACAGAAACACATGCCCCAGAATAGAGAGAAAAACTCACCCTGTGGGGCTGACCAGGGTGACCCTGGGAACTAAAAAGTACCTAACCCCACCCAGGTCCCCCAGGGCAGACCCAGGTGGGGGTACCCTGTGGGGCTGACCAGGGTGACCCTGGGAACTAAAAAAAATACCTAATCGGGGAAGTCAAAGGCTTATCTCGGAAAACAATACATGACAGAAAATATTGAATCTCTAACCTCTGACGAACTATGTAAACTTCATTCTAAATATGAAAACCATATTGCTTCACTAATGACTCGTGATTTAAGCCGGTCTCTTGTATGCCTATACACAAAAGCAGTGAGTCACTTTCTACCTGTGGATAGTGACAGTCTATCACACGACCTTGAAAGCAATCCTATTGTTTCAAGTTCAATTGGTAAATTAGCATGCGTCATGTTTTACAAGTTTGGAAATTACCTTGCACCTGTTGTAACCCTTCTTGTTACCAGGAGTCATATTGATTTTTTGAAAATAAATTTTACTGCAGAAGAAAATGGACGAAACCCAGACGACTCTACAGCAGAACCCCGACCCTGTTTTGACACAGGTTCCAACGGTGACTAAGGCTAAAAGTCCAGGCAGGGTTGAGGCTGGAAAAAGATTAGCCGAATATAACAGGCAAAAAAAATTACAGCTTCAAGCACAAACAGAAAAGGCTCATGTAACTGACCCGCCATCATCACTGTCCGCACCGTCAGGACCAGTGTCAGGACCAACACCGACAGGACAGTCACTACTATCACACTCACAACAAAGTGAGAGACAAACAACTAAGTCTAACCCTGACCCCGAACCTCAAACAACAAAATATATAGTTGCTGGATTTGTTGTCAGATTTGGTTACGTAGGTTATCAAGTATACAAAAAATGCAAACCACAGACTCGTACAGTGACCAAAAAATTAAACACTCCATCATCAAAAACAGAAGTCTCCACATTACCAGTAATACCCAAAGTCGTTGACCCATTTTATATGGAGTAAATAAAAATATTATTTTAATTTTTATTGCCTAAGAAATGAGCGACACAAAGAACTTAATGAACCTTGTATATCACTCTGCCGTAATCAGCGGACTAGCAGTAGCTTATTCTATGCTGGGAAAAAGTCTACTCAAAATGAAATCATCAGACTTGAGTAGATTAGATTTTGAAGACAGTGCAAAGCTAATTGCTGTTGTAACAGCGTCAATTGCTACGAAAGACTTTCTTGTCAAGCAGGGAATTATTCCCGAAAATGTTTCTATGTAAATAAAAATAATATGGCGACGATAGCTGTTATTGTGGGAGGTGCAGTTGTTAATGCTCTGGCATTCAGTGGCTCTAATTATCTCTTTTCAAAAATGGGTAGAGACGAATCAGCAGAGGAAATGAAAAGACATAATGAGGCGTCTGAGAAACTCGCTCAAGCGCAGCAGGATTATGAAAAAAATAGAATTGAAAAACTTGATTTCATCAATGAAAAACTCAGGCTTGAAGGTCACGTACAACATACATTTTCTAATGTCGATGACGCAATCAGGGAATATTTTTTAGTCACTGGTAATGACATGTCTATCCCAAAACCGAAACTAAGTGACTATTACAAACCGAGTACATTGATTGATTGTACATTGCTTAACGTCCCGACAGCAACAAGGCTTTCTCAGGACGTGCCTGCACTGCTTGTGAAAAAAAAAAAAACTAAACAGAAAATTGAATGTATGTCGCCAGCCGGTCAAATACGTTAAATAAACCTACATCATGGGGCCTAAATAAAGCTGTGACCATTTAGCAACACACATCCAATATCAAGAGCTACAGGCAGCGCAGACAGTAGGGAGAGTTTTAAAAAGACAAATACAGGTGAATGGACCAAGGGTAGACAGAAACACATGCCCCAGAATAGAAAGGAAACCCACCCTGTGGGGCTGACCAGGGTGACCCTGGGAACTAAAAAGTACCTAACCCCACCCAAGTCCCCCAGGGCAGACCCGGGTGGACAAACCGAGTACAGAACAAAGAAACGGGGAGATAATTTTTGTTCTAGTGGGAATGACATTTATATTTTTTACTGGTCTTTATATTGCTAGAAAAAATGAACGTAGAAAATAAACTATCGAAAATATATTACTCTCCAATTGGAAATTGGAAAGGAGCAACCACTATTCAGAAATTACATGCCGCTGTGGGCGGAGATATAACACTCAATCAAGTCAAACAATGGTTACAGAGACAAGCAATTTGGCAAATATATTTACCTGCTCCAAGAAAAATAACAAGACCTCATTTTGAAAACACAACACCAAATGACACGCATCAAATGGACCTCCTGTTTCTACCACATGATACAATAAGAAAGAAACGATACAAGTATGCATTAACTGTTGTAGACATTGCTTCAAGGTACAAAGACGCTGAACCCATATCTGACAAAACTGCTACCACAGTTGCTACAGCATTAACAAAAATATATAGTCGAGGCCCTTTAAGATACCCCAGACTTGTTCAAGTTGATGACGGATCAGAATTCAAAGGTGCTGTTAATCAGTTATTTGCAAAGCATGGTGTACTGGTCAGACGATTGATTGATTGATTGATTGTACATTGCTTAACGTCCTGACAGCAACAAGGCTTTCTCAGGACGTGCCTGCACTGCTTGTGAAAAAAAACTAAACAGAAAATTGAATGTATGTCGCCAGCCGGTCAAATACGTTAAATAAACCTACAACATGGGGCCTAAGTAAAGCTAAGACCATTTAGCAACACACATCCAATATCAAGAGCTACAGGCAGTGCAGACAGTAGGGAGAGTTTTAAAAAGGCAAATACAGGTGAATGGACAAAGGGTAGACAGAAACACATGCCCCAGAATAGAGAGAAAAACTCACCCTGTGGGGCTGACCAGGGTGACCCTGGGAACTAAAAAATACCTAACCCCACCCAAGTCCCCCAGGGCAGACCCGGGTGGGGATACTGGTCAGACGAGGCATTCCAGGTGTGCACAGATCGCAGGCAATTGTAGAGAACTTTAACAAACAGTTATCAGAAAGACTTTTCAGTTACCAGTATTCTAAGGAACTCATGCATGACACACGTAACACTGAGTGGGTAAAGAGATTACCACATGTGATAAAAGCAATGAATAATGAAGGACAAGGATTGCGCCCAAAGCCTGCTGATGCTATTAAATTGAAAACAATTACAGAGCCAAAAACAATGTCAGCCCCACCTCCAGACACAAGTTTATTTACTAAACAGGTAAGATATTTATATCAACCTGGAGAATCATAAAATGACGTCAGACGCAGAGCGACCGACCCCATCTGGTCAACGTCTGTACACAATATAAAAAAAATAATTCCCGGTCCTGACGCAACAATATATTACCTGTACGACCCTGCCCCACAAAGGGCATTTGTCAGAGAAGAATTACAAATTATTCCCCCAGACACCGTTACTCATTTCAGTAACTAACTCATCGATTAGTTCATCAATCAGTTCATCAACTATTTCTTCAGATAACTTGAGCCTGTAATGACCTGGCGCATAAGCTTTTCCCTTACTATGAAACACACGTTTCGTGTCCCCAACTGCAAGTGACTTCTTATGTGTTTGGATCATTTCAAGATTGTGTTTGTTTGACCTCAATGACTTGTTTGGATAATCAGGCATTAATGCACCATCTAACACTTGCTTATAATGTTCATGACGTATGTCTTTATTTTTAATCGCTGTTTTTTTTTAAAATTCCTTTGGCTTTTGACTGACTTCCCTTTTGGTGCAAAATAGAATACATTTTTGATCTCAGTCCAATGTACTCAACTATAGGCACACCATTAAGTTCATCCTTAAACTTACCAGGCACTTTTTTGTTTTGTGTGCTAAACAGTGGATGATCTTTAGGATAGTCAGACGTGTTGTACATGTGTAACTCTGTTTTCATGTCTTCATAAAAGTCTTCAGTACACACATCAATGATCATAGAGTCAGTGTCAGTGTATAGCAGATGACACTCAGGATATCTTGGTTTGAAGTAATCATAATAAAATTCAAGCATCAGCAATTTTGATAACTCAAGAATTGCCATACCAATGAATACTGGCTTGTCCAGTTTAACAATCTTTTTTTTTGAGTGACACTGCATACAATGATGAATGAAACTCTTTGTACCCTGTGTACTGTGGCTTACCTGTAAGTTTAATTGCACCCAATTCAGTTGTGACCAGTCTCACATCTTTGCGGTGATGAGGATTTTCCATCGTCTTTCCAAAACAGGCATTGTTCATAAGCTTAAAGAAGTCTTTGTCAAATGCAGTGTTGCCATCTCTTGCACGCAATGTTGTGTTTTTAATTATGTAATCTTTCATGAAAGCACTCTGATCAAATTGAATTCCTCTGTGAACTTTCTTTAGTACTAACCCGTGTCTGATGTAAAACTGCAACAAGCGGTAGTGGCAAACGTAATTGAATTTGTCATTCAGATTTGGTACAAGTTTAGTGTCTTCTTTTTTCCCTGTCATACTCATTTTCTCAACAGCCAACAGATAATCATTATGGTAATCATGTAGATGGTGTGGGTACTCCAGGTCTACTTCAAAGATCCAACCCTTCGCGTCGTTTCCGTCAAGATTCATAATATTGTTTGTTAACCCTGACTATGTTACATCATACTGTGACAAATCATGCAGACAAAAGTTTTTCAAGGGCAATAATTCACACATCGCGTATCCGTAAAGGTTATTAGCGTCAAGGTATGTAATGAATGACCTTGACCCTGAGGGGTCAAAACCCTGGTCAAGGTCATCAAGATATTTGTTGTTGGCTCTGGCATAATTGTTTGCTGCAATACTAATCCCACCCCTCAATCCATGTTCCACCATTTCACCCATCGTACGATCCGACAACAGGTCTATAAATATCTTGCTGGATTTCAAAAATGCATCCCATGTCATGCCAGGACTAGTTATGTAACAGGCTGGGTCAAGACTGTAATGTAACAAACCTTTCTCACGGTAACTTTCAAATACGTCTGCTAGTAAGCAAACGTCAGCTTTCAAGTACTGGTCATGGTAGTCACCAATCGTCTGACACCCTAATTTATCCCACGCATCAAGAGCATGCTGGTATTCAGAGTCAGAAATACCTTTACCTTTAAGTGTGGAATAAAATTTATCTTTTGGCGGCAGTCTCCTTTCCTCAAACACAACCCACTCACTGATGTACTCGTATGGATACACACCTTTCTTGATTAAGTCTGGTTCAAAATATTTACTCGTTATTGGATACTCAGTCAGTCCTTCTGCCAAACTAGCCAACCCTAAAGACAAATGTTGCATAGAGTCATACAATGCTAATTTATCTAATCTAAAAGTCAAGTATTTCTCAGTTGTCTGCGCTATACAATTAATGTTTTTGTGAGTCTCGTCCACAGCCTGCATGATAATGTGTGAATCATATCCTTTGAGATTGTGAAAAAAGATTGGTAACTTATATGTCTTAGGATCTGTTTTTAATAACAAGTTACAATTGTTATGTGCAGCACCTCTGTAACGCCCAGTTATGTGATCATGGTCACAAACTTTATCACCTCCTAAAGGTTGTTCACAAATCCAACACGTCACAGTTGTATCAAATTTCAGTTTGTCTTCTTCTGTCATCACCAATTTGTCTGTGTACCAATTCATTTTGTGCACAGACACAGTCAATCAGAGAAGTGCTTACAAAGCAACCCGTTCCCACGTATTCACCGGCCCAAAGTGATTATGCAATCAGGGTATTAGGCGCCGGTCACATGACGCGGAGGGGGCTGCCTAAGTAGCTGGCACTCAGTGTGTTGCCGAGGCTGAGTTAAATTTGCATACTTTGTAACAGCCTAGTGACTGGCCCCTTATTAACAATACATCTACAATCCTTACACTGAGGAATCCAGTCCTTTGTGCACTGAAAGAGGTCTGTGAAACAGACAGTAATCAAATCAACGAGCGGCAGAGCATGAAGAGCCACACTATAGCACAAACTTAGGATGACCTGTGCACGCTTTTCTAGTATTTATCACTGTAATAAATGCAATGAATCAGAATATTGGCGCTAAGTATGAAGTTTGGTTGGGGGGGGGGGGGGGACACGGGAGATTGGCCCCTTTCTATGTATGATACATCTACAGTTCTCACACAGAGGACAAATTGATCTCAGCATGTTGGGTGGCACTCGCTGAAATTGTAAATGGAGTCTGATAGATATTAACGGAATTAATGCCAGTGCCAGTGATCACGTTGTACTGCTAAGACCTGGACATGGTATATAGACTCATAAAGCTCAATGCATCCTTAATGCCTGACGTTTAACTTTATCATTAAGAAATAATTATATACAAGCACAGATACTCATGACTGAGCCCCTGCTATTTAAGTTGCGGAATTTCTGATCGCTTGTATTTTTCAAAGCAAGGTTAAATTGAGAATAAACCCACATGTGTACATGTATTCTTGTGTTCACCTCTTAGTGTAGCACATTTAAGCTAAATTACAAGCCAACGTGTAACTTTAACGATGTGCATCTTATAGATGCAGCAGCAATGATAATCTAAGTGAAGTTAACAATGTAAAAGTGACACAGGTACAAGAGATACTGCCAGTGCATCCTGATTGTGTTTCTGAAATCTTTGTTAATTCAACACCAAAGAGCACCAGCCATTCACGGAACATTGATACACAGTCGTGTCCTAAAGACCAGCCATTCACGGAACACTGATTGACTGCTAATTAAGTTGCGGAAACTCTGATCGCTTGTATTTAAAACCAAGTTTAAATTATTGAGAATATGAAATCCATGTATATGTGTACATGTATTCTTGTGTGCACAGTCCTACCTGTTAGTCTAGCACTTTTAAGCTAAATTATAAGCCAACATGCAATTTAAAAGACATGCACCCTACAGATGCAGCAGTAATGATAATTTAAATGAAGTTAACAATGTAAAAGTGCCACAGGTATAAGAGATGTACAGTAGGTAACACTTAAGCCCTTCACTGCCAGTGCATCCTGATTGTGTTTCTGAAATCTTTGTTAATTCAACACCAAAGAGCACCAGCCATTCACGGAACATCGCTACACAGTCATGTCCTAAAGACCAGCCATTCACGGAACATTGATACACAGTCGTGTCCTAAAGCGGACCAGCCATTCACGGAACATTGATACACAGTCGTGTCCTAAAGACCAGCCATTCACGGAACATTGATACACAATCGTGTCCTAAAGACCAGCCATTCACGGAACATTGATACACAGTCATGTCCTAAAGACCAGCGATTCACGGAACATTGATACACAGTCTTGTCCTAAAGGCCAGCCATTCACGGAACATCGATACACAGTCGTGTTCTAAAGGCCAGCCATTCACGGAACATCGATATACAGTCGTGTCCTAAAGGCCAGTCATTCACGGAACATCGATACACAGTCATGTCCTAAAGACCAGCCATTCACGGAACATCGATATACAGTCGTGTCCTAAAGACCAGCCATTCACGGAACATTGATACACCATCGTGTCCTAAATACCAGCCATTCACGGAACATTGATACACAGTCGTGTCCTAAAGACGCATACAGCCTCATGAGCCCCATAGTAACTTTGGGGGCTCATCTGTGTCTGTTGCAGTTGGACCATGTTCACTTTTTCTTGCCAGTGAAGGGGTAAAACAACTTTAAATCCAGCTAACCTACTTGTTTTAGAATCTTCGAAACAAGATTGGTTAAAAATGTCAGTTAAATTTGCATATTTACTTGGTTATTATTTGGATGAAGATTGGTATATAGCTGAAGAAGATTTTTTTTTTCTAATATTATGACATTGAGGACAAGAAAACTTAAAGTAACTGGAAAACGTCCTGTCAATTTGGCAGTACACACAGTATTTAATGTGCATTTGAACGAACTAAACACGACTGAGAATGTACACAATGGAGAGCCTTCAACTTTGTTGAGATGCTTACCAACTGGAACTGCACCCTATCAAATGATTGTGAAAGTGTGGTTGAATGTCTCATTAAAGACACAAACAACCGTTTACAGGGAGTCAGTTGACCCAGATTAGAGTCCGTACTTTTTGAGAGTCATATTTATATGAAATTTTGGATATAGCTAGCTTAGAGAAGACATTGGATGAGTTCGTTAGCCAGCTTTGTAACCGTTCAACTTCTTTACTAAAAAATAATTCTTTTTTAGAAAAAAAAAAAAAATATTAAACAGTAAAAAAAAAAACTTGACTTTTAGAGAAAGTCAGACAGTGTCGGTGACGTACAAAAGGCAACTCAGTCACGACGCAGACATTGACATAATACTCTAAATATGATGTAATTCTCTCTAGCGCGCGCCGAAGTCTTTCTCTCTCTCACACAGACATGCGCGCATCTCCGAGGCATAGATCCTCATGCGCCCGGAGAGCGCATGAGGATCTATGTCTCTTGGAGATGTTTGGAGCGCGCGCGCACATGCACGCACTAACACGCACACACACACATCGTCGCGCTTTCAGAAGAGCTTGCAGGTGACCCGATATAGCTAGTTTGGAGAAAGGCATTGGATGAGTTCGTTAGCCAGCTTTGTACTTTCAACTTATTCAGTAGAAATTAATTCTTTTTAGAAACAAATTAAAACAGTAAAAAAAAAAAAAGACTTTTGGAGAGAGCCAGACAGTGACATTGACGTAAAAGAAGCAATTCCGTCACCACGCAGACATTAACACAATACTCTAAATATGACACAAATCTCTCTCTCTCTCTCTTAGTCTCTCTCTCTCTCTCTCTCTCTCTTAGTCTCTCTCTCTCTCTCTCTCTCTCTCTCACACACACACACACACACACACACACACACACAAACGTGCGCTCATCTCCAGGAGGCATAGATCGTCCTGCGCCTTTGGGGTACATGAGGATCTATGCCTCTTGGAGATGTCAGAGGTTTGGGCCTCAGTGCCCGCCTTTGACATAATGGACATGCTATTAAATTCGCCCTACCGCGACCCATCCTAAAAAGTCCCTTCTATAAATAGAAGGGACTTTAAAAACAACAAAGGAAATAAATTTAAAATAAAAAGAGTATAATAAACTTAATCAACACAGAGTATAATACATTTAATCCATTGCCCCAAAATATTTAAACATAAATTAAGGGTTGCTTCAAAAATACGAACTCAGAAAAGTTTCAATTAAATATTTGAGCACAGAAACGGTCCAGATATGTTCTCTTTGAATGTCAACTGATTATCATGGTCCACTCATAGCGTAATGTCGTCCATTAAATAGCATCCGGGATGAAACATCATGGGACGAAATGTGATTGGGACGAACGGTGTGGGCGAATGCGCGTAGGATGAAGATAGGCATAGATCAAGAGGCTCAAAGAACAATGCCCTTCGAAGCTTTCTAACGCTAAATAAACAACTTTTACGGCACCTACAACCTCAAATATATGAATATTATTACTTTAAGTACTCAATAATATGTGTTTATGTGGTAATTTTGGTTCAGGAGAGGTTATTCCGACTGGTTTCGGACAGCGCGATCTTGTACCAAGGGAAGTAATCGACGTGTCAACGGTTGTGGAAAACGGCTTACTAGTACAACTAAATCAACTTTAATGTAAACCAAACTTCTAACACACGATTATTTTGAGTTTAGGTACGCAATAATAGTTATAGATATGGTTATTTTAGCTTAGGACAGGTTATTCCGGGTTATTCCGGGTTTTAGTAGGACCCTTTACGTTGAGTCCTATTTTTAGCGGATTTTATGACAGACTTTCTGCCTGCTAATTTTTAAATCCCTGCAATTTTCAAAAATAGCAAGGAGCTGCTTTTAGTTTTTGCCAAGAATATGACCGTTCCAATGGTGTAAAAAAAACAAGTATGTAGGTTGAATGGCAGAGACGCACTCGGCTGTAGAAAAGTGTATGTGTTTTCAACATAAATTGCGTGTACGCGATCTGCCCCACAAAAAGTGTGCCACGCGAAGAATAACACATCGACACTCAGTCTTCCAGTTCCACACAGTGGTGTTAATGACTTAGTGCACTAAGAACAAAACTAATGACATCTTTGGAAAGAGGAGAAGACAAACTTTATCACCAAATAAAAAAGTATTCTTTCAAATTCAAATAATTTGCATTCAGAGCGAGTTGAAAAACAGGTAAAAATCGCACTCTCAGCGCTTGGACCCGCGCAGAACGTCAGGTTGCCAATACCTACCTTTAGTATTGTGAAGTACAAATGCTGCTAGCAGAGTCCATTCCTTGCTATTCTGAGGCTTGCCTTTTTTTGGCAGATTAGCGTAGTGGGAACAACACACCTCTGCCAGTTTATCAGCAAACTTCCTCTGTTGATTCATTAGCTAGTCTGACAGTACCTTCGATCTTAATACGGGGCTACACTTTTTTTTTTTTTAAATTTGCAAACATATGCCATCTCATCCAATGGCGATCTCGCCCAAGGTACACGTCAACTCGGCAATGTAAGGGATCAAGTCACCCAAAGTCAACTCACCCAAGACCGTTTGCTTGCTTGATCCTATACTGTGAGTGTGCTTTGTTTCTTTTGTGTACGTATGCGTGTTCATGTGTGTATGAGTGTGTACGTGTGCATGTGCTTCCTACACCCCCAAAACACACCTGCATTATTTTAAAAGCCTTATTTAGACGAACAACAACAACAACAACAATCCGGAGTCGGAGCCCCTAAGGCAGTCCGTCGTTGAATTCAACTTCGTTCTGGCAACTCCTGCGACGGCTCCGGTGCCAAGCTGTAATGGCTCTGCCTTTACTTTGGATCCATCAGCGTCGTGGAGAGGGGGGACGTGCTGCATGGGCAACAGCCTGTCCTCCATATCACACCGCCCAGGCTTGCACCCGAACGACAGCGTTCACCCACAACTACAATCTGGAGAAGACACTCCAGCTTTGCCTTTGACGTAGACACAACACGGGGAGGAGCAGATACCGGTTATAAGCCATCGCTCAATTGGCGTAGAGCGCGGCGCCAGGGGTTGCTCCCGATGGTGGGAGAGATTCTCCGATCTCACTGGACATACCGCCCGCCTCAAGCTGGGCTGCTTTTTTCATTGGGTGCATGGAGATTAGGAACCATCCGAACAGCAGATCGCAACCTCGCACCAGTAGAGAAAGAAAGAGACCAAATCTAAAACTGGGAAAAAAGAGGCCAGCTCTAAAACTGGGAAGTTGGAATGTCCGGACAATGTTGACTGGACTTTCCGAAAACCTTGACATCAGCGAGACCAGGAAAACCGCTGTCGTCAACGACGAGCTCAAGAGACTCAGTGTAGACATAGCCGCTCTCCAGGAAACTCGGCTAGCGGATGCTGGCACACTAGAGGAGAAGGACTGTACGTTTTATTGGCAGGGGAAGAGTTCTGACGAGCGGAGAGAGTACGGAGCCTACTTTGCAGTGAGGAACTACATGCTGAGTATGGTTGAACCAGGCAGCAAGGGCTCAAAGCGACTCCTCACTCTTCGCTTCAACTCCACGCTCAAAGCGACTCCTCACTCTTCGCCTCAACTCCATCGAGGGCCCCGTTACCCTTGTCAGCGCGTACGCACAGACACTGCTCGCCACGCCAGACCACGCCAAACGCCAAAGATGAGTTCTACGAAACATCGCAACTATCATCAGGAGCGTCCCAAGCAAGGAACAGATTGTTATCATGGCGACTTCAATGCCGGAGTTGGTGCAGACCACGACTCCTGGCCTTCCTGCCTCGGCCAGTTTGGTGTGGGCAAGATGAACGAGAATGGGCCGCAGCGGCTGCTTGAGATGTGCACCCAGTGCCACGGCCTGTGCATCACCAACTCCTACTTCAAAACCAAGACTCAGCACGAGGTCTCCTGGAGACACCCGCGCTCCAAGCACTGGCACCAACTGGATCTGATCCTGGTCAGGCGCGCCAACTTGAAGAACGTTCTCCACACACGCTCCTACCATAGAGCGGACTGCGACACAGACCATTCTTTGGTGTGTTGCAAGATCAGGCTGCAACCGAAGAAGTACCATCGCACCAAGCAGCTAGGGAAACCTCGCATCGATGTCAACAAAATGTCCCAGCCCGACCTCGTGGGCGGTTTGCAGAGGCCTTCCAGAAGGAACTTGAAACCTCACAGCCTGGTGACTCTGACTCTGCCACAGAGAAGTGGAAACCCCTGCAGGACACCATGCACCGCACAGCCTTGGCCACATCTGGGAAGAGGACTTCGAAGACACAAGACTGGTACGAGGCCAAGTCGACCGAGATGTCCCCCATCATCGTAGCCAAGCAAACTGCCATTGCTTAGTACACACGGTCGCCCAGCAAAAAGAACCTGCAGGTTCTCAGGGCTGCCAGGAGCAAGGTCAAACAGACTGCCAGGCGTTGCGCCAACGAGTGCTGGACGGAGCTCAGTGAGAACATCCAGATCGCAGCCGTTACATGTAACATCAGAGGAATGTACGACGGCATTAAGAAGGCATTAGGACCAACCCAAAACGAGACGCCCCCCCCCCCCCCTCAAATCCTCCACCGTGGAAGTTATTACGGACAAAGGCCAGCAGCTGAAGAGATGGTTGGAACACTATTATGACCTCTACTCCAGACAGAATGTCGTGTCCCCATCAGCTCTTGACGCCATCGAGTGCCTGTCTGTAATAGATGAACTAGATGCGGTGCCAACAATAGAGGAGCTCAGCAAAGCCATTGACAGCTTGGCTTCAGGCAAAGCCCAAGACAACGATGGGATCCCCCCGGATTTGATCAAGAACTGCAAGGTCACCCTTCTTCTCCCCCTGCATGAGGTCCTACTCCAGTGCTGGCAGGAAGGAGAGGTACCACACGACATGACGGATGCCAAGATCACCACCCTCTACAAGAACAAGGGCGAGAGAAGCGACTCTAACAACTACAGAGACCTCTCCCTTCACAGCATTGTCGGCAAAGTCTTTGCCCGGGTCATCTTGATCCGTTTGCAGAAGCTGGCAGAACGTGTCTATCCCGAGTCACAGTGTGGCTTCCGAGCTGAGCGGTCAACGCAGACATGGTCTTCTCCCTCCGTCAACTCCAAGAAAAGTGCAGGGAACAACACATGCCTCTGTATGTCGATTTTATTGACCTCACCAAAGCCTTCAACCTGGTCAGTAGAGAAGGTATGTTCAAGGTCCTCTCAAAGATTGGATGCCCAACCAAACTGCAGAGTATGATAGAATCCTTTCACATCAACATCAATGCGACAGTGCAGTTCAACGGCAGCACATCCGAACCCTTTGACGTATGCAGCGGAGTCAAACAAGGCTGCGTCCTGGCCCCTACTCTCTTTGGGATCCTCTTCGCTGTCCTGCTCAAGCATGCCTTTGGTAATGCAACAGAAGGAATTTACATGCGAACCAAATCAGATGGCAGGATTGTCAACCTTGCCCGCCTCAAAGCCAAGACAATGATACGCGAAGCCCTCATCAGGGACATGCTGTTCGCTGACGATGCGGCAGTTTCGACCCATACCCATCAGGAACTGCAGTCACTGATGGACCGATTCTCCCAGGCTTGCAAGGACTTCGGACTGACTATCAGTCTAAAGAAGACGAACGTCCTGGAACATGACACAGAGACACCGCCATTTATCACCATTGCCACCGTACCGATAAACAATCCAGACCAAATAGGTGACTGCCAAGCGTGTAATATGAAAAAAAGGACCCAACGGAGAAAGAAACACGCTTAGAAAAGACGGGTACAACACAATTTATTAATATTTCGGGTAAATACCCTTTGTCAAAATAGACAAACAAACAAACAGAGAGATTAGCCGCTACTTATCTTCATTGGCAGAAGGAATGTGGCAACCCTTGCCACATTCCTTCTGCCAATGAAGATAAGTAGCGGCTAATCTCTCTGTTTGTTTGTTTGTCTATTTTGACAAAGGGTATTTACCCGAAATATTAATAAATTGTGTTGTACCCGTCTTTTCTAAGCGTGTTTCTTTCTCCGTTGGGTACTTTTTTTTTCACCGTACCGATAACCTCTCTCTGGACATCAAGATCGACAAGAAGATCGGGAAGGCTGCTGCAACTCTTGCACGCCTCACAACTCGTGTGTGGACAAATCCCAAGCTGACTGTGAAAACAAAGATGGCAGTGTACAACACCTGCGTCATCAGCACATTGCTATACGGCAGTGAGACATAAACCACATATTCTAGACAGGAGAGAAGACTCAACACCTTCTTCCTGAGAAGCGTCCGCCGTACAGTCCTGGGCATATCTTGGCAAGATAGAGTGACCAACACCTAAGTCTTGTCACGCGCTGGCCTTTCCAGCATGTTCACCCTACTCAGACAACGCAGACTGTGCTGGCTCGGCCACGTTCACCGCATGGAAGATGGCCGCATCCCAAAAGACATCCTCTACGGAGAACTGGCAGCTGGGAGAAGAAACACTGGTCGCCCCAAGCTACGATTCAGTTGTAGATGTCTGCAAGAGGGACATGAGTAGAGCACTGGACATTGACACTGGGTCCTGGGAACGCCTTGCGGATGACCGTGGCCGTGCAAAGTCAGTGGAGAAGTATATGATCATCCACCAACACCGTCCTCAAGTCAGGGGAAGAGAAGATGTGGAAAGCAGCAGCAGACAAGCTCGCAGAAAGGAGTGCAAAACTCCATCAGACCAGCGACCACGTACATTTGTGATCTTTGCCGGGGCCGACTGCCATTCCCGCATTGGCCTCTACAGTCACAAAAGATGCTGCTTCAAATCCATCTGAGCAGGCAATCAGATCAGAACAACTAGGATATATTATCTATATGGTCGATTCAAACCGACAGAGGCCGATTATTATTTAGACCACATAATCATAGTCTCTTACAATACTTGGCTGAGATTAGACTTTTGGTTAATTTACCACAAAATCCGATGGTTAAAGTTTGTAGTAATTAGGCGTTTGCTCTTATTACAGCAGAATTGCTTATACTGGTGTTTGTGGCAATTGTTTTCTGTTTTCCCGTAAATCATTTATTATTGAGGTAACTTTTGGTCTTTTTACCGCAAATCTCAAATTTGGATTTTGCAGTAAATAGACTTAACATCTATTTACCTATCTGTCTAAAATGCGAAAACTTTGTAGTATCTTACTATGAATGAGTGCGTGTGCAGTGGTTCAGTGGCAGACTCGGACTTTTGCCGGCACAAGCAAACGGCTGGCCGGGCTGAAAGCACTATTGTCAATGTTTATTCTGTGCCGGTATCACACAATACAGCAGTTTGTACACACTTTTCAAGACGTATTATTATTATTATTATTATTATTATTATTATTATTATTATTATTATTATTATTATTATTATTATTCATTATTTCTTTTTTATTTTATTTATTTGTCATGTTACCTTTTCTGCTGTTATATTTATTTTAAATGGTATTAGAGGACAGACATGTAAAAAGGCCTGCGTGCCTACTGTCTTCTTCCTTAGAAAATCAGAAACTTTCAATTCATTTCAATCCAATTCCGGCAATTCAGTTCTCTCTCTCTCTCTCTCTCTCTCTCTCTCTCTCTCTCTCTCTCTCTCTCTCTCTCTCTCTCTCTCTCTCTCTCTCTCTCTCTCTCTCTCTCTTACAAAAAGTTCCCACTTTTGTATTGATGAATCCCTTGTACAGTCTTTTTCCTCTAGCACTGATATTTACAGTTGTTCTGATAAACTGCGCACACACTATGAGTCCGCAACAGGTGCGTCATTCTCCGTACCTCTTATGACAGTGTTTGAAGTAGGTAAATATATTTCTGTTCCTCAGCTATGATTTCCTCTGCCTGTGGCTTCAGCCTGTTCAGTAGGATCTTTCATGAATTTGCTTGGGTGGGATATAAGACTGATTGTGCGATAGTTCTGGCATTGATGTAAGTTGCCTTTTTTGGGGAGAGTTATTATAAGTGATTGGGTCCATGGTGTGGGCCAATCCCCTGACTGCCAGATCTTGTTGCAGATTGTTAGTAAGGCGCTTATCGTGTCTTCTCCCCCTTCTTGGACTAGTTCTGCAGGGATGTTGTCTGCTCCTGCTCGGCCTTCCCTTTTTTCAGCGACTTCACTGCAGCCTCTACTTCAGTCTTCTCGGAGGATGGGATAGTTGCCATTGTTGGTCACGGGTGGGTTGACAAGTATGCCTGGGTCCCCTGCAGCTCGGTGGTTGTACAAATCTGAGCAGTACTCTGTCCATCTCTTCAGTATGTCTTGGTCTTCCGTAAGACAGTTCCCTTCACTATCTTGAATGATCGAGGAGCGTCCTTGTTTTACACTGGTCAGGTCTTTCACCAGCTGGTATGCTTTTTTGCTGTTATTTTTGTTCAGATTTTCTTCTACGTGTTTACACTGATCTTCAATCCACTTATTTTTTGCCTTTTTCATGCTTTTCTTGATATCATGGTTAATTTCCCTGTATTGTTTAGCTCCTTCTACCTCTGATTTCTTTTTCTTTAATTCTCGACGCTTGTCACATAGAACAAAGATGTCAGCTGTAACCCAAGGTTTCTTTGCTTGTCGGTGTTTGCCAAGGATCTCACTGGCTGTTTGGGTTACAACAGTGTTAAATGTGTCAATCAGTGTGTCCGGCCACGTCCGTGTCTTCTGTACCCAGAAGTAGCAGTGGTGCGAATTTTCCTCCTATCTTTGCCTGAAAGGTTTCCGCTACCTCTGGGTCTTTCAGCTTCTCGAGGTCAAACTTGATACTGGTGGGACCCTGCTTGTTGACCTTCTTTAGGCGGAGTCGGAAGGTCATCATCACTAAGTCATGGTCGCTTCCAATGTCTGCTCCTGGAAAACTTCTTGTCTTGGCAATGTTCACACTGGTTTGGAAGCTTCTCTTCACCATGATGTAGTCAATTTGGTTGTGGTGCTCTCCGTTCGGGCTGTGCCATGTCCACCTTCTGGATGCTTTGTGCGGGCCAAACGTGTTCATCAGTTTTAGATCATTTGAACTGGCAAATTCCAGGAGCCTTAAGCCTCTGTCGTTGGTCTCTGCATTGCAGTAACGTCCGCATGTGCCTTTCCAGTTCCTAGCAGCATCCTCTCCCATTTTTGGCATTCCAGTCTCCCTGCACCACAAGAATGTCTTTCTTGGGGTCTGGTCCAGAACTTCTCGCAGTTGGTCATGGAAGTCTTCTATTTCCTCATCGCCATAGTCTGTTGTTGGGGCATAAACTTGTACAATGGTGATATTAAATGGGGATGCCCTCAAGCGTATGGTGATAAGCCTACTGGAGACTGGGCGACAACTCATGACGGTGTTCACGATGTCTTTGTGGACGAGAAATCCGACACCCTGTTCGTGTTTGTCTTCTTTGCCACTGTAGTACAGTTTGTGGTTTTCCTGGGTTGATGTTTCCCCATCACAAACGAGGAAGTGGGAAGCAGAATCAGGCAAGCCATCGGGCCCTATGAAGACTTATTAGCCATTGTGAGAAAACGAGAAAAAATAAGGAGAAAACGCAAACTGAAGTGGTATGGGCATGTCACGCGTTCAGCAGGGCTTGCCAAAACAATCCTGCAAGGCACTGTGCAAGGAGGACGAAGGAGAGGAAGACAGAGGAAAAGATGGGAGGACAATATCTCAGAGTGGACAGGACTGAAGCTGGGCGACACGCTGAGAATGGCAGAGAACAGAGAGGAATGGAGGGAGCTGGTTGCCAAGTCATCAGTGGTGTCCCAACGGTCGGCAAGACTACGGGATATAGATAGATAGATAGAAATATATTTCTACTCTAACAAGCAAATTGTGTGGCCTGGATGGTATACTGAACAACATGGTACTGAAATTGTCCCTTCCATACACAGCTGAAACCTTGACATTTATATTCAACCTTTCTATCGAGCAAGGTATTTTTCCATTTGTCATGAAAGATGCTAAAGTTGTCCTCATTCCGAAATGTAAAGATCCCAAAAGTCCAAACGATTTCCGTCCTATTTCAGTGTTATCAATATTATCGAAGACAATAGAAATACACGTTCACAAGCACCTACTCCACTTCTTGGAGAATCAATGCCTACTTGTATCTCTTCAGTCCGATTTTAGGCCTAAAAACTCATGTCATACTGCACTCGTTCACATCGTCGACTCTTGGCTCTCATCAATAGATTCCAAATTAAAATTTGCAGTTTTTCTGGACATAACCAAAGCATTTGATTTAGTCGATCACAACATTCTTTTAAAGAAACTTTCAGTATATAAGCTTGATTGGAACTCTATAGCTTTTTTCTCCTCGGCCTACCTAAGTCAGTAACCGCCGACAGAAGGTTTACTCAAACGGAAGGTATTCGAAGAAGGTATAGTGAGGCACGGAGTCCCCCAAGAATCTATCCTCGGGCCTCTTTTATTTTCTTTATTCAACAATGACCTGCCTCTTTCCGTCTCAAATCCTGAGGTAAAATGCGAACTCTTTGCTGACGATTCAACGCTGACGACTCAACGCAAACGTGAAACAACGCTAAATAACTTATCTTCCAGCAAAGTCTCGATGAAGTGTCAGATTGGTGTACGCAAAATCGCATGCTAATCAGTACTTCTAAAACCAAAAGCATGTTGATAACAACCCGCAAAAAGCATCAGCTAAAGCCTGCTCCTCTGCAACTGTCAGACTTGGCAATAAACCTATCCGGCAACGCCGAGTATCCAAGCACCGCCTACTGGGAGTTGTAATTGACGACCAGCTCAACTGGTCGCCGCATATCCGGCGACAGTTTGTGCAAAACCTTGTCCAGGAATGTATTTCTGCTCTTTAAACTTAGACATATTATTAGTACAAAGTATCAGTTTCAGCCCACTTAATCAAATTTCAAATACAAACGATTTTGAATTTCCAAAACTTCAGTAGCTCTCTTGAGCTTGCCCTTAGCACCACGTGAATGTTCTGTGTCTGTGTACAGTGTGTGATTAAATGCGCGTGATTCACGTGAGCGTGCTTGTTGGGTTCAGTTCGCGGCGGCGCTTTTAGCCGATTTTCAATTGGGATAAAGCGCCTATATTTAATGCGCTTATTATTATTACATTATTGTTTCACGTGCACATTAAAAGCCACTGTAACTGTGGAACAAATGGAGTGAACTTAATATTTTAAAAAAATCAACGCACTGTATCGTCGTTCAGTTAAAATAATTATTCCAAACACTACTTCCACAGACGAAAAAAAAAAAATCCCTTGGCCTGCTTCCACTGAAAGAACAACTCAAATTTAACAAATTCGTCCTCATGCACAAAAATATTTCATTATCAAACCCCCGAATATCTGTGCAGGCTATTTAACTTCAGCCCTAGGCATCAGCTTAACAAGAGGAATGGCTTGCTTCACTGATTTACCCCGCCCCAAGATAGATATCTACAAATCAAGCCTACTATTTTCAAGGGGTCACAAGTTCTGTCTGGAACTCATTACTTTTAAACATTAAATCGTTTCAGTTCAGGTAAAATCCATTTTAAACGTGCTTTGCACACTCACTTCCAATCAGCGTGACTTCACAGTTCGCCATGTAAACATAATACTGCTCATAACACGTAAACGTCAAACATTTTCTCTTTCTCCATACATTTGCTAACTGAACATCTATTGTATTGTCAGTGTCGCTATACTGTTGATGCTGCTGATTCTATGACATTGTCCTAGATGAGTACTATGATAATATTCATGCTATGCACTAATTTATTTCCCTTGCATTTTTGCAACGGTAGCACTTACAAATTCTCCAATGCCATTTTTTTCTCCTTTAAATAATTCACCTATTGTGTTCTTTAATTTTTTTAATTAAAACAAATCGTATGCTGTGTTTGTTTTCCTGGTATGTTCTGTATTGTTTACAGGACAGCTTGTAAGACAGGCATTGAGTTGCCTAATAGCTTTATCCTGAATAAAAGATTCATCATCATCAGCATCATCATCATCATCGTCATCATCATCATCAGCATCATCATCATCTCTCTCTCTCTCTCTCTCTCTCTCTCTCTCTCTCTCTCTCTCTCTCTCTCTCTCTCTCTCTCTCTCGCTTAATAAATAAACACACAAACAATTCTGTAAAATGCTTAACAATGTCCCTTTTATGGAAGGTTGCCACCCCACCCCCACCACAGGGCTGGCGCGCCTACCCCCTCCCCCCTCCTCCACCTCTTCCCATTGTTTGATATTTTGGTGTGTGATGAAAGTCCAGACACACGCTTTGCACTAACACCCCCCCCCCCCCACACACACACACACACACACATGCACACCATCCCCCATCCCCCACACCCCCACCCCGTTTTTCAGGCACTGGAAGCAAGGTCTATAGTTGGGAGCCCTTTCGTGTCAAGTTGAAGCTCCCAAAGAAAAAGTTGTAACACCTCCTCCAACCCCCCTCCTCCCCCCCCCACCCCCACCCCCGGTAACTGAACCATCCCTGTTGCTGCCACAATATTCGGCAGAGGGCTGCTGAGGGTACACGTGAATCTATTCATTTTGATCAGAGGAATGAGGGATGAGGGAAACACTGACATGCATACAGGACAAGTACTTTAGCCTAATGTCCTCCCCTTCCTTCTCTCAAACCACACACACACACACACACACACACACACACACACACACACACACACACACACACACACGCGCGCACGCACGCACGCACGCACGCACGCACGCACGCACACACACACACACACAGACCACCACCACCACCACCGCCACCAATAACATTCTTGGCTTGACTTCGCGAACGAAGATTTTATAGGAGTTGCCCACGACGTCTGCAGGCTTGTTCGTGGCTGCGGAGGCCAATCCGAGACAGGCAGGTTCGACCGCAGTGGCTGCAGGGGAAGGTATGGCCAGGGTTCTGAGCTGGGGCATCTCTGTTTTTTCTCCTGAGCCGCTTGTCCTTAAGGCTAGCTCTGTGAGAGTCCTCAAAGGAGACAGCTGCCTTGTAAATGGTGGAGCGCCAGGTGTCACGGTCCGCAGCAAGCGAAGACCACTGGTGGTGGTCGATTTGGCAGGCACTAAGTGACTTCTTGAGACAGTCTTTGTATCTCTTCTTTGGTGCCCCTCTGTCACGGTGTCCAGTAGCAAGCTCGCCGAACAGGGTGATCTTTGGTAGGCGATGATCCTCCATCCTGGAGACATGCCCCGCCCAGCGGAGCTGTGTCCGCAGCAGCAAAGCCTCGATGCTCACAGTTTCAGCCTGTTCAAGGACCTCGACGTTGGTGACATAGTCACTCCAGTGAATGCCCAGGATGGTACGCAGGCAGCGCTGGTGGAAGCGTTCGAGGAGTCGTAGTTGGCTGCGGTAGAGGGCCCAGGACTCGGAACCATACAGCAGGGTGGTGAGGACCACAGCTCTGTACACGCTGATCTTGGTGCCTGTTTTCAGCTGTTGATTGTGCCACACCCGCTTGAAAAGTCGCCCGAAAGCGCTGTTTGCTTTTGCCAGCCTGCTGTCAAGCTCCTTGTCCAGCTTGGCGTCCGACGTGATAATGCAGCCAAGGTAAGTAAACTGGTGCACTGACTTTAGTTCAGACTCGCCAATGGTGATGTGAGGAGGGCGATACACTGTCTTGGGTGCCGGCTGATGGAGGACCTCTGTCTTTTTCAGACTGACCTCGAGTCCAAAGAGCTGGGCAGCATCTGCGAAGCAAGACGTGATGCGCTGCAGGGCTCTCTCTGTGTGTGCAACGAGGGCAGCATCATCAGCAAAAAGCAGCTCACGAATCAGTTGGTCTAGGGTTTTCGTGTGGGCCTGCAGTCGTCTGAGGTTGAACAGGCTGCCATCGAGACGATACCTGATGTACACTGCATCGTCATCATCGAGGTCCACTGTGGCCTGCTTCAACATCATGCTAAAAAAGATGGTGAAGAGGGTCGGTGCCAGCACGCAGCCCTGCTTTACGCCGTTGAGAATAGGGAATGGTTCCGAGAGGTCATTGTTGAGTCTGACCTGGCCTTGCTGGTCCTCGTGTAGCTGGACAATCATGTTGAGGAACTTTGGGGGACAGCCAAGTCGCTCCAGGATCTGCCACATGCCTTGCCTGCTCACAGTGTCGAACGCTTTTGTTAGGTCGACAAATGTTACGTACAGACCTTTGTTCTGCTCGCGGCACTTCTCCTGTAGCTGTCTCAGCACAAAGACCATATCGGTGGTGCTCCTGTTTGCTCTGAAGCCACACTGGCCCTCTGGGAGTTGGTCTTCAGCGATGGCAGGTACCAGCCGATTCAGGAGCAGCCTTGCAAGGATTTTCCCAGCAATGGACAGCAGGGTAATTCCCCGATAGTTGGAACAGTCAGACTTCTCGCCTTTGTTCTTGTACAGGGTGATAACGACTGCATCACGGAGATCTTTTGGTAGTGTTCCTTCCTCCCAGCAGCAGAGAAAGAGGTCATGGAGCTTGTTGTGCAGTGCTGTGCCTCCATGTTTCCAGATCTCTGTCATCATATTCATTGCCGTTAATCTGAGTGGCCCGTTGGTAGGTTTTCCAGCTTAGTCGCAATGGATGTCTTGACCATGAAACCCACGCCTGAAAGCCGTCTTTCTGATGCAGGCCTGCCTGACCAGTAGAGGGTGTACCCAGCACCAAGTTCTTGGAGGCTGCCTTCGTCCGGAAGGCGTACTTCGCTGAGCGCGGCGATGTCGATGTTTAACCTCCGCAATTCATGGGCAATGAGGGCAGAGCGACGTTCAGGGCGTCAGGGGTCAGTGACGTGTAGGGGCCAGGACTGTTACTGTCTGTACGGGTGATGTCGTTACTGGTGCCAGGGTTGGCGTTATTAATGGTCAAGACATCCATTGCGACTAAGCTGGAAAACCTACCAACGGGCCACTCAGATTAATAGATTATAAAGTCATCATCCTTGGCGACTTCAACGCCAGAGTGGGCCAGGACTCTGAAGCCTGGAAAGGAGTCCTCGGCAAGCATGGCGTGGGGAACTGCAATGACAATGGCCGCCTACTGTTGGAGTTCTGTGCGGAGCAGCAACTGGTCATCACCAACACTACTTTTCAGCAAAAGGACAGTCGAAAGACCACCTGGATGCATCCTCGCTCCAAACACTGGCACCTTATCGACTATGTCCTAGTGCGTCAGAGGGACCGCAGTGACGTCCTCCTCACCAGAGTGATGCCCAGCGCAGAGTGCCACACTGACCACCGCCTTGTCCGCTGCAAACTCAGGCTCCACTTCAAGCCAAAACCCAAGAAATGGGGGCCCCCCAAGAAAAAGCTTGATGTTGCCAGCCTTCAGCGTGACGATGTGAAAGCTGCCTTTCAGACAGATTTACAGCGCAGGCTCAAAGACACAGCGGACCCAGTAGACTCCTCCCCTGAAACACTTTGGGAACAACTGAAAACTGCTATTGCAAAATCCTCTGCAGAAGTCTTGGGTTTCGCCAGAAAGAAGAACAAAGACTGGTTTGACGAAAACGATGTAGAGATCCAGGAACACCTAGCAAAAAAAAGAGCCGCCCATCAGGCCCACCTAGCCCAGCCTTCCTGCCCTGTGAAGAAGTCTGCCTTCCGCCTCGTCTGCAGCAGTCTCCAGCGCAAGCTCAGAGATCTCCAGAATGAGTGGTGGACCAGACTTGCACAGAGGACCCAGCTTTGTGCTGACAATGGTGACTACAGGGGCTTCTACGAAGCACTGAAAGCAGTGTATGGCCCCAGGCACCTGGTACAAAGTCCCCTGCGAAGCGCGAATGGCCAGGCACTCCTCACAGATAGTACCTCCATCTTGAACCGCTGGTCGGAATACTTTCAGAGCCTCTTCAGCGCTGAGCGCACTGTTCAAGAAGCAGTCGTCCTACAAATCCCACACCTCCCAGTAAAGGTTGAGTTGGACGAACCGCCCACCGCTGAAGAGACCCTCACAGCCATCCACCAGCTCAAGAGTGGCAAAGCAGCAGGCATCGATGATGCCACCAATAACAACAACAACAACAAAACACACGCATAGTATAGGAACAAGCAAGCAAACGTGGGCGTGTTGATTTCTGTCTTGGGCGATTTTAACCCTTCATTTTGCGACTTGACTCGTATATCATGCGACTTGACCCCTTACTTTGCCGAGTCGACTCGTATCTTGGGCGAGATGACACGTGGGCGAGATGGTATATAGGCGAGTTGGAACACTGCTTGCTAAGGAGAACGAGAACAAGCAGTCAGAACGGATTGAAACTAACTTATTTAAAAGCTGATGCACATTCAGTTTCCTTTTGGATAGTTTCATACACTTAAAAGTGATAAAGAAATACATTTGGTCAATGTTATTAAAGCTTGCGGTGCAAAGATAACCACGGCTTTCAGCATGGCGGCTGTACGCAGAAGTCTCTTCGTCTGCAAATTTTGCGAGCGGTTGCAACGACCGTATTTTGATGGCCACCGAGTTCAGAGCACCCGATGCACATCAGATTCAGCAAGGTATATGAAACATAGGACATGCTGCCAATTCTTTGAGAACATCAATAGAAATCGATGACCGAATGGTTGAAGGACTTACAGTCGTTCATTACCTTGTACGGGAACGGTTTAGAAATTATGCCTTCATTGAAATTTGAATTCGTCTGTTTTTAAAGTCAGAATATATGTTTTTGAAATTATTGATGTGTTGAGTGCTATAATTATTTGTTTTCAGAACGTCAGAGTGGAAAAGTGTTGTCGGTCTGGAGATACATGCACAGATTGCCACAAAGAGCAAACTGTTTTCTGGCTCATCAACTAAATTTGCAGCACCAATCAACTCACAAGTCTCATACTTTGATGCTGCTCTTCCTGGAACTCTTCCTGTAAGTGCTGCGTTAGAGTATCGCAAATTGTATTCTTGAGTATTGTCAATACACCGCCCCCTCCCCCCGCACACACCTCATACCCCCACATTTTTGTAAATTCGAAACTATTAGCTGTCTTGGAAAAGGGAAGGGGGGGGGGGGGGGGGGGGGGGGGGGGCTATCATCATCATATTAAGGCGAGCTAGGACACTTCCAACGTGAAAAATCTGTCACTGGCTGTTTTTGGGTTTCTTGATTTACTGCAAGTTCAAACCTGGTGAAAGCACACACTCTTCGTACCGCATTGAAAAAAGTTATGTCGTTTGAAAGCCGCTTCTTTCCCTTGCAGTAATTTGTCCTTCACCCTTGCCTAAATGAACAATCAAAGAAAAAACTGCCTGCAGCAACCCTAGGAATTTGTCAATAACTTCCAAATTTGGTCTGATGACGATTTTGAACAGGAGCACCACATAAATGTGCATCTGATTGGTTCAAATGTATTTCCGAGTCTGTTTGGCTAACTTCATGTCGGATACAACTTGCAAGTATGTTTTTCGGCAGATTGCAAGCTAAAACACATATTTTAGACAAATCCGCAGAGAAATCTAGTCAACATGACAGACAGTGAGACTGAAGAACTTGTATTATTTATGAATAATCGTAATATATAGGAAAACGTAACTGCCCGTGTCCAGAATAGGCACAAACATCATCTGCAGCTGCCAGTCGTTTAGAAAAAACCTGTAAATTTATTTCCTCAAAAACTATACTGATGGCATTACTAATAGAAAGGTACACTAAGACTTAGTTTACACATTTCAGCCTAAAAAAACGTGTTGCTACACAGCCAGGGAAGTAACTCTAGCAAGCCATTACTCTGACCCCTGGATAGTGTCCCCTTCCTCCTCACGTGACCGGACCGGTCTCGCCAGTCTAACACTTAGCTGCCTGGTATAAGGTTGCCGGTTTCAGTCTGCGCAAGCTTCACTTCAGGACGGGATTAAGTGTTTTCAGAATTTCTTCAGCCTTCGCTACAGTTGGCATATTCTGAGGAAATGTGTTGTAAAATTTTGACTTGGTCCGGTTCAGGATAGAGCCATGAGCGATCGTGAGCTCGGTTGACGTGGCCTTGGCGCCATGCGCGGTCGACTGTTACAGACGTGCTCTGTGTTGCAGTTCACAGCTTAAGACCTGCCCCAAGTGTGGGGACTTCCAATGGCCGAGTGACACATGCTTGGTGCCTGCCCTGTTTGGGATGTGCCTCTGGACGGACGTGCCGGACTTGTGCATCATGGGAGGAGGACCACTGGTCACAGATTTGGGGCTTTTCCGGCGCGGGGCCGTCGAGGCCTAAGGATCTACCGCCCCCGGCGCCTCCTGCGACATCGGCAGTTGCACAGGTGCGCCACGTCAGACATTCTGGGGATGTCATCACGTCATACACCCCTTACGCTGTGGGTGCCCCTACCCTTTACCCCCCCACGTCCCTCTGCCAGCGCCACTCATCAGGATCGCCACAGACCCTCCTCTGGTCCGGATAGGTCGCCAGAGGCCTTATCTGTCAGCGCCTGGGAGTGAATTCGGAAGCGACACAGGTCGCCAAAGCCCTTCTTTTCTTCCGGAGGGGTCACCGGAGACCCCATCCGACAGCGCCAGGGAGCGGCATCGCAAGTGACTGAAGTCACTAGAGCCCTCCTCTGGTCCGGAGAGGTCGCCTGAGACCGCATCCGACAGCGTCGGGGAGTGGCAGCGTAAGTGACAGGAGTCACCAAAAAACCCTCCTCTGGTCCAGGGAGGTTGGCTGAGACCGCATTCGACAGTGCCAGGGAGCGGCAGCGGAAGCAACTGAGGTCGGCTACTCCTGCAGTGACAAGATCCACTGGCCACCACGTGTCTAGGCAGATCACACCCTCCCGTGTCGCGGTCCCGGTTCGACGGGAGGTGCCTCGCAACATGGGGAAGCCGACTGATGACCCCCTTAGGTATACGACGGTCCTACCTGCACACTCCAGGGAGTGGCGGCGGGATACGCACAGACCCTCCTCTGGCCTGGACATACCTACGGCACCTGAGCCCTTTTTCTCGTCTGTCAGCTCCAAGGAGGGGCGTTGCAAGCGACCACATTCGCCAGACCATGTGTCGGCAGGGGCCTATGGACACCGCGAGTCAAGACAGGCGCAGACCCAACGGGAGCGCTAGAGCCACAGCAACAGACAGATCGACGGAGGGACAGCCGCTGCTTGTGGCCGATTACGTCCCCAGTTTCTCGCCATGCGGACAGAACTTCTTCAGGGCGGTGGGACTTCCCGCGACACCTCGGACTTTCCCCTCCGCTGCTGCGTCACCAGGATCCACGCACGCTGGCCAGGGAGCAAGCTCGGCCTGCCGCAGTTCCGCGGCGGGAGCCTCGCTGTAGGTGCCGGCCAGCGGAAGTGAGACCTCATAGCCGTTCGCACAGCAGTCACCAGACTACTCGCGGGAGAGACGACTCACCCCACCGGACTCCGTTAGGACGCTGGACCAGGACTCTGGACCATACGCCTCGGCCACGACGTCAGGTAAGCCCGCCTTGTGCCTTCTTGGACGGATGTCGGGACCGCCACTTCTCCCGCCTAGATTCCCTTCGGCCTCCCCTAGACCCAGGTCCTCACGCCCTCTCTCCCTTGGTGCACAGTGGTTCTCTCCCTTCTGAATTTAGCTGGCCCCCCCCCCCTCCCCACCCCCCGCCCCGGCAGCCCCGGCCCTCAGAGTTGGCGGACGCGGACGACGCTCTCAGCCTGCACCCAGAGGACTCTGCTTCGGCCCGGTTCCTGTATGACCATCGTCCTTTGTCCCCGGACCCTCCAGCTCCTTCGATGCGCAGCCGATCTTCATCCTCCGACCACAATGCTCCGAGGTGGGAGGCCCGACGCTCGTTGGAGGAGCCCGCGCGGATTTTTGCAGGGATTCTCCCGTTGGAGGTTGCCCCCCAGCGCCACCACTCAAGAGGAAGGCCTCGGCCTGGGTAGATGCTCCGCATCAGCCTAAGAGACAGGATTCCCTTCCGCAGCCCCCGGCCTTCGAGACCTCTCGAACGCGTTCTCCACCCATCTACAAGGACCCATGCCGGACGCGGGCTTTTTCACAGACAGCAAGTGGCCAGAGGGAGTGGATATCAAGTTCCGCCAACAGTGGTATGATGGTCGTTCCCAAGCCTTCTCCTGCCCACTTCCTTTGCTCAATACCGCAGCAGAGTTACAGGCAGGAGGCTGCAAGACCATCAAGCTCCGGACACCACTTGGCCTGGGACAGACGGCCAGCCTGGTGCACATCGCCCTAGCTTGTGCGGGATTTGGGAGCTGACCACGCAGTTCATCAGATCATTGGCAGAGATCTGGGATTTGGATGCCTCTCGTCCGCTTCGCGATCTGCACTCCTTAGCCGGCGTGGCGAATCGGGCGGCGTACCACTCCTTGGGAACACTATGGCAGCTTCTGCCAACTGTGACCTGATGATGCAGGACGTCGTGCTGGCAGGCTGTCCTCGGTTACCCAACGCTGCGGTCCCAGTGGAGCCCGGTGGAGCTGGGAGGCACATGACTGTTGGTCCGACCTGGCAAGCGGTCAAGGATGCAAACAAGGACCTTTGGCCCAGCACTCCGGGACGGACCTCCGCACGCTTCAGGCTGCCCGCTAGGCTGTGGGTCGCGCCCTGCTGTCTTCCAGACCCTTTGTTCGCACTCCCAGACTCTCCCGCGGCTCCGGTTCACCCCCCCCCCCCTCCTACCAGCCGCCCCACCTTACCGGCCCCAGTCCCCACCTGGCCCCGGAGCTACCGGCGGCCTGGGTGTGGTAGGGCCCGTTGACTCCCTTTCCAGTTTGCCCCCACCGACGTCTGCAGGGTCTCCAATCACGGGAGGCTGGCGCTGCACAGCGGGGCGTGGCGTTCGCTGCTGCCGGACAACCCTTGGATCCTCTCTACCATCTCGGAAGGTCTTCAGATCTCTTTCGGTCGCCACCTCCGCTTCGTCGCTTCCCGCTCTGGACTCCAGTTCCGGGTGACCAGATCAAGGCTCAGGCACTTTGGGGGAGGTGCTCTCTTTACTACAGAAAGCCGCCATGGAGGTGGTTGCTCGTCACGACTCGCCAGCCTTCTACAGCCGCCTCTTCATAGTGCCCAAGCCGGATGGCAGGTGGCGTCCCATCATAGACCTTCATAGGCGTTGAACAATTTTTATCGCCACCCCCACGTTTTGGATGGAAACTACCAGAGCCTTAAGAGCGTCGGTCCGACCCATGGACTTCACCGTCAGTCTCGACTTAGCCGATGCCTACCTGCACGTTCCCATGCACCCCTCAGCGCGCTGTTACCTTCGCTTCGCCTTCTGCGTGGTGATTTACCAGTTCCGTGCCTTCCATTCAGCCGCAACCTCAGACTTTGAGTGTTCACCAGGATTATGGACGCGGTGGTGGCCGGGGCCATGCGGTCGTCGTCAAGCCCACAACTTGGTGTGACTACCCGAGGCACGGGGCCAGAAGTTGGTGGAACTGGCCCTGCAGGTGTCCCGCGCCGATGGGGTCCTGGCCAGAGTGTGGCTACAGCTTCTGGGGCTCATGATAACGGCGGCAGTTCTGTTACCCCTTGGCCGACTCTACTCATGACCATCCTTCTTCAATGGCGGCCGTGCTTGGGCGTTCTAGCGGCCTTGGTCCCCGTCTCCCAGCTAGTCTGGCCGCACCTGCAGATGGACAGACCCAGAGTGGCTCACGACTGGCGTTCCACTCTCCTCTACCCCTCCCTCTGCACGGACGCAAGCCTCTTGGGTTGGGGAGCACCCTGCTCCCGGATTTCAGCGCGGTCGTGGGACGGTGGGATCCAGAGTTGGCCGGCAAGCCTTTCAACTAGCTGAAGTTGAAGGCAGTGTGGCTTGCCCACATCGCCTGGGAGACACGGCTCAAGCATCAGGAGGTCCTGGTTCTCTACAACAACACTACAGTTGTGGCTTATATCCAGAAACAGGGCGGGTCGCACTTGACCTCCCTATGCATCCTACTGTGTCAAGTGCAGGGATCATGGTATCTTGCTTCGGGCGTGACAAATTCCAGGACACTTGAACGTGCTAGCAGACTCCCTCTTGCGGCAGGGCCATCTTCTCCACACCGAGTGGTCGCGCCGCCCCGACCTCTTCAGGATGATAGGTGTGCAGTGGGAGACGCCCATGATCGACCTTTTCACGACGAGATGGAACGCACAGCTTCCCCTTTTCGTGTCACCGGTGCCGGACCCTCTAGCTTGGGCAGTGGATGCTCTCTCCATTCCCTGGGACGGACTACTGGCATACGCGTATCCTCCCTCCGTACTGGTGCCCATGGTCCTCCTGAAGCTCAGGGGCTGCAGTGCTGTTCCTGGTGGCCCAGTTCAGTTGGAACAAGACCTGGACTACCGGTCTTCTGAGCCTCGCCACAGATCCTCCCCTGAGACTTACCACGCTGCGCGTGAGGTTGAAGCATCCCCGGCAGGAGCGCTTTCACCCGTGCCCAGAGAGACTCCTCTTACATGCCTGGAGGTTGTGCAGTGCACACTCGCCGCTAGAGGTTTTTCGAGTCCAACAGTGGAGGCTATCGCTGCAGCGCGCAGACCCTCAACCCGGTAAGTCTATGAGGGGAAGTGGAGAGTCATGCAGGTCTGGTGTGCCACCAGGCACCTCGCCCCCATAGATCTGACGATGCCCCAGCTCGCCGAGTTCTTCCTGTGGCTCTTCTCGGAGCAGAACTTGGCACCGATTACCATCCGGGGCTATCGGGCGATGGGGTCAGACATGTACCGACCTTTTCGTGCACTTTGAGCGGCAGCGGCCAGTGACCCATTCACTGATACCACGCTGGGACCTGCCATGGGTACTAACCTGGCTGAACTCAGACTGCTTGAAACCTCTGCCCCTGGCACAGTTCGCCGACCTGACCAGGAAGACGTGCTTTTTGCTGGCCCTCGCCACAGCGTCGAGAGTAAGCAAGCTACATGCACTGTCCGTGCGCTCCTCCTGCCTGCAGCTCCGGGCCAACGGCTTGGTGCAGATGCTCACCAACCCAGCTTTTTTGGGCAAGAATAGAGCCCCCTCAACCACGGCACAGACAATTCCTTTTCGGCCATTACAGGGCCGTGACCAGTCCCAAGCATCCCGTCAGCAGGATCCGGTCCGGGTGTTAAGGTTTATCTCCGCAGGTCAAAACCCCTCAGTCAAGGATGTTCGCACCTCTTCCTGCCCTTGGCACCGGGCAGGGACGGCATCAGCCCAGACTATCCCCGCTTGGATATGTGGGGTCATACGGTCCGCTTACAAGGACGGAGCTAAGAACCTGAGAATCGGGGTGCATGAGGTGGAGCCGTGGCCACAAGCATCGCCTTCGACTGTAGCTGTGCTGTGAGGGACATTGTGGCGGCCATGGGCTGGAGGGCGGAATCTACCTTCACCCAGTTCTACCTCCGAGACCTCCCCGGCCAGCGAGCGATCCTCGCACTGGTGGGGGACATCGCCGCAGCGCAACACTCCCTCCCGGCGCCGAGCGTGCCATAAGTAATGCTTAGCTGAAATCATCGGGAGGTTGCACCTAAGGGGGCGTAGCTAAAGCGTTGAGGCTGGGATAGGTTGTTATGGAGGCTATCCCTCCCCACCCCCCACACTTTGGTACCGGTCTCAGGCCACTTTACAAATTTCAAATACAAGCGATCAAAAATCTCTGTAACTTCAGTAGCTGACTGGCCCTTCCTTTGTCTTGTACTGTGTTTGTCTTAAATGGCGTAAATCCGTGTCTGTTTCGTGAGTGTGTGTGTTGGGTTTCAGGCGCGGCGCTTTGAGTCGATTTCCCCAAAATTGAGAAAAAGCGCCTATATAATAACGGTATTATTATTATTATTATTATTATTATGCGCGGCACCCTCCTATTCGCTATTTTTCCTATTAGTAATGCCATCGGTATAGTTTTTGAAGAAATAAATGTATTTTTCTCTAAAATGTATTTTTTCGAAAAATACTTACCGATGGCATTACTCAAAGCGCCCTCCCACCTACCCCGCTTTCCGCCAGTACGCTAAGAGTTAGACTGGTGAGACCGGTCTGGTCCCGTGAGGAGGAAGGGGACACTATCCAAGGGTCAGGGTAACTGCTTGCTAGAGTTACTTCCTTGGTTGTGTAGCAACACACGTTTTTTTAGGCTGAAATCGATAAGCTAAGTGTACCTTCCTATTAGTAATGCCATCGGTAAGTATTTTTCGAAAAAGTACATTTTAGAGAAAAATACATTTTTGCAGGTAGGTGCTCTAGCGATTTGGCAAAGCATAACGTGCAAAAATCAAAGATACAAAGGACGAGATTGAAGATTTTCATGATATGTTTGTTGATGTTTTTGCAAAATCCTAATTTTTGTGGGTGGTACATACTGCAGAAGCAAATTTCTCTAAATCTGGCTGTCAGATCAGTCACAAATTTTACAGGTGACTGGGAAATTAGATTAGTTGCAGTATGTCGGACCCGATTTTTGTCTACCATATTGAAAATACGGTAGACTTTGAGATGGGGCTGGTCAAAGCGCGTTCCGTAGCATGCAAATGATGAACAAAGGCGGGCACACATCAGACTCTGACAGTGAAGTAAAGTGATAAAAATTACGTCGATGTCCTAGCTACGGTAACCGCGCTGTTGAACATACATTTGGCGGAAAATTTCGTGTGTGTGTGTGTGTGTGTGTGTGTGTGTGTGTGTGTGTGTGTGTGTGTATATACATAGACACGAGTTTCTCTTGTGTTTGTGTACATACAGGTCTGAAACTTTAAGAAATTCTTCCTTCAAGATTTATTTCTTAGTACTTTTTGGCATTTTTTAATTGGATTACTCATTAAACAAGCGAAAAATTGCCTTATATAGACTATAAAGTTGGTTAACCCGCATTTGAGTCCACAATTTGTATTAAATATTCATTTGAAATTTTGAATATATATAGCTAGCTTCGGAGAAAGATATTGGATGAGTTCGTTAACCAGCTTTGTACCTATTCAATGTTTTCGTAAAAAATAATTAATTGCAGAAAAAAATGTCTAAACGATGAATTCTCGACTTCAGACAGTGACGGTGACGTCAAAGCACTAGACACATCAGTGTTACTACACATTGTTGCTGAACTGATGCAAAGCACCAGAGGCAAAGCACGAGACATGTCATTGTTATACAAGAATTGACACAAAGCTCTCTCTCTCTCTCTCTCTCTCTCTCTCTCTCTCTCTCTCTCTCTCTCTCTCTCTGTGTGTGGTAGTTTGATTTAGAAAGACCTCTTATAGAAAGTCCACATTTGAGTACGTAATTTTCGTTCTGTTCACTTGGAATTTGGATATAGCTAGCTTTGAAATAGACATTGGTGACAAGTACCTGAATTACAGCTGGGCACAAAATGGATGAAATTAAAGAATGCTCACAGAAGAAAAATAATGCAAGAAAAGTCAAATTTTACTCTTATCTATCTATCTATCTATACCCCGTAGTCTTGCTGACTGTTGGGGCACCACTGATGACTTGGCAACCAGCTCCCTCCATTCCTCTCTGTTCTCTGCCATTCTTAGTGTATCACCCAGCCTCAGTCCTGTCCACTCTGAGATATTGTCCTCCCATCTTTTCCTCTGTCTTCCTCTCCTTCGTCCTCCTTGCACAGTGCCTTGCAACAAGCCCTGCTGAACGTGTGACATGTCCGTACCACTTCAGTTAGCGTTTTTTTTCAAATGGCTAATAGGTCTTCATAGGGCCCGATGGCTTGCCTGATTCTGCTTCCCACTTCCTCGTTCGTGATGTGATCTCTGTATGAAATGCCAAGCAGCCTTCGAAAACATCTCATTTCAGTGGCTTGTATCCTCCTTTCAAGGTCTGCTGTGAGGGTCCATGACTCGCAGGCATACAAGAACACTGAGATGACTAAGGAGCGCATCGGTCTGATCTTGGAGCAGAGCGTGATGTTTCTGTCCTTCCATATGGTCTCAATCTTGTCAGTGCTGTTGTTGTCTGCGCAATCCTGGACAGTATTTCTGGTTTTGATCCCTCATCTGTCACAATGGCTCCTAAGTATTTGAATTTATTTACTGTTTCTAGTTTTTGACGTCAGTGCCAATGCCACTGGTGTTATTTGTCATCAGTTTGGTCTTCTCTGCACTGATTTCCATCCCATACGCAATGGCTGTACTGTCCAGCTTTTCCACCAGCTGAGCTAGCTCCTTCTCTGTTCCTGCAAGGCCATCAATGTTGTCCGCAAAGCACAAGTTCGTGATTGTTCTGCCTCCAATACTGACAGTTCCTTCATGGTTTTTCATAGTGTCTGTCATGATTCTTTCCAGGACGATGTTGAAAAGAGTAGTGAGAGCAAGCAGCCTTGTCTGACTCCGACTGTAAACCAGTCCTAAACCAGTTTCCTATTTTGCCGTTGAAGCAGACTGCGCTAGTGGCCTTGTAAAGAAACAAGCCATTGCGCAGTCATGCTGACATGCATGCGGCTGTTTCACGGACACAAGAAGCATTTACTAGTCACGAGTGTGTTGTTGTGTCCATGCAACAACCGAACAGCGTTTCTTCGAACTCATACACCATGAAGCACATATAATCTTTGCACAGCATGTTTCAAATCAACCTTTGTGTCACAGAAGCACAATGCCTATGAAGAATCTGGCAAACAATGACTAAATAGTAAATTGCATGATTCTTGCATTTTACTGTTCGGGGGACTGCACGCACACTGTGGTTGTTACGGGGAGCTGTTCACTGATCTGACACTTTCAGTGAATGGCTTTGAGTAAACCAAGGCCTTTTCCCGTACTTTGGGCACTTTACGCTACTTCTGCAGGAACATGCATATGAATACAGTAACAAAATAGTGCACACCTTCTGTTATGGAAGTGGGACTTATCCTTTTGTCCCAGTGGTTATTACTCAAAGAATTTGACCCGACACTCGACTGCATTTTTTAAAGGTCATTTATTAGCATTATTTCCATGAAGATTTCAGCAAACTCAGTGTGTACAGAAGCATCTAATGAACACGATTTCCAGTAGTTTGTGTAAAAGTAGTTCGTGTTGTGTGTAAGCACTGTACGGGAGAAAAAATGTGGTCAGTCTGAGTTTGACCTGACTGAAACAACCGCTGGACAAAAAGTTTCATGCAATTAAACTACCTAAAATCAGCCGCTAACTATAAAATGTATGAATGGTATTGTGCAAGAGTGTTTACATAACCGATCAAAACAGTTCGTTAAATTTAAAGCAGTGAATTAGTCTGATCAACCAAGTTCATGTCACACTGTGGGCCATGTCACAAATCGGCCTCGTTCATTCTCAAGCTTTCAGCCATAAACCGGCATCAAACTTAAGATAAACAAAATGCAAAAAGTATGGTTTTAGGCATGTTATCCCCTTACTATCAGAAGAACAAGTCTAGCTTTAAATATGTAAACACAAATATTGATTTTGATTGCTCAAACTGTTGCACCCTCAGCTGACCACCTTTTCAGAGAATGACCCAAATCTATCATACGTGAGAGCCATAATGGCTTTGCATTTCTTGTTTTATTTTATTTGTGAAATGCTGTGTGGTTATTGTGTTTATTCATTTCTTGTTAGGTGCTGAACAGAGACTGTGTGCAGGCGGGTGTCCTCACAGCCCTGGCCTTAGGATGCACTATCAATCCCGTCTCCAAGTTTGACCGCAAACATTACTTCTATGCCGACTTGCCAGTATGTGCACTTTAACCCTTTTCATTCTGATATGCTACTGCTTGAAATTAATTTGACTGATAGTTTAAGGGTGGTGCCAGAACAGCTTGGTGCCTGAGGCACCAAGCTATTCTAGCACCAGCCTTTAACTAAAATGGTTGATCTGTCTCCTAATGCAGCCTTTAAAAGATGCACAACAAATTTTTTTTTTTTTAAATCAGCCTCAGGATGTAATGGGTTAATCAAGTACATGCATAATAGACAGTAAGTGTTAAATTTATGAATGCATTATAAAGTTTTACTTGACAAAAGACGCACTGAAAGCTAAATGGATAACATGGTGTAAGGCGAAATCTGTGACAAACCAGCTCTTGTTTAGGAAATCAGATGCCGGAATGATAGGCAGCTCCTGTAAAGTAATTTGTTGCACTGCGTCCCATTGTGATATAGGATTTTGATTTAACCCTTGCCTGCCTCTGAAGATACTGTTTATGGGGAGGAAAAGATGCCTAACCACTCGCCCTTTCCACCCAGCAGTATCGTGAGTAGGACTAGCAGCCAAGGGGTTATCAGAAATTTCGGTGCCCTGAAGTATCTTGAAGAATATGGATATGACTGTGAGTGTTCTGGAGACGGAAAATTATTCTTTAACCCTTTGCGTGTCGGTAGCGGTTTAAGTTGCAATGATTCCTGTAGGAATCATCGCAACTAAAAGTAAAACCGCTACTGACACACAGTGGGTTAACACTGAGATAGTCTGTAAACTGGTGCCTTGTTTGAGTGTTGTTACTTTTGAAATTGTTGTTTTGGTCCACAGGCTGGCTATCAGATCACTCAGCAGAGACAGCCATTGGCTCACAGTGGACAGGTAGACTACATTCACATCCGATCCAGTAAAGGACAGAAAGACAGAGCGGAGACCAGGTCATGTCGTCTGATACAGCTTCAGTTGGAGCAGGACAGTGGCAAGTCTTTGCACGACTTTCATGACAGGCAGAGCCTCATTGACCTCAATCGAGCAGGTGAGAACTCTTTTTTTTTTGCACACAAGTCAGCCTTGGGTATATTGCAGTACAGTAGAACTTGTTGCTACCACCTTTTTTGCTGGGGAAAAAGTGTTACCTGTGATTAATCTTTGCGTGTCTGTAGCAGCTTTAAACGCAATGATTCCAACAATCATCGTGCCTAAAATGGCTACTGACACGCAAAGGGTTAAAGATGATCATTTAGGTGGCTGCCGCTGCAGCCACCTAAATAAGGTCTCTAATGACAGGTGATCTCTTCACAGTAAACAAAGGTCCACGGGCCCACAATGGCTGCAGTGGGCCTGCACACAGCTGTTCATACTATTTTTCTTTACACTCCTCTGAGTGTAATTTGTGGAGTGTTAATTGTCATTATAGGTGTGGGTCTGATGGAACTGGTGACAGAGCCAGATTTGGCGGATGGCGAGGATGCGGCCAGTTTTGTCAAGGAGCTGCAACTGATTCTGCGTACCATTGGCACTTGTGATGGCAAGATGCAAGGTTCACAGCTTTACAGATTTTTTTTTTTTTTTGTTTTTTTTTTTTTGGGGGGGGGGGGGGGGCGGGGTGGGGAGGGGTGGTTACAAAATGTCAGAGTCTTCATTTTTGCATGTTGTTTGTTTACAAATATAAATGCAGTCTGTGGCAACAAGAAAAGTTATAGAACTTGATGTCTTCGAAGCAGTTTTAACCCATATCATACTGGGGCTAAAAGCTTCAAATGTGTACACTGCCATATGCAAGCTACATTATAGTTCTTACAGATAAGGATATGGACCAATGGCTTTAGTTTAAGGGTGGTGCCAGAATAGCTTGGCGCCTAGAGGCGCCAAGCTATTCTGGCACTACCCTTTCAAACTTATTTCACACACTGGTGTATTCCGAATGATAAGGGTTAATAGGACATCTTACCTACTGGCTGCTGCACTAATTGGACCCTTTGGCCATGCAATCTGTGACCAATGTCTGAGTTGAGTATTTCATTCAAGCAAATGTGTCTCATTTGAAAAGAAGCGTACTTATGGCATACTCTTTGAGTGTTCTATCTGGGGAATACCCCCACAGAAGTGGTGTATTTTTCATCTCTTCTGAGTACGTAGATGGCTTGTGTGTTGGTCAGAGGGTTCCCTAAGGGTGGATGCCAACATTTCCGTGCACAAACCAGGAGAGCCACTTGGTGTCAGGACGGAGGTCAAGAACATCAACTCTGTCAGAAACGTCAGCAAGGCAATAGGTGGGTGGGTTGGTTTTTTTTTGTGCTGGTCTGTGATTAACTCTTCGACGCATGCAGTCAGAAAAAAAACTTGCCTCTGTAACCCCTAAACGCACGGCAGTTTGAAGAGATGGCGGTGATTAAAGTGATAGGTCTAAATATTATTTTTTTGCAGCTAGCCATTGACGTTTGTACTAAAGTATTGTGATGAAACTCTGTGCTCATGCATAGGGTTCACACAGAGGGTTTAGAACGGTACGGTTTTGTCAGTGGTTTGTTTTTTGACAGATAGTCCGTGGGGGCACGAGGCCCACATGAAATCGTAGGGAAATGTTTTGCACAGGGGTTTTAGTGAGTTCAGGCAAACAGAGCTGTAGGAACGTCAGTACGGGCTATCCTGTCGGTAGGGACGGATGTATGTCAGATACACTAGCCGTATTCCAAGACTCTGAAATGCTTGTCGGGGCAGAGCGACGGACGCCAAGACGTCAGTCTCCAGAGACTACTGCCGAGGGACCTATTGTGAGGTCATCTCCATCTCTTCACTCAGGGAGTGAGCGACCGGTGCCGAGACACCCTGGGCAGCAAAGACTGCGCTACAGAGCGAGTTATGAGGACGTCCACGGTACGAGAAACGGGACGACTCGGGAGCATACGATGAAGGACTTGCATGCCTAGACGTGAAAGGACAGAACGTAACCAGGCGAGAACACCAGACAGGTTGGATTGTGAGAGACAACTACCTAGCCTGGCATTTACATTGTGTGTGCGTATGTGGTGGTGATGTGCTTGTAGTGAGAAGGGGTGTTGTACATAATTTAGATAGTGTTTCATTGTTTATCTTTTATAAAGGCCTACGTTAGAAAGAAAGCTAGTGTGTTGAGTTTTACTGCGTGAATGCGCCCGTCTGAGTCAGTGGCAGTGTATGCAACTGTTGTGCAAGAGTCTGTACATGCGACTGGGGGAAGTCTGAGTGCGTTACAGTGGTGACCCTGTTTTAGCGGTAGGTTAGAGTGGCTGAGGATGGTAGTTGAGTAGCATTTTGGCTATTTCTAGGGGCCTTCTTTTAGGTTTTGCCGTTGATTTGTTGGTGTTTTTGTACTTTTACTTTGTTTTTGAATTTTTGGAAGATTGTTACTGTAAATAGGGAGTCGGACCAGGTAGAGGTGTATATTAAACAAGATGAGAGGCTAGGTCTTAAGGACTACAAACTTTTTGATTACGTGAGTATGTGAGAAATGTAAGGATAGGGAGGACAGGGAAAGAGAAAGAGTCCTTAGGAAGGAAGAATAGAGGTTCAGAAACAGAAGGACGAGAAAGAGTTTGAGATTCGAAAATTTAGAGAGAAGAAAGAGCTGGAAATACAGATACAGAGAGAGGAGAAAGAGTTGGAAATTCAGAGAGAGGGAAGAGAAAGAGAGAGTGCTTAAGAAAGAGGAACTAGCGTTAAAAGAGAAGGAATTAGACGCTCAAAGAGAGAGAGAAGAGAGAGAGAGTACTTAAGAAAGAGGAACTAGAGTTAAAAGAGAAGGAATTAGACGCTCAAAGAGAGAGAGAAGAGAGAGAGAGAGTACTTTAAGAAAGAGGAACTAGAGTTCCTCGCGCTGGGACCATACGGCGTTGAGGCGCGTCCCCTGGGTGGTGGATAGGGGGTCCCTCGTGAGAGGGGTGCACCGAATGAAATAAGGTGCCGTGAACCAACATGGTCTAAGGGAAGGTGACCCCGACAGAAAACCCCTGGTCCTCCTAGTAAGGGGGTTGGGCGTGGGGGTAGCTTCCCCACCCTGCAAAAAAGGAAATAGCTACAAAAACGCCGACGAAAAGACTAACAGTAATTCCTTTCCTGGAGGAGGAAGGTTCTTCTACTAGAAGACTTATGACGTCTTGTGGTGAAAGCCGGAAGTCTTCGGAAGCCACAGGACCGAGCCGCCTCTCTCTATCCAGGGATACAACCATGGGCACATGGAACGTCAAGACCATGTACCAGAGCGGCAAGGCCGCCCAGATAGCAGCGGAAATGCAAAAGTACAACCTTTCCCTGCTAGGCATCAGTGAAGCCAGATGGACGCAGTCTGGCCAGAAAAGGCTGTTAAGTGGGGAGATGATTCTGTATTCAGGTCATGAAGAGGAGAATGCCCCCCATACAGAAGGAGTAGCACTCATGCTGTCACCAGTGGCACAGAGAGCGCTGATGGGCTGGGAACCTCTTGGGCCAAGAATTATAACAGCAGCCTTTAGAACCAAGAAAAAGCTCAAGCTGAACGTCATCCAGTGTTATGCGCCCACCAATGACAGTGACGAGGAAGAGAAACAAGAGTTCTACGACCTACTCCAGAGTGCCGTGGACAAATGTGCGGAGCGAGACATCACCATCGTCATGGGCGATTTTAATGCCAAAATAGGGGAGGACAACACCGGATACGAAGAGGTGATGGGGAAACAGGGACTAGGCTCGGAGATGAGTGAGAACGGGGAGAGGTTTGTAGACTTTTGTGCTCTAAACCGACTTGTCATTGGAGGCAGCATCTTCCCACACAGAAGAATACACAAAGCAACTTGGGTCTCACCTGACCATACAACAGAGAACCAAATAGACCATATCTGCATTAGCAAGAAATTTAGAAGATCCCTTCAAGATGTTCGAGTGAGGAGGGGAGCAGATGTCGCCTCAGACCACCATCTGCTTACCTTAAGAATGAAGCTCAAGCTAAAGAAAAGCCGCACAGAGACAACAAGAAGACAGCGCTATAATGTAGGCCTCCTGAGAGAAACTGGAGTTAGAGAAGAGTTCAAACTGGTGCTGTCCAACCGGTTTCAAGCACTACAGGAGCTAGTAAATGAAGAGGAGGCGGTCACCACAGAGCAGCAGTGGAAGGCAGTTAGAGAGGCGCTGAACTCAACCTGCAAAGACACTAGGGCTCAGGAAACACCACCACAAGGACTGGCTGTCGGCACAGACCTTGAAGAAGATAGAAGCGAGGAAGCAGAAGAAAGTAGCGGTCAACAACAGTCGCACGAGAGCAGCCAAAGTAAGGGCACAGGGGGAATACTCGGAAGCCAACCGCGAGGTGAAGAGGAGTATCAGGGCAGACAAGAGGGCCTACACAGACAGCCTGGCAGCAGAGGCAGAAAAGGCAGCAGGCAGCGGCAACATGAAACAGCTCTACGACATTACCAGAAGATTGTCGGGTAAGTATGGCCATACAGAAAGACCAGTAAAAGACAAAGAAGGCAAGCCTATTGCAGACAGAGCAGACCAACTCGACAGATGGGCCGAGTATTTTGAAGAGTTACTGAACAGACCTAGCCCACCCGACCCCCCCGACATCCAGCCGGCAGAGACCGACCTACCCATCAGCTGTGACAGACCCAGCCGGGAAGAGATCAGAAAAGCAGTGGCATTTTTGAAGAATGGCAAAGCAGCAGGGCCAGATGGCATCCCAGGGGAGTCTCTGAAAGCAGACCTAGAGACAACAGTTGAGATGCTGTACCCACTGTTTGGAAAGATCTGGGAAGAGGAGGTGATGCCAGCTGACTGGAAGGAGGGGTACCTAATCAAGCTTCCCAAGAAAGGCGACCTCAGCAAGTGTTCCAACTACAGAGGAATCACCTTGCTGTCAGTACCAGGAAAGGTCTTCAACAGGATCATCCTAGAGAGAATGAAGAGCTCCGTTGACCCCCAGCTGAGAGACCAGCAAGCAGGATTCAGGAAGAACCGATCATGTACAGACCAGATCGCCACTCTCCGCATCATCGTGGAACAGTCTCTGGAGTGGAGCTCCCCGCTGTACGTCAACTTTGTGGATTATGAGAAAGCATTTGACAGCGTGGACCGAGAGACTCTGTGGAAACTCCTACGACGCTACGGTGTACCCACAAAGCTCGTCCGCCTGATCAAGAGCAGCTATGATGGCATGACATGTCGCGTGATCCACGAAGGGCAGTTCACCAGAGAGCTCCAGGTCAGAACTGGTGTCAGGCAGGGGTGTCTGCTGTCTCCGTTCCTCTTCCTACTGGCCATAGACTGGGTCATGAAGATGACCACAGAGCACAGACGAAGTGGAATACAGTGGACACTGTGGACACAGCTTGACGACCTCGATTTTGCAGACGACTTGGCATTACTGTCCCACACTCATCAACAAATGCAGGACAAGACCACGAGGCTTGCTGACATCTCGTCCCAAGTGGGCCTCACCATTCACAAACAGAAAACAAAGACAATGAGGCTGAACGCAACCAGGGAAGAACCAGTCTTGCTTGCTGGCACCCCGTTGGAGGAGGTGGAGTCCTTCACCTATCTCGGGAGCATCATAGACAAAAAAGGCGGCACTGATGCAGATGTCAGAGCACGAATCGGTAAAGCCAGAGCAGCCTTTCTCCAGTTGAAAAAAGTGTGGAGTTCCAGAGAGCTGTCACAACACACCAAAGTCCGGATTTTCAACTCCAATGTAAAAGCAGTTCTCCTATATGGAGCAGAGACATGGAGATTGACAAAAACCACAGTCAACAGAGTACAGACCTTCATGAACAGTTGCCTTAGAAGAATTTTGAAAATCCACTGGCCAGAGAAGATCAGCAACGTCAGACTCTGGGAGAGAACAGAGCAGATAACAGCAGAGAATGAAATTGGGCGAAGAAGATGGGGATGGATTGGTCACAGTCTGAGAAAGCCAGCTTCCAGTATCACTAGGCAGGCATTGTCATGGAACCCCCAGGGAAAGAGGAAAAGAGGTAGGCCGAGAAGCTCCTGGCGTTGAGACCTCCAAGCAGACATCAAGAGACTGGGAACCACCTGGAGTAGAATCGAAGGAGAAGCACAGGACAGGAGTTGCTGGAGGTCTCTCGTCGACGGCCTATACCCGGGTAGGGGTGACAGGCGTAAGTAAGTAAGTAAGAACTAGAGTTAAAAGAGAAGGAATTAGACGCTCAAAGAGAGAGAGAAGAGAGAGAGAGAGTACTTAAGAAAGAGGAACTAGAGTTAAAAGAGAAGGAATTAGATGCTCAAAGAGAGAGAGAAGAGAGAGAGAGTACTTAAGAAAGAGGAACTAGAGTTAAAAGAGAAGGAATTAGACGCTCAAAGAGAGAGAGAGAAGAGAGAGAGAGAGTACTTAAGAAAGAGGAACTAGAGTTAAAAGAGAAGGAATTAGATGCTCAAAGAGAGAGAGAAGAGAGAGAGTACTTAAGAAAGAAGAACTAGCATTTCAGAGAGAGAAAGACGAAAAGGAGCGGGCTTTAAGAGAGAGAGAGCTAGAGTATCAGAGAGAGAAAGAAGAGAGAGAGGTGCAGCTGCAGTTAGCTCGAGACGCGGGGTCTAGAACAGCTTCAGAGGGTGATTCAGTAGGTCGGGGAATACGTAACTTCCCTAGATTACTAATGTTTAAGGAGTCTGTAGACTCCATTGACGCTTTCCTGTGTCGCTTTGAGGCTCATGCGCAGGCATTGAGTTGGCCACCTGCCGACTGGCCCGTTTTGCTTTCATCGGTGTAGAAGGTCAGGCCTTGAATTTTTTCCATAGTTTGAACGTTTCGGGGAACGTAGATTATGATACTTTGAAGGAGTGTCTGTTACAGAAGTTCCAGTGTAGTGCAGAGGGATTCAGGGAACGCTTGACAGGGCTTCCGTTTTAGTGCGTCTGTGCATCTATGACGCATTAAAGCTCAAAATCACGTACTGAAAATGTAAATAAGGGGTAGTCAGACGCACTAAAATTCAGTTCATCTGTGTCCGAGACGCATCATCCTTGCGCCACCGTGCGTAACCTAACAGAGGTAGGCAACAGTCATTCTATTTTTAGTGACGAGTTAGTTGGTTTAGCCGCTTGCTTGGTCGCGGCTGCGTTCAGAATCACCACAACTCTGGGGTCTGTGCGAGTGTAACGGGACGGGCAAACTGTTAGTTTGCGTGTGATGTCAGCATGTTTTGACAAAGTGCGCGCTACATGTTGAACGCGTTACTTGCTGTGACCTCACCATTCATACTGTTATGGGATACCGCATCGTGCGTTTCACTTTCGATCTTGAATGAAGTTGTAAATGGTGGAGAAAAAGCAAAGGAAGCTGGAATGCTTCGGATTCTTTAATCCGGCACCTCTGATTGTGATAATTGCTTAGAAGAAAGTTGCACTTCGACACCGCCATCTCCATGGACAAGCGACAATACCAGAAATTATACCCCTGGGCCGTGTGTGGCACCACTGCTTCGACTCGCAGTTTTTAAAGTTCATGGCTGCTTGTATGTCCATGGCTAAAGCACGATGGCACACGCTAGATGACATGCGCAGTGTGCTTGGAGGCGAACTCAAAAAGCAAGTCCAGAAATTTGAACAGAAATAAGTTTGTCAGTTTTTTTATCGTGGTCGATCCATCTTCTAGTACACAGGTATTAGGCAAAAGCTCTGAATTGGAGAAATACGTTTTTCAGGTTATATGGGTTGAGACCAACTTTTAAATACATTAGTTCACACACACACACATGCACACACACACACACACACACACACACACACACACACACACACACACACACACACACACACACACACACACACACACACACACAGTTTAGACAAGTCAGACTTTGGTTGTCAATCTGCATTCAGCAGAAAAGGCTATATTCTCTGTTGACTACTTTTTAGTTCCCAGGGTCACCCCGGTCAGCACCACAGGGTGGGTTTTCCCCTCTATTCTGTGGCATGTGTTTCTGTCTACCCTTGGTCCATTCACCTGTATTTTCCTTTTTTGAACTCTCCCTACTGTCTGCGCTGCCTGTAGTTCATAATATTGGGTGTGTGTTGCTAAATGGTCTTAGGTTTATTTAGCCTAATAGACCGGCTGGCGACATACATTCAATATTCTTTTTTTTTTTTTTTTTTTCCACAAGCAGTGCAGGCACGTCCTGAGAAAGTCTTGTTGCTGTCAGGACGTTAAGTAATGTACAACCTACCTATATTCTCTGTTACAATACATTATCAAATGATTATACAGATAAATGCATATTATATATATATATATATATGTGTTTTTCTGTGAGAGAGAGACGGACAGGCTTTTGCATGATAGCTCAACAGTTAAAAATTCAGTATCATGGAAAAGACACATACACACACTGTCACAACAAATTTAAAGAGGAGAGAGCGAAATGAGTTAATTTTAAAAAAAAAACAACATACAGATGATTCAGTTTTTCTTAAATAAATTTGTGGACCCTCTATTATGCTCAGATGGGGGTCTGTGTACCCTCTAAAATTTATACCTGGAGGTCTACAGACCCTTTAACCTGTTGTGAAAACAGAAGCCCTGGCCTGAGAGCTCGTCGGCCAGAGACAGGGGAATCGTTTGTGTCGTTTGGCAAGCGGTTGTCCCACTTGCTTAGTACGTTGGGTCGAACTGTCCAAGATCGACCACACGTACAAGGTATTGTTTGATCTTGTGTTGGCGGAACAGTTCTTTGGTAGCGTTGCCAAGGATCTTGCTGTGTTCTTGAGGGAATGTAACCTCAAGGGTACCCAGGAGCTAGTTCAGAACGCGGAGGATTTTCGGCTCGCGCATCCAACCAAAAACCTAGCGCGTAGGAGTGAGTTGCCACCAGTCGGGTTGCTCACCGCTAACACGACTGGGGGATATCGGGGCGTCAATACCTTGCGTGGAGCCCAACTGGTTAACGGTAGAGGTACTTTCTGTTTTCGATGTGGGGATAGAGGTAATGACAGTGGCGGTCGCGATCTTTACGCACGAGAAGAGAAATCTGGGCATGGGTATGGACGTACTCATATGGCTAATTGGGACACTCGGTGTTTTGCGTGTCTTGAGTATGGTCATTGCAGTCGTAACTGTCCTAACAGTAGTTCAGGCGCTCAGTGTTTCACTTGTCAGACTGGTTGGGTAGATGGGGCAGAGCAGCTCGCTCACACGGTCAGTGTTGCAGTGCCAGTCGGGGAGGAACCGAGCTGGGTGTTTTGTGCTCAGCTGATGGCGGATGTTACTTACCGGTAGTGAACGGGATAGTAAATGGTTTCCTTGTTTCTGTTCGGCGCGACTCGGGTGCCACGACCGCAGGGGTCCGACGTAGCCTCGTTAGGGATGATCAGTTCACAGGGGAGACGCAGAAAGTGATTTCGTTCGGAGGGAAGATAGAGTCTTTTACTTTAGCCAAGATAGACGTTAGCACTCAGTTCTTTGTAGGGGAGTTGCTTTGTTGTGTCATCGATGAGCCGGTCATTGACTTGATTGTCGGAAACATAAAGGATGTTGAACCAGTCGTAGGGATGTTCGGAGCGATTAAGGGGGCTCATATCCATCGCGAGGCTGTCGCGATTAGAGCTCGGAGCAAGCGTGCTTGTGAGCAAAAGGTCTGTGTTGCCGTTAGGGGTAAAGATATCAGTCCGCGGGTTTGGCCTACCAGTCGGGTTGGCCAGAGGAGGAATAGTTTTGTTGCGGACAGAAATGCCGCTCACCACCCGGTCTTTCGGTAGGTTGGAGACTGTTGGTTCTCGCTATTGTGTGCCCGTCGTTGGGTCGTTTTCATTTCTAGAGATATTAACGCGTTAGTAGTTCTGTTTCCACGTTTGCAGTGCGATCTGAGGGTGTGCGTTCAGGTTTGAGGCTGTGTTTAGTTCTTTTGTTTGTGATAGGGTAGTGTATTGCGTCCAGTAGTCTTAAAAAGAAACTCGTTCATTTCTTTTTTTCCTGAGGAAGGGGGAATTGTGATGAAACTCTATGCTCACGCATAGGGTTCACGCAGAGGGTTTAGTACGGTACAGTTTTGTCAGCGGTTTGTTTTGTAACAGATAGCCTGTGGGGGCACGAGGCCCACATGAAATCGTAGGGAAACGTTTTGCACGGGGGTTTTAGTGAGTTCAGGCAAACAGAGCTGTAGGAATGTCAGTACGGGCAATCCTGTCAGTAGGGACGGATGTATGTCAGATATACTAGCCGTATTCCAAGACTCTGAAACCTAAAATTCAGAGTGCTTGTCGGGGCGGAGCGACAGACGCCGAGACGTCAGTCACCAGAGGCTACCGCTGAGGGACCTATTGTGAGGTCATCTCCATCTCTTCACTCAGGGAGTGAGCGACCGGTGCCGAGACACCCTGGTCAGCAAAGACTGCGCTACAGAACGAGTTATGAGGACGTCCACGGTATGAGAAACGGGACGACTCGGGAGCGTACGACGAAGGACTTGCATGCCTAGACATGAAAAGACAGAACGTAACCAGGTGAGAACACCAAACAGGTTGGATTGTGAGAGACAACTACCTAGCCTGGCATTTACATTGTGTGTGTGTATGTGGTGGTGATGTGCTTGTAGTGAGAAGGGGTGTTGTACATAATTTAGATAGTGTTTCATTGTTTATCTTTTATAAAGGCCTACGTTAGAAAGAAAGCTAGTGTGTTGAGTTTTACCGCGTGAATGCGCCCGTCTGAGTCAGTGGCAGTGTATGCGTCTGTTTGCAAGAGTCTGTACGTGTGACTGGGGGGAAGTCTGCGTGCGTTACAAGTATGTATATATTTCGTATTCAGTAGTGGTTAGGCATTACTTCAAAAATATTTTGGGTACATCAAGCATTATTTTGATGTGCATATTTACCTGAAAAATGCGTATTTGTAATCAATTTAGGAGCCTGCAAAGTGATTAGTGTGATTATTTTTATTCATGCACCAGTGCAAATTCTATTTCCCAGGGCTACTGTGCGGACCAATTTCAGCAATACCGTATTTATTCATCTAAAAGTTAACTTTTGCCATTCATCTCTGAATGGAAAAAGAAGAAATAGATGTACATAAGGGGGCGTTTAGAATAGTAAATGCGACAAAGACACGTGGTTCTTCATTCCCCAGCAGACCGGATGTATCACTCCTCAACCAATTACCCCTGCTTATCACGCCTGAGAGCTAAACAACATAACTGAAACTACCACTCTGGTACTGTGGGAAAGATACAAGCAAGATACAAGCAAGAGTACGAGTAGTGATGAACTACATTGTAGCGGGCAAGGTTTTTTGCCTGCGTGCGCTTATTAGAAGTCAACAAAATTTGACCCTGTGCGCTTAGGAGGTTCACAGCCGTGCGTCGAAGAGTTAAGGACCTTCCAACTCTAATGTTTGTGTGATGATCTGTGATTATGATCCTTAAAGCTAGTTTTGTGAGCTGCATAATGACAGACCAGTGAATTTTTTGTTTTGAAGTAAAAAAAAAATTAAAAAAAAAACTTAACCCATTTAATCCTGCGGCCACATTTTGCAAATGTAGGTGTTTTTACCTAATGACTGTGTACCAGTTGCAGGAGATGGATCGACCATGATAATTCAAGGGTAGTGCCAGATTAGCTTGGTGCCTAATTGTGCCAAGCTAATCTGGCATTACCCTTGAATTATGGTTGATCCATCTGTTGCAGTAGTGCTATGGGGCAAATGGGTTAATTGGCTCACATGTGTGCAATAGCAAAAGTGAGTCTATGTATGGGCCAGTGGTCATCTGTCCATCTTTAGTTTTGTCTATTTGTTTATTTGATTATCCTTTACTTGTTTGGCCAATGGTTTATTGGCTCACGTGCAAAGCAAAAGTGAATCTTTTGGGCCAGTGGTCATCCATCCGTCGTCCGTTGTAAACTTTAAAGTTGGCATTTTCTCGGAGACTATTCAAGCTACAGTCTTCAAATTTGGCCCAAGGATACTTTGTGGCAAGACCTTTCTAAACATACCAATTTGAGTGACCTCTCACAAAGGTCAAGGTCACAGGGAGCAGAAAAAATATCAAGAATAGCTATATTTTGACATAATTTATTTTTTTCTCAAATACTATTCACAACTTCAAACCCAAACTGCGTACAGAGATACCTGATGGTAAGACATTTCATGCATACTCATTTGGTTGATCCCTCGGAAAGGTCAAGGGTCACAAGAGCTCAGGAAATAACTTGAAAAATAGCCATATTTTGACAAAGATTTTTTTTTCTCAAATGCTATTCACAACTTCAAACCCAAACTTGGTACAGCAATACCTGATGGTAAGACCTATCTATGTATACTAATTTAGATGACCCCTCAGAAAGGTCTAGGGTCACAAGAGCTCAGGAAATAGGTCCAAAATAGCCATATTTTGACAAAAGGTGTTTTTTTTTCTCAAATACTATTCACAACTTCAAACCCAAACTTGGTACAGAGATACCTGATGGTAAGACCTATCTATGCATACTAATTTGGATGACCTTTCAAAGAGGTCAAGGGTCACAAGAGGTCAACAACTGTGTATAAAATGCCAATTTTTGTTAGAATTGTGGTTATTATCAATATTTTGGCAAACTTTTCAATCAAATTTGGCACAAAGGTAGCTGATGATAAGACCTTTCTATGTATACTAATTTAGTCGACTGATTGCAAAGGTCAAGGGTCACAGGGGTTTGACAGATGTGTAAAGAATTTTGAAAATCCACTGGCCAGAGAAGATCAGCAACGTCAGACTCTGGGAGAGAACAGAGCAGATAACAGCAGAGAATGAAATTGGGCGAAGAAGATGGGGATGGATTGGTCACAGTCTGAGAAAGCCAGCTTCCAGTATCACTAGGCAGGCATTGTCATGGATCCCCCAGGGAAAGAGGAAAAGAGGCAGGCCGAGAAACACCTGGCGTCAAGACCTCCAAGCAGACATCATGAGACTGGGAACCACTAGGAGTAAAATCGAAGGAGAAGCACAGGACAGGAGTCGCTGGAGGTCTCTTGTCGATGGCCTATACCCTGGGAGGGGTGACAGGCGTAAGTAAGTAAGTAAAAACAGATTAAATTTTGAGAAAACATGGAAAACAGAAGCCGTCCCTATTTATTCTCACACTTGTGTGGATCGGTCATACACGTGAGCCATAGGGGCTTTGCCTTTCTTGTTCAGTGATATCCTAGCATTCTACATCTAAAGTTAAGTATTACTTTGAAAAAAAAAATCCTTTGGTTTGAAAGAAAAATTTGAAGAAAATATTTTACTTTTAATTTTTTTCTGTGTTCTTGTGAGACTTGTTTTGATACATGTAGGCTGATAATCTAAGCCTTTTTTTATATTGACCATGAGTTTATTGTGAGTGTGAACTGTAAGTCTTTTGCTGTGGCGCAGAGTTTGAAATTCAACGGCAGATCAAGATCCTGGAAAGTGGAGGGAGAGTGGAAAATGAGACGCGGTCTTTTAATGCCGACACTAAGTGAGTTGTGTAAGATAACAATTATACTTATAGCTATTATTTCCCACACTGATGAGGTTGAGTGCTCAGGTTATCCAATCATACTTAACTCATCTCAGACGTGCTGCCTCCGGATATGCGGCTTATGCTGTGTATCTGGCCGGAGGCAGCACGTCTCGACTGAGTTAATCCACTGCCAGTGGACACAGATTGCGTTTCTGAAGTCTTCGTTCATTCAGTGCCCAGCAGCCACAGTCGTGGAAGAACAATGATACAAAGTGGGGTCAGCAAGAGGTATATATCCTCATGAATGCCAGCAACTGTGGGGGCTCGTGACAATCTGTGTCTTGCAGTACGATAATGTTACGTTTTTTTTTGGGTAGTTAAGAGGTTAATCTGTCTGGCAAGTCTGCTTATTTCACAGATTCTCAAGCTTGATTTTGTTATCTTCAAACTTTTTCATGCTGCACAGCTACATCGTTAATGCACAGTCCGAAATAACTAGGATTACAGTTAAATTTGAACTATCATGATTGATATGTGATTATGGCAGCAGCACCAAGGTATTCTGGCATCACCCGTGAACTCTCATGGTTAGTCTATGTACTGTTTCCAGTGCATTCTTGAGACCTTATCTAACAGTTCTATTGTACATGTACTGTTTTCCCGTTTTTTCTCACAGTGAAACTGTCCCCATGCGAGACAAAGAAAAACTTTTGGACTATCGCTTCATGCCTGAACCCAACCTGCCACCCCTTCATGTGTACAGTGGAAATGTCCCACCCAATGTAGATGCAGACTCTGTCATAGTAATTGACAAAGTCAGGGAGAGTCTAAGACAGATTCCACGGGAGATGCGTCAGAAAGTGCAGGAACACTATGGCGTGTCACTACTCACTGCTTCAGTGCTGGTGGTAATTCATGTTTGGCTACTAGTGCTTTTTGAATTAGAATTAGTTTCAACAAGTTTTGATTTAAATTTATATATCTATTGTCTTTCTTCTGTGAAAAAAAATTGAGCTACCATGTTCCATGTTGCTATTAAGAATCCATTCTGAATATTTCAACAACAGCAGCTGGAGGTATGGTGTCCCTTGTTACTGTTGGTGGGAGATGGATTGACTGTCAGGCACTGCTCAAACTATCGTGGCTGATTCATCTTGTGTGCAAGTCTTCATAGATGTTTTCCAAGTTGTGCAAGTCATTATGATGTTATCCCATTTAACCCCCTGGCCACATTTCCCAAATTTTGGAGGTGTCACCTAACGACTATGTACCAGTTGCAGTAGATGGATCGAGCATGATAATTCAAGGGCAGTGCCTGACTAGCTTGGCGCCATCGGTCTCCAAGCTAATCTGTCACTATCCTTGAATTATCATGCTCGATCCATCTACGTCTGGGCTAAATGGGTTAATGAGGTGATCAAGTTCTTTACCAGCAAAACAATAAACTTTAAATGAATTAGTCATATAATGCTTGACCTGTGTGCAGTCAGTAGCACTTTTTGCCCAGGTGATTCTGGCAGGAATCATCTCAACAAAAAGCACCACCCACAGGCAAAAGGAACAAAGACTCTCTCACAGCGGAAACGCCTAAAGGGGATTTGAAAAAGTGGCCACCATAGATATGCTGCCATGGATTGCTCTTGTAGCAAAAAGACCATCAAAGCAGAAATGTGTGCCGGGTTATGATTTTAGATCACACAGCTCTAAGTTTTAACCCTTTGAGCGTCTGTAGCAGGTTTTGTTGCGTTGATGCCTACAGAAATCATTGCAACAAAACCTCCTACCAACATGCAGAGGGTTCACATAAGAAATCAAAGACTAGCACAAAGATACGTGGTTGTCTTTGACAGATGGTCAACATGACATGTTTGACAGCAGCTGGCGGTGGAACTTTATTTTTGCAGGTTGAGGAAGGATTGCTAGAGATGCTGGAAGCACTGACAAAGGACAGGGCCCGAGATGTAAAAGCTGTCGTGAATGTTTTGCTGAATGAGTATTTAGGAGTGTTGCGCAAAAATGACTACACAGCTGCCCAGTGGTAAGTCTGCTTACAAGGGAAATCCTGAAATGTATCGGAAGTAGAAATTGATAGCATTTTAACTCATTCAGCCTGATGGCCGTATTTCCCAAATTTTGGAGGTGTCATCTAATGATTATGCACCAGTTGCAGGAGGTGGATCAACCATGATAATTCACTGGCAGTGCCAGATTAGCTTGGCACCGATAGGTGAGGGGGGGGGGAATTGGCTCGAGGAAGCAGAGAGAGATAAGGATCCGTCACGGGTCAGGAAGAAGTCAATGCCTTGGGAGGAGACCTTCCCGCTGGGGAGCGGTGCCGAACAGAGCGAACCGGCGAAGGTTCCCGAGAAGAATACCTGGACCGGCGTGAGGTACGTCGTCGTGACCTGCTGTCCCGTGGGGTGCAGCTTCAGCGGTAGCGGGAACTCCTAGAACGTGAGCGTCGCTAAGGGTGGTGTCCGACTGTGGAAGACGAACGTCTAGAGTGGGGTGGTGAAGACGGGTGCGCTCTATGCGTGGGACATCCCGAGACTGGGGGACGCGTCCTGGAAAGACGACCATCCGGCGGCGGGTCGTACCTGGGAGTCGTCCGTGAGGGCCGGCTAGCACGAGAAGTACGGGACGTAGATCGTCGGCGCGGTGATCTGTCCCTCGAGCGCGATTGGTTGCGAGAACAGTGGCGCCGCTCAGTCCGAAACCGGTAAGAGTCGTCTCGATGGAACGCTGCATCTCTCGTACTGTTTCCTGATGAGTGGGAGAGCGTCCAGCGCGCCCGCTCTTCTGGTCAAGGTCCCTGAAGGTCCTGTCCAGAGCGCTGACCTCTCGCGTTAGGAGTGCGAGGAGGAGGAGGCTCCACCTTCTTGGAAGCAGCAAACGTCGGGGCTGAGACAGCTACCGGTGCTGAAGCCTGTTCCTGTGTCATAACTCGTGCCGAAGAAGTCGGCGGAACCGGGCAGAGGCCACTAGGCGGGTCTGTGGGAGCTGTTAGAGAAAGGGCTCGCGACCGAAGTCGCGGCATTGACGGTTCTGTCGCCTGGTAAGAGCCACTAGTTGGGTCTGTGGGGATTACCGGCGCGGCATCCTTGTGCCGAGAAGGGGGTCTGTCTTGAGGCTTAGTTCTCGGATCTGCAACCGGACAGTGGCCACTAGGCGGGTCTGTGGGAGCTGCCGGCGCAAGAGTTCGGGCTCGCGGCCTAAGCCGCGGCGTTGACGGAACTGACACCTGGTAATAGCCACTAGTCGGGTCTGTGGGGCTTACCGGTGTTGGACCCCTTATCCGTGCTGGTGTCGGCCGTTCGCGGCGGTAAAAGCTCCATAGCTGGGTCCACTGCTCTTCCAGCCAGGGGGCGCAGACCAGGCACGGGTGGGAGGAGGTACAGGCAGAAAAGGGTAGGCAAATAGCATGTCCGTCACTAGGCCATTGGAATTGTCCACATCGTGTACAGGTGCGGACTTGCCAACTGCAAAATATAGCGCACAAATGAAATGCGAGCGAACGTGTCCCCGCAGGTACGCAATACGAACCGCGTAAACGAACGAAGAAAAGTTCATGGCGTATGCTCACGCACGGCGCTCTACCCCTTCCCAGGAGCGCCGGACGGAAGCAGTGACTGAGATTTTACCTTGCCATAATGAGGAAGCAGAGGAACGTAAAGGTTGGGACAACCAGTGCACCCAGACGTAGCCCCAGAAAAATGGTGCTGACGACCGGGCTCCACGGTCTGTGAGCGGCGTAGCACGCAGAGACCACAGTCACAACCGGTCCGCGAAGTTGGAAACAGCACCGCGAGTCACAGGCAGCGTACAAGCCTACACAGGTCCTCGAGGCTAGCAGAAAGGCGAAGCAAGAGGACACAAGGCAGGGACAGACACTCCGGTCGGACCGGCCACGAGCGAGTGAGTAAAGTTCACAAGGCGCTGTCACGTCCGGAACCACAGACGCACCAAAGAGCTTTGGAACCACACAAAAGCGTCCAAGCCAAAGGCTCACAGAGAAGGAAAATCCCTCAAGCACACAAAGTTTCCCCAAAGAAGACACAGTCCGAATCGTAGAGAGACACTGACATACACAACCTACTATCGACTAGCAAAGAAACTGACTGAGGTATTAAGCGCTGAGCGCATGCGTGGTTGGACCGGAAGGGAGGCTACCCGGGTTACCGCCTAGGCTATGGCGCCCCTCACCTGCCATCATGTCCATACTCGTACACAACAATTTTGGGCTAAAATTAGACTAGCTAAGAAACCATTCCTATATTAGTAATACCATCGGTAATGTGTTTTGAGGAAACAAATAGTAGCTTGTAACAACACATTCAGTGCTAAAAATAGCTAAGCACATGCACTTAACTCATTGAGCCCTGACGCACTACAACAGGAGATGGGTTGACCATGATAATTCAAGGGTAGTGCCAGATTAGCTCAGCGCCGAGCTAATCTGGCACTGCCCTTGAATTATCATGGTCGATCTATCTCCTGCAACTGGTGCATATTCGTTAGATGAAGCCCCTGAAATTTGGGAAATATGGCCGTCGGGCTGAGTTAAGTGGATCTCGCTGCCGACGGTGTTCTATGGGAAGTAATCACGCAGCAGCTAAAGCCAGCATCTGTAGGCAAAAAGCTACTGTCGGTAATAAGCAAACACTACTCAACTGCAAGAGGTGAAGATCCTCGTGAGCGCCCGCAGATGCAGGAGCTCACGAGGTTCTTTGCCTCTTGCTGACCCAATTCATATCCATGTTTTTCAGATTGATGGTATTATTATGTGCTTTGCCCTTGCTTTCAAGGATGTAAATTTCAAGGGTGACTGTCATGTAGTTGGTTCAAAATCCCAGAATGCTAGATTTCAGCTTTTCAGTTCAGACGGAACAGTCCTATAGACATTCCTACAGCCTGTTCCGTCTGCAAGAGGCATAAATTCTCATGAGCCCTTGCGTCCACAGGGGCTCATGAGAATTCATGCCTCTTTCTGGTCATGAATTATTGGGCATAGTTATGCGTAGGTTAGTCCATTGACCGCTTTTGGTCATTTCAATTTTCCATATTGTCACCCATGAGAATCTGCAGCTATTGCTGGCATGGACCAGCTCTGTTGGTTTTCTCAAATTGAGGATATAATCATCTGTCATGTGCAGACTGCATGGTAAGTAGATCACACACTTTCCCCTCGTACCGATTGATTGATCGTGCCTCTTATGTCAGACTGTTACGTTTGTGGTTGTTATGCTTAAGAGCATGTGTGTATTAATCGTAGGAAAAGATCCGAGATTTATTTGAGCTATTTTGAATACGAATTATGTACCTTTTTAGTAGGATTCACTCTCGTTCACACAGAGAGCAAAACTGGCTGTGTTGTGATACGCCAACATTGTTCCGGAAGGTTGTAGAAGATTCGCATGGAGAACTACAATCGATTTTTGTTGTGACGCATAGTTCGCTACAGTGTTGTACATTTTGACCTGCATTAGATGGAATGTCCCAGCAGGGTCGCGATCTTTCTAGTGACCTCACATGTGACGTCAATAATAGTGGAACCAGGTAGTTTATTTTAGCAAATTCTTTTTCATCAATATTTATGAGTTTTGGTTACGTATTCTTTTCTGATTAGTTGTGTTGTATGAATTTACTAGATTATTCTGGAAAGCATAATACTATAAAAGACGGTGCTAGGAAGCACAAGGGTAGCCGGAGACAACAGCCAGCAGTGAAATGCAAAGATGGCGACATCGGAAATGGAGACATTCCTGAGAATTGGAAAGGAATGTGGACTCAAAGGAGCTCAACTCCTTGAGTTTGTAAAGGAGAGGGAAAAAGAAAAGAGACTCGAGAGAGAAGAAGAGAAGAGATTGGAGAGAGAAGAAAGAGCTAAAAAGAGTGAAATCAAGAAACTCGAAATTCAAGCAGCAGAGAAACAGCGAGAAGAGAAGCAGAGAGGCAGCGACAACATGAAATTCATCTCAAGCAGATGGAATTAGAGGCACAGAGCCAGAGGGCAACTGAAGCAACAGCCTTAGCTAGCAGAGAACAAACAGCCCCTGCGCCAAAGCTACCACCTTTCGTAGAAAATTCAGATAAAATGGACGCTTACCTGGAGCGGTTCGAGCGCTTCGAAGCAGCAATAATTGGAGACAAGAGTCTTGGGCTATTAAACTGAGCGCACTTCTAACCGGCAAAGCGCTTGAATTTTACACCCGCTTGCCAAGAGAAGAAGCCGAGGATTATATGCAGTTGAGAGCCGCCCTGCTGAGACAGTACGACTTCACTGAAGAGGGTTACAGATGGCGATTTCGGAACTGCAAGCCTGAGGAAGGAGAAACTCCCGGCCTATTCATTGAGAGAATCAGGAACTATCTGGAGAAATGGATAGAGCTGGCTGGTTTAAACAAGGAGTACCAGGACCTGTGTGACCTCCTCATCAAAGAACAAGTCCTCAACGCATGTTCTAAGGACCTGGCCGCCCACCTCAGGGAGCAAAAATGACCAGTCCCTGAAGGCCCTTGCAGACTTCGCTCAAAGATACCTGGACGCCCACAACATGAAGTTTGGGCCCGGTAAGCCGCAGCATGTGTCTGCGCCAGCAGAGGAAAGAGGCACCCCGAAACACATGCCGATGGAGAGCCTGACATGTTTCCTTTGTGGAAAGAAAGGACACAAGGCGATATGGTGTCCTTCCAAAGACGTTCCCCGAGGCGATAACACCAGAAGGCCCAACCAAGATCGCGGGACAACAGACAGAAATGGTACCACGTCTCATCATAGAGCTGCCGCTGTACTGGCCATTGATGTGTCGTCATCTAGTAAATTTGTGTCTGGAGAAAGGCGGGCGACACCGGAGCTGATCGAGTCTTTCAGAAAGAATGGACGTATCCCAGTTGGCGATGGGGCTACATTCTTACCAGTCTCAAACATCGCGCTGCCTGAGGGTGAAGTGCCCAACATGCCAGTGGTGACAGGATTCGTCGGCAACACATCAGTGAGAGTGCTGCGAGACACCGGTTGTAATTGCATCATCGTGAGAGAGGACCTAGTAACTGAAGTTCAGAAACTACAGGAGTGGACAACCCTCATTTGGCCAACGGAACTGGGAGAGTCATCCCCCTTGCAAAGGTCTGTGTTGACACCCCATACTCAGACATGAGACTTTTCCGTATTTATACGGAATTCCGTTTTTTTGAAGGTCTCAGGGGTCATTCTCGAGATTCGTGCAAATCCGTTATTAACACTTTAAAGGCACTAGGAGAGGCCAGATTTGTGTCTCAGAATGCAGGAAATGTGTTGGCGGCCGGGGCTCCGCCCCAGACTCCGCTGGGGGAGCTTACAGTCCCTTCGGGCCTCGCAATGCGTGACTCCGAAAAAAAGTTTCAGTATTTTTCAACTTTCTGTGGTCTCATGTCTGCATACTTGACAGAAGAGGTGAAGGTACTATGCATGAAGACCCCAGTATATGATCTTATCATCGGAAACGTTAATGGTGCCGGAAACGCAGTGGATGCAGATCCGGAGTGGAGACCTGAAAACTGTGCAGTAACTTCGAGAGGTCAGGCAAAGAACAGTCACTCTCCTATCCCTTTAAAAGTGGCTGACAACATAAAATCAGCCACGGTGAATAGAGACAAGTTGGTGGAAGAGAAGCGCAAGGCGCTCGAGCAACTGCAGGACCAGGCGGACCTTGGCCAGTGAGCGGGATAAGCTGGAGGCGGAACAGCGAGCAGCCGTCCACCTTCTGCAGCAAAAACAGGCGCAGGAGTTGGACAGTCGGCCGAGCGCCGCCACAATGATCAGATGGAGTCGCCGAAAAGCCAGATGAACGAGGGCCATGAGCGAGATAGGGCTCCTCTGAGACAGGAGATGTCGGAGCTGCAGGAGGAGGAGAAGGAGAGAGAGAAATAGGAGCTGGAGTCAGCATGTGAACACCAGAAATCCGTCGACGATCTCCACAGAGGGCTGGATTAAGTTCAACAGGAATGGAAGCAAAACCTGAAGGTCGGTCATCAGAACTAGCTTGAGAGATTGCGGCAGGAATAAGACACAGAAAAACGCTGACTGCTGCTGGACATGTGGGACAGGGGACCGTGCTTGTTTGACACAGTGGTTGACATCAACAACTACGGAGTCAAAGTCAACAACAAATTGAATACTTACTACGTGAATCTACTGAAGAAATACATCGAGAGAGGTCGTCAGTGCAAACGACAACAAGCTGCATCAGTTCGTCTGACTCCTGACACTGAGATACTAGACGACGAGAACCTGTTCGATTTTGGCCCAGGCACAGCAAGAGAAGCTCAGAGTGCAAACTACGGAATTTGAGCATTGATTTGCGCCTGACTCAGGGACTGCGGACAGCGTCCAGTGTAAGGTTGGTCTGACATCGAACGAGCCGATTCGTGACGAGCTGTGTCATCTGCTTTGCAACACGAGAGAGGGACTGAGGGAGAATGTTGGGGAGACGCCAAAACTGGGAGTCATCAGGGATTCCAGATCGCTAGTGGTCATCGCGAAGAAACCAGAGAAATCCAATTTGGTGTGGAGAGCATGTGTGTATTAATCGTAGGAAAAGATCTGAGATTTATTTGAGCTATTTTGAATACGAATTACGTACCTTTTTAGTAGGATTCACTCTCGTTCACACGGAGAAATCCAATTTGGTGTGGAGAGCATGTGTGTATTAATCGTAGGAAAAGATCTGAGATTTATTTGAGCTATTTTTGAACACGAATTACGTACGTTTTTAGTAGGATTCACTCTCGTTCGCACGGAGAGCGAAACTGGCTGTGTTGTGATACGCCAAGTTTGTTCCAGAAGGTTGTAGAAGATTCTACCAAGTGAGTTGGAAAAAGCACTGTCAAGAGAGAGAATTGTGCATGATAGACCAATTGATCATAGATCTACTTTGAATACAAGGGGCTGGAACAGTGGGATATGTGATACGCCCCCCTTCGGGGGGGCTTCCATATGCATTGCTTCCGGTCACTTACTTAGCACACCCCCGCTTTCCTATCTTTTTTTTTGTGTGTGCTTGGACCAAAGTAGATCTATGATCAGTGGTCTATCATGCACAATTCTCTCCCTTGACAGTGCTTTTTCCAACTCACTTGGTAGCTTCTTCTAAATTACAAGCACTGGCAGTCAACCCTTTCGGTCTAGTTTTTTTTTGTAGAAGATTCGCAAGAAGAACTACAATCAATTTTTGTTTTGACGCATAGTTCGCTACAGTGTTGTACATTTTGACCTGCATTAGATGGAATGTCCCAGCAGGGTCGCGATCTTTCTAGTGACCTCGCATGTGACGTCAAAGTGTCGGCAACATTTTGCAATACAGTATTAAAGATGCTTTACAATAACAGTGGAACCTGGTAGTTTATTCTAGCAAATTCGTTTTCATCAATATTTATGAGTTTTGGATACATATTCTTTTCTGATTGGCTGTGTTGTATGAATTTACTAACTTATTTTGGAAAGCATAATACTATAAAAGACGGTGCTACGAAGCGCGTGTGTACATTGTCAGTTGTAGAATTGCAGTGTATCGTAGGCACATTGACAGAGATACGCAAGGTATCGTGGTACATTGTCAGTTGTAGAATTATACTGTATCGTAGGTACATTGACAGTGCGAGAGATACACAGTGTATCGTATGTACATTGTCAGTGATAGAGAATTACAGTGTAACAGTGGTACATTGTATGGGAGACGCAGTGTGTCAAAACTTTTGATGCATTGTAGAAGAGACAGTGTATCAGTGTTGGTGCATTTGTGAATGCATTGTTTGGAGATCGCATCGCTGCAATAAAATACTGTTGGAACTGTTCACGGCTGTTTCAGATCGGCCACTTAGTTTGTTTCAGGCGAGCCGAGAAACTGGGTCACAAGTGGTGCTCGCGCGGTGATGCAGTGAGTCTCTCAGCTGTCAGGCTAGCTGATAAGCGGGCTTCCTGTTAAGCGCAGTACAGCAGGGAAAATGACTACCTTTTGTTTTTCATGACTTTCTTAATTACCGTTCAAGTGTGTGATGCAAAACTTTGTTTGTTTAAAAGTGGACATTCTGCCCAACACACTGACACCAAACACACTATAGTTGTCACAAACTAGTAGCCAGCAGGATAAGGTGGAAGTAAAGAGAAAAAAACAGATTTCACTCTCTGTGTTGAGTTTTTTTCACAAAATAGATGAAGTTCCAACATCAATAACACAAATATGCTACAAAATACATCAAAACTGACTTGCATGTACTAGAAGTAACATGCCTAGAGTAAGTATGACTTACCAGATCAGAGATACCGTGAAAGGGACCGGAGAGCAGAGGGTGATAATGAGGTCACTGTTAGTGCCAGTGCTCTCACAGGCACATTGCAGTAGCACGGATCCGTCAAACACTGGACACACAGTTCTTTGGCTCTACTTTCAGTTTTACTCCAACACCCTATAGCAGGAGATGGATCGACCATGGTATTTCAAGGGTAATGCCAGATTAGCTTGGTGACATCAAGCACAAAGCTAATCTGGCACTACCCTTGAATTATCATGGTCAATCCATCTACTACAACTGTTACTCAGTCGTTCAGTAGATGACACCTCAAAAATTTGGGAAATGCAGCTGTGGTATTAAACGGGTTAGAGAAAACTGTTGTGTGGTAAACAAGATGATCTCACTCTTGGATAGTTTCTCAGGACGAAAATGTTTAATCTGGAAAAGTCTGCTTTGAACATTAACGGACCACCACAGTATAAAAAAATTCAGTACACTTATGCACATCAGTCTGCTTGGCACACCAAAACCTCCTCCAACAGCAACTGCGACCAACTTTGTGATTAAGATATAAAAGATTAGCTTAATTGTCTGACAGAAAGCGGTAGAAATTTGATGGTGCGATATAAAAAAAAAAAAAAAAAAAACGCCGCGTGTGTGTAACGACAGCATAACAATCACCTGCTTCCAGTTACTCTTTTCTTTTCTTCACAGGTGGCATGACTGAGTACAGCACAGGTGACGCAAGTGCCATGTGTTCTGTTATGAGTAATTTGAGCTTCTCTGCTTCCGTTTGCAAGCCGTATGTCCTGCTCTTTAGAATGTTTATTGTTGCATGCGTCTCTTCGCCTCCCTGCTCACCATGGAGTGCCAGTCCAAAGCGCCATTGTGCGATAAAGTCTGCACAGTGGCACTCAAGTATGTGTTGTTTTGGGATTATCTTTACTGCTGGAAAGTTGGTTCTAAAGAAGATCATGTAGTTGTCAATGCTGTTTTTGATTTCTTGTATGCCAACACCTGTCCTGATGATTGGTAGTTTATGTGAAACATTCTTGTGAACTTTGGAATACAGTTCATTAAGCGTTTTGAACTTGGAGGCTATATCGTCTGCTTTTGCGTGTAGGTTGTGGTCATCTGTTATCTTTACTGTGTTGGTGAGAACACTGTCACTGATATCACTGTACACATCAGGCCTCAGATAATGATGACAGTGGTTCCCAACAAAAGATCGCCCATGATAGGCCTGCATGTATATGGCCTGTTTTTTGTCATGCCTTTTTCTTGACCTCCTTCCACATATTCGACACAGAGAATTGAGTCTATATTCATGGACACGGACAGTATGTGAGGTGTCCTCCATTTTCACAATCTACACCATTTAAATTGATGCAAACTCTCACATAAACATATGTTACGACTGATAATAGGTCCTATAGCTAAAAAGAGACTAAACAAAAAGTCACGTTCATTTAGCAAGCACTCCAACGTCACAAAAGCAGAAAACGCACAAGAGAGTATGACGCATATTCCCGTGACTGACTGCCTTAATGTTTTTATCCCACTAAAAACCTTACAACAAGAATCTCTAGTTGTGGATGAAACTAATGCTAATAGCAAGGAATGCGGCATCTTGGATACCACTTGTCTTCTGTCAGTGTTCTCATTAATTCCTTCTCTGCTCCTATGGGCCTCTCCACCTCTTACAAACCAGACCATTAATTAGTGTCAGTGGGCCGTATGTCTGCAGTCTTGTTAACTTAACTATGTACAAAAAATGCAATGTCTGACTAAGTGCTTTGCTATAGAAGAACATTATTAAAAGACTTAATGAAGTACATGAAAGAAATGATAACATTGATCCGTGCTACTGCTCCGTCATGTCTGTGATTGAGAGTACTGGCACTAACAGTGACCTCATTATCACCCTCCGCTCTCGGGCCCTTTTCATGGTATCTCTGATCTGTTAAGTCATACTTACTTTAGGCATGTTACTTCTACTAGCACATGCAAGTCCATTTTGATGTAGTTTGTATCATATTTGTGTTATTGATGTTGGAACTTCATCTATTTTGTGAAAAAACTCAACACAGACAGTGAAATCTGTTTTTTTCTCTTTATTTCCACCATATCCTGCTGGCTACTGGTTTGTCACAACTATAGTGTGTTTGGTGTCAGTGTGTTGGGCTTTTAAACAAACAATTGGGCTTTTAAACAAACAAAGTTTTGCATCACGCACTTGAAGCCCACTTATCAGCTAGCCTGACAGCTGAGAGACTCGCTGCCTCACCACGCGAGTGACCCAGTTTCTTGGCTCATGCGAGTGGCCCAGTTTCTCGGCTCGCCTGGAACAAACTAAAGGGCCACTTCTAGCGCTGGGCCAAACAGCCGTGTGTTACTCCAGTGTGGTCTACATCCTTAAGCGACGTGTGACTGGTTGCAGCTGAGTGAAGTTTCTTTACAAAAACCCGACGAGCATGCGTCTGGTGTGATATACTACTACGAACACGACTACCACGTAACACAGACACTAGCATGTGATTTTGTTGTTCCTTGTTTGTCCCTGTAGGCATAAACTCTCTTTTTTTCCCCATATTTTCCATATGTTTAGTGTTTTTCACATGACGCTACTTTATTTAATATTTTGTCAACGTTTGTGTGTTTCAGCCCAGTACAACTTGAAGCTATTGGAGACGTTTGTGATCTTTTGGCCTCGGAGGACATTTCCAAAGCTTCAGCGTACAAGGTAAACGTGTGTTAAGAAAAACATATTTCACTTGGTTGTTATCTGTCCCAACACATGCTGCTTATTTGTACACTTTTCCTTAACCCCTTCACTGCCAGTTGATACAGATTGTGTTCCTGCAATCCCTGTTAACCCTTTTCGTCCTGATACTCAACGTGAGTTGTGTTCTGCGCCTAGTGGCTGCATCAAGCACTGCTCTCTGCATATTTTGTGTATTTTTGTTGGTTCTCGGAGGATTGCAAGCATCATTTTGGTATCAACATGTTTGTTATCAGCAGCTGATCATCATGGTGTAATTTCTTTCTTCATTTTGTGAAAACATTTGGAGTATTTCATTGGAAAAGAAAAGACATTTTTCAGTTGAAATCTGTCTCAGTGACATTTCAGTTAGACTGCCCTGCATAACAATAGTGTTTGTGACCTGGCCTAGTTTTGGCATTCAAGTGTACACTGCACAGATACTGTATAGATGGATACCTACAGCACCCTGATACGGACTTTTATTTCCCAAGCAAAGAACTTTAGACTCCAAAGATGTGTTTATGACGTATTATCAGAACTTGGGATTCTTGCCAAGCCTGGACGTAAACGTGGCTGCAGAGGTGGCAAATTGTGCCACCAACGCTCTGGACTTTTAGCACTTTCCAACAGCCAGTCTTCAGAATTTTTGTCTCCTCCCAAGGGGCACGGTATGGTGTCTTCACTGCTGCCTTCTGTGACTCGGTCACCTCCTTTTGCTTCACTGCTGCGCCTGTCTTCAGTGCCACACTCTCCACCGCACGGGCACCCAGTGACGTTATCTCCACCAGAGCACCTGTCTTCAGTGCCCCACCCTCCACCCCAGGGGCACTCAGTATTGTCATCTCTACACTCATGCCTGTCTTCCGCGCTCCACCCTTCACCCCAGGAGCACTCAGTAATGTCCGCGCCACCCCAGCACATGTCTTCGATGTCCCACCCGCCACCCCAGGAACAATCAGTGATGTCGTCTCCATCCAAGTACCTGTCTAAAGTGTTCCACCCTCCACCCCAGGGGCACATAGTGATGCCACCTCCACTTCATCACCTGTCTTCAGTGCCCCACCCTTCACCTCAGGGGTACTCGGGATTGTCATCTTCAACCCAGCGCCTGTTGTCGGTGCCCTGCTGTCCACCCCAGGGGTACTCGGTGCCCTGCTGTCCACCCCAGGGGTACTCGGTGTTTTCATCTGTACCTCAGCACATGTTTTCAGTGCTTCAGTCGCCTCACTCTTTTTCAGCCAAGTGGCCTACCCCAGTGTCGTTTCCCCCACTCCACCCAAAGCCGCTTCCCCTGCCGCGGCTGTCCCTACATTTACCACCGCCCATGCCGCAGGCCTCACCATCGCCATCACAGCAGCAAAGTCATCACATGCCTGCAGCGCCCGTGGGTCCTCCGCCAACACAATGCCTGCTGCCTGCATTATCAGTACCCCAGTGGGGCCATCCTACACCCGGTGTCCCACCGCTACCACCTCTGGTACTTCAGCCCCCACCATCACAATCATTCGTGTGGCAGCCCCCACTTCCACTTCATTGGGCTCCATTCCAACCATCACCACCCCCTCAAACCTCTCCGTCATCATCACCATCACAACTTCTTGAAAGACCACACCTGTCCCAAGAAACATTACAACCCGTCTCAGTCTACATCAGCTCCAAGAGAATCACAAGCCATACTCACCAGACTGGTAATGTATCTAACCTTATTCAGGTTCATCTTCAAGACACTACCAAAGTACCAGGTCAGCTGTGCTTGGCACTGTTTAACGTGCGCTCAGTTGTTGTGCCAAGAAGCGCTCTGAAGTGTGCGAGTTTGTTACCGACCATCATGTTGACATTCTGTTCTTAACAGAGACCTGGCTTCGTGCCTCTGGTGATGAGGCCAAATGTGCTGATCTTGCCCCATCTGGATACTCTGTGAAATCCTTCCCCTGCGATTCTCGTGGGGGTGGTATTGCAGTCGTCCTCCATGAAGCACTGCAGCCTTTTGCATCATTTTCAACGTCTTTTAGTTTCTCCCATGAGTCTTTTGAGCTTGTACAGTTTACTCTAGCTTTAACTCAGAAAACTGTTCATTTTCTATGCCTCTACAGACCCCCGCCAAACCGCAAGAACAAATTAACTGATTCAATGTTTGTTGATCAATTTCATAATCTTCTCGATCACTGTAATTCTCTTGCTGGCAGTCTGATAGTCCTTGGTGACTTTAACATCCACTTTGACAATCAGAAGCACCACACCACCTCTGCACTCATGGACATTTTACACATGTTCAGTCTTTCACAAGTTGTCGACAAACCAACTCATAGACAAGGGCATACTATTGACTGGATCCTTCATAGATGTGACGATGATATCTTGTGCTCAGCACAGGTTTCTGATGCAATATGTTCAGACCATTACTGTGTGATCAGTCATTTGAGGGCCATAGTCCCACCTCCAGTGCCTATGCTTACCATAGTGCGCAATGTTCGTGCCATTGACAGACTAGCCTTCAAGGCTGACCTCGTTCAGTCACTGTCTCACCATCCTAGTCCTTGACCTAGTGCCGAGGAGTTTGATTCATGTTTACGCACTGTCTTAGACAATCATGCACCATCTTCAAAGCGTAAAAAGTCAGCTCATAGAATCAGCCCGTGGTATAGGTTTGTGAGCAAAGAGCTGCGTTCGGCTAAGCAGATGCGGCGCCAAGCTGAGAGAATGTGGTGCTCAACTAGGTTGACTGTTCACAAGCAGATATACACATGTTCTAAGAAGCATGTAAATGAGATTGTTCACGGAGCAAAATCTTCGTTTTACAACAGGAAGATCAGTGAGTGCACAACAAGCAAAGAGTTGTATAATGTGACCAATAAGCTTATGGTGAAGAGGACTCCATCACCTCTTCCCACTACATTTCCCCCGTGCCAGCTGCCTCAGCCTTTTGCAGATTACTTCATTGATAAGGTCCGCGAAATTCGTGATTCTCTGGATCTCATGCCCACTTCAGTTTTGTTCACCGAAAAACGCTTTAGTGGAGAACCTCTCTCAGCCTTCGAACCTGTGCTAGAGGATGAGGTCAGAAAAGTGATCACAAACACTGCCCCAAAAACTTGTGAGTTAGACCCCATACCCACTCCCTTGTTGTACGAGTGCCTGGATGAAGTGTTGCCTGCCATTACACAAGTCATCTACAACTCTCTCTCCACTGGTATTTTTCCTGAAAGCTTCAAGACTGCACTTGTGAAACCCCTATTGAAGAAACCATCTTTAGACCCAAATGTACTGAAAAACTATCGCCCAGTTTCCAATCTTACATTTCTATCAAAGATTCTTGAGAAAATTGTCCTTGTTCAAACTTTAAAGCATGTCAACTCTAATAGTCTGTTCAGTGTATTCCAGTCTGCATATCGTCCCCATCGTAGCACTGAAACAGCTTTGCTGAAGATATTCAATGACCTGCTTTGTGCTTTGGACGAGCGTAAGATCACAGTCCTTGCTTTGCTGGACCTGTCCAGTGCGTTCGACACTATTGACCATGAAATTTTGCTGTGCCGTCTTCAATCTGTATTTGGCATTGAAGGCACAGTCTTGGCATGGTTTAGTTCATACCTGACTGAACGATCCCAGATTGTTTCTGTCGACGGCTGTCGTTCTGAGCCATCACCTCTTCGGTTTGGTGTACCCCAGGGCTCGGTCCTAGGACCTGTATTGTTCTTACTGTATGTTCAGCCCCTGTCCGACCTGATTTGTAGTCGCTCCATTTCCCATCATGCATTTGCAGATGATACGCAGATGTACAAAAGTGATACTGTCAAGCGAGCTGTGAATGCCGTCCAAAGTATAAGCCAGTGCATTGACCATGTCAAATCATGGATGACCACCAACAAACTGATGTTAAATGATGGCAAAACTGAAGCAATGTTGGTAGCTAATCCAAGATTATCTTCGTCCCTGCCTTTACCATCATCATTGTCTGTGGATGGAACACTCATTGGCTTCTCTGCGAGTGTGAGAAACCTGGGTGTTACACTTGACAGCGAGTTATCTATGTCACAGCATGTCAGTGCAGTGTGTAGATCCGCTTATCTGGAACTTCGTCGTATTAGTTCAGTTCGTCACCTGCTGACCGTGGAAGCCACTAAAACACTAGTTTGTGCATTTGTGCTGTCCAAGCTAGATTATTGTAACTCTTTGCTTTGTGGCTGCCCTCAGTATCTCATTGATCGCCTCCAAAAAATTCAGAACAATGCAGCCCGGCTTGTTGTGAGAGTCCGTAAGACTGAGCATGTCACACCCATCTTGAAGTCCCTTCACTGGCTACCTGTGTCCTCACGTATTCAATACAAAGTTATGTCAATCTGTTTTAACTGCCTTTCAGGCACCAGCCCAGAATACTTGTCCTCTTTGCTGCATGTGTATACACCCTCTCGTGAGCTCCGCTCCTCTTCTGATAAACGGAAGCTGTGTGTACCTTCTGTCAAAACTAAAACATTTGGTCAGCGCACTTTTGTTTATCAAGCCCCAGTGTTATGGAATACACTTCATCTTGAGGTCAGAAACAGTGAGTCTGTCTCTGACTTCAGGAGGTCGTTGAAAACTCACCTCTTCAAGCTTTACTTTGAATGACTGCCAGTGTTTGATGCCTTAGTTGTAGTTCTGCAATCCTCCTTGTTTAGACTGAATGTTAATTAGAATATAAATTATTATGTATGTATTGTTGTTTAGTTTATTGTAAAAGTGGTGTGTTCGGGCATTGTGCTTTGTTTGTTATGTGCATATGTCATTGTATTTTATTTTTGTGTACAGATTGTAAAGCGCTTAGAGCTTTTGAGTAAGATTAAGCGCTATATAAATACCCATTATTATTATTATTATTATTACTCTATTGTTTGAAATAAATTGGACTATGGTAGTTCAAGGGTGGTGCCAAAATAGCTTGGCGCCTTAGGCGCCAAGCTATTCTGACACCACCCTTGAACTAAAATGCTTGATCTATCTTGTAATCTGTAATGTAGCCTTCATAGGACAATAAGCAAATTTTTAAGTAATCTGCCTCGGGATGTAGTGGGTTAATTCAGCTGCACCTAGATCCCCAGTGGTGCCAGCACTGTGGCGTCAGATTTATATCTGTTGAAGTTGGATTGTGTTTACTATTTCTTGGCAGTCAAGGAACTAACCCATTGTGTCCCAAGTATGAAATACCCACATTTGGAGCTGTCCTCTGAGGACTGCCTTACAAGTCAGGAGACAGATCGACCATGATAGTTCAAGGGTGGTGCCAGAATAGCTTGGTGTCTATGCGCCAAGCTATTCTGGCGCCAAGCTATTCTGGCATTACCCTTGAACTATCGTGGTCAGTCCATATCTTGCTGTGGTTGTGTCGGGACTGAATCAGTTAAATGTTGCGTTCATTGTGTTGTATGTCTTTAACGCGTGATTTTAATAGATGTTTTTCAGGTGTCAGAAGTGGGACTGAACTACATTTGTTTTGTCGAGAACAGTGGATTAAAAGCACAGACAAACATGCGATATCGCATGTTTGTCCAGGATTTTAATCCACTGTTCTTGTCAAGACACGTGCAGTTTTTGCCTACTTCTGATTTCTGAAGGTTGTCTGTTGGCATCCATAAAGACTTTTCCAGTGGGAGTCATGTCTGTATCAGAATCAGGTCAAAGAAGTAAGAATTATACTTAAACCTGAAATAAGGTCAAGGAAATGACATTTGGTACTGGATCTACATGCAAAAGACAATGATGATGCTCACAAGCCTCTGCAGCTGCAAGGAATAAATGCCTCCTGTTTGCCAGAAACTGATTTGATTCGTATCAGATTTCTGAAGGAGCTCTATAACACTTATTGAAGGCACACCTAGGTTGTCTCCCTTGATTCACTGCTGCGATAGTGGGGAACACTCCATGTGACTGTATGCATGCACTTTCCGCACATTGATAGCGCTCGTGATGGAGCCACCATGATAGTTCAAAGGTGGGGCCAGTGCAGCTTGGCGCCTCTAGCATAGAGACCCTTGACAGCGAGGACAGCTCTCATATAGAAGGGACTTTGTGGGTTATGGTTCATCCCATCTTGTTATCTATTGAACACAGCATACCAGGAAGGGTGGGGCCAGAACAGCTTGGCGCCTGTAGGCGCCAAGCTGTTCTGGCTCCATCCTTAAATTATGACAGTTAATGTGTCCCCTGAGCTGGTATGCTGTGTTCAATAGATAGCAAGATGGGATGAACCATAACCCACAAAGTCCCTCCTATATGAGAGCTGTCCTCGTTGTCAAGGGTCTCTACCTTTTGTCTTTGACCTAATTCTGATGATGAAATATTCCTATTGATCGGCCAATGCGTCAGTGAGTTCTATAAGGGGTGCAGGACATACGAGTCATTGGTTTGTCAAATGTCATTTTAGTTTTTACGTAATTTTATATTTTACATGATATGAGTTTCACTTTCACTTCATAGGCTTTAGAAAATGTTGGCGAAACTAGAATTTCACAGTACAATTTCAGTCTTGCTATAATTTGTGTGAAAGCAGGTTGACTTTACCTAGCAACATAATATACTGAGTATACGGGTCACTTGCATTCTCCTCTGTAAGTGCATTGATGTGTGTGGGCGTGTTAGTGCGTACGTGAGCGCGCTCCAAACATCTTCAAGAGGCATAGATCTTCATGCGCCCAGAGGGCACATGAGGATCTATGCCTCCTGGAGATGAGCTGATGTTTGTGAGAGAGAGAGAGAGAGAGAGAGAGAGAGAGAGAGAGAGAGAGAGAGCGCAAGAGTATAAGTTATTGGTAGCAGGGGTTTGCTACACGGACCCTTGTAGGTCTGAGGGAGGTCAACCATTGCACCCCGAAAGCCGAAGGCCTGAGAGGTACAATGGTTCCTTTGACCTCCCAAAGGCCTACAAGGGTCCGTGCAGCAAGCCCTTGCTACCAATAACGTATTTGTTTCCATTCCTCCAATGTTTTCATAAAAGAAATCAAGAAGAAATCTTCCGGCCTGGATCATGCCGACATGACTGATGACAAAGGAATATACATTTATACATAATAGACATATGACGTAATTTTAAAATCTTTCATGATGTTGCCGTCTCCAGTAGTGTGCCTGTTGTTTTGAACAACACTAAGTAACTTTGTACTTTAGAACGGTTTGGTGATCTTTTATAGAACAAAACTCGTGTCCAAGATGTGTCACAAAGATGGCTACAAGAAGTCAGCCATTTGTCACTACAAGGGTTTTTGTATCCCGGTCACATGGTACGGTTTGCGCTAAAGAGACTGGTCATGTGACGTAGGGATGAAAACAAAGAGATTTGCGTCATATTTAGATTATTGTGTCAATGTCTGCGTGGTGACAGAATTGCTTCTTTTACGTCACCGACACTGTTTGGCTTTCTCCAGAAGTCAAGTTTTTTTTTTACTGTTATAATTTGTTTCTGAAAAGAATTAATTTCTACTGAAGAAGTTGAAAGGGTACAAAGCTGGCTAACAAACTCATCCAATGCCTTTCTCCAAACTAGCTTTATCAGGTCACCTGCATGCTCTTCTGAATGTGCGACGATGTGTGTGTTAGTGTGTGCATGTGCGCGCGCTCCAAACATCTCCAAGGGACATAGATTCTCTTACGCTCTCCGGCGCATGAGGAACTATGCCTCTTGGAGATGCACGCATGTCTGTGTGTGTGTGTGTGTGAGAGAGAGAGAGAGAGAGAGCGCATGCTTGTTATGTGGTGGAGTTGTAGTCGTAGTATGATAAACACACCAGACGCACGCACGTAAGGTTCTTTTTAAATAAACCTCATTCAGCTGCAATCCGTCACACGTGGCTTAAGGATGTAGACAATACTGGAGCAACAGTTCCAACAATATTTAATTCAGCGATGCGATATCCACACAGTGCAATTCCAAATGCACAAATACTGATACAAAGTCTCTTCTGCAATGTCCACACTTGCAACTCAAATCTTCTCATACGCAGCGTCTAACACAATGTACACCCAATACGGGCCACGTACCTACGATAAACTGCGTGTCTCTATCACTGACAAAGCAAGACAATGTACCGATGCTGTTACATTGCAATTCTACAACTGAACAATGTACCCATGGGCTTTCCCAGCGCCCTCCTTATATAGTGAAATGCTTTCCAGAATAAACGAGGAAATTCTTACACCACCACCAATCAAAACAAAATACGTAACTCAAACTCATAAATATTAAACATGAAAAATCACCCAGAAAAATCTACAAAAATCTGGCTGTTATTTACAACCCCTATGTTGCGAAAAAATACCGGCGCGCAATGACGTCACACAAAAGTAGGCCAGGCAGGTCACGACCTTGCCCGCTATATTCGGTAAACACGCGATTAGTACACCAGCACTAAATGCCAAGCTACGCGCGCGCAGTAAACAAATGAACTATCAAGTTGTTTCTAGACTCTTCGTGACTCGACTCCGTGTGGCAACAGATAATCAACACCGCACTATTCGTAAACGAAAATGAAATTCACTGAAAAGGTACGTGATTCGTAATCATGACAGCTCAAATAAATATCGTATCATTTCCTACGACTTATGCATGACTGTTCTCACAGAACAACACAACTACAATCGTAACAACGCCAGGGAGAATTACGTAATATTTAGAGTATTATGTCAGTGCCTGCGTGGTGAGGGAGTTGCCTCTTTTATGTCACCACCACTGTCTGATTTTCTCTAGAAAGGTTTTTTACTGTTTTAATTCTTTTCTGAAACGAATTATTTTTACTAAAGAAGTTCAGTGAAAGGATACAACTGAAGCTAGCTAACGAACTCATCCAATGTCTTTCTCCAAACTAGCTATATCCAAATTTTCAAGTAAATATGACACAAATTACGGACTCTAATCTGGGTCAACTGACTTCCCATAAATGGTTGTTTATGTCTTCAATGAGACATTCAATTACAATATGCTCGGAGGCTCTCTTAGCCACCCCTTTAAGAAAGTATTTCGCCAAGTTTCAAGCTTGTGTGTACAGAAATAGCGGAGATTCTCTTGTTTACATACATATGCACCGCACATATGGTGCTTTGCGCCAAATGTACATTCAGCAGCGAAGTTAGTGTAACTAGACATGACGTAATTTTTATCTTGTTACTTCAATTGTTAGAGGTTTAGGCCTGCCAACCTTTGACATCATGGACATGCTATTAAATTCGCCCCACCTCGACCCGTCCTAAAAAGTCCCTTTGCGCCAAATGTACGTTTAGCAGCAAGGTTGACATAATTTTTATTTTGTTACTTCAATTGTTAGAGGTTTAGGCCTGCCCACCTATTAAATTCGCCCCAATGCGACCCGTCCTAAAAAGTCCCTTCTATAAATAAAAGGGACTTAAAAATCCAGAAGTTGGAAGTTTGAAGGTTGACACATGTCAGCTGACTTGAATTGTTGTGTTTCACAGGTGCTGTGTGAACTTGCGGAAACACCAGAGCATAGTGTGGCTGAGATTGTGGCTCGAAACAATCTGAGGCTGATTCGAGACAGGCAGCTCATCGAGAAAATTGTTACTGAAGTGCTCAACACGGAACCAAAAGTCGTAAGTTATATCCAGAGTAGCTTTAACCATTCAGCTCTGGCACATTTCACAAACTGTAATAGTTCAAGGCTGAGGCCAGAATAACTTGGCGCCTAGGTGCCAAGTTATTCTGGTCCCACCCTTTAACTATCACGGTTTATCCGTCCCCAGAACTGCAAGGCTGTGTTCAGAGGAAAACTGCCAAATTTAGAAATTTCAGATGTTTTACACATCTTTGAAGGTTTGGGAACTTTTAATGGGTCATTGTGAAGTCTGTGGTATATGGTCATATGTCATATAGCCATATTATAATTTTGTCAAAATGATCTTAAATGTTTGTGAAAAGTTTGTGACTTTTTAGTGTGAAAGATCTGTGTGAACCCTGCCTTGGGTCACAAAGAGAGGAAGCTTTTTTCAAGCCAGTAACTGCCTGCCTACTGTCCCTGTGCATTGTAGGGAAATTCGGGGCTATGACAGACTATTGAAAATTATGTGCCTAAAGGCACCAAGCTCTTCTGGCACCACCTTTGAACTACTGTAGTCGGTCTGTTCCTTGAACTACCATAGTCAATTTGTTCGTTTAACCCTTATCATTTGGAATACACCAGTGTATCAAATAAGTTTGACTAAAATAGTTCAAAGGTAGTGCCAGAATAGCTTGGCACCTAGAGGTGCCAAGCTATTCTGGCACTACCCTTGAACTAAAGCCATTGGTCTCGATCCTTATCTGTGAGTACTATAATATAGTTTGCATATGGCAGTGTACAAATTTGAAGCTGTTATCCTCAGTATGATATGGGTTAACTGCTAAATGGTCTTCAGTTAGCGTCCAAAGTTGGGACTTTTGCCCTTGTACATGCAGGTGTGTATTGCATTCAATTGCGGTTTTCTGCAGTGACACTTTCTGTCATGTGCAGATGAAAAAGCTGAAGAAGGACTACAACAAGGGACTGAAGGCACTCATGGGACCAGTGCAGCAGCGACTCAACAACCAAGGAGATGGATTTATCATCTCACAAGTTTTACAAGAGGTCTTGAAGAAGATGGAAAAGTGAAGAAGCATTTTAATCACGAAATGTGTTCAACATTGAGTGGGATGTCATGAATTTTGCACTGTAAGTGATAATTTCATAGCATATTCACATAAGACACCAAATGCAAGTTATTGCTGCCACTCACTCCAAACGCATAAACGGAGTTGAAATTTCATCGTAGAATTTATTGAAATCACTCGTAAAACTGAAAAGACAAAGAAATACAAACTATCACTAAAAACCAATGTTCAAATAAAGATACATCATGGTTTTGTCCAACAACAAAATTACCTTGACGCAAGCTAATAAATTAAATTCTTGTTAGAGAATGCACTACTGAAGTTCAATCTATGATCACATTTGTATTCACGACCGGTCTAACACACATAAACTCATCTTACACTGAATCACAAATCTGACAAACAAATAAAACTCCCGGTCCCAAAGTACCATGCCCCACAATAAAACATTCATGAAATCATTTCATGTACAGTACCTCGTTGGCTCGATGAGGTAGTAACAGCAAGCGGACAAGTTCCGTGCCTTTCTTGAACATTCAACGCCTTCCTCCTCTCACAAAGATCTTCATGCAAGTGAGTTCGAGCGGGAATGCGCACAAATCTATATTTTCCAAATTATTGACAAGAATTATAACGCAAAAGTTTGCAAAATATTCAATAAGCTAAATAAACTAAAAGGAAACTAAATATACCAATAAAAAGATTACCAATTACGTTATAAACTACGAACTATCAGGGAACTATTTTTTCCTAGTAACGGAGCTATTTCCGGCAAGGAGGCACAGGCGCTTGACACGAATAATTTTGTTTGTCTGCGGCAGCAACACTCCCACCCAAATCATCCCAAAGTGATTTTTAAACAATAAAATAACTGAACTATTTACGTAGCAATCTTACATCATGTACATGGGAAAAAGAGCTCTCCAAGGACTATTCTAGGCAGTTACATCTTCCTGTCGAACAGTGACAACCAATTTGTGGACTGGTCTCTCTAAATATGTTCTTTGGTGGTGGGGTTTGCCTCTAACGTCTAGCGCTTCTGTTGCCACAAGCAATTTAACTCTCCTGACAAGACCATCATATATCAAAAATGTTTCCGTGACCTTGCCCATCTTCCAGTCTGATCGGCAAGCTGCCTCATCCTGCACCAAGACGACATCGCCTTCACGCAGATTACGCTGGGGTTTGTGCCATGTGCTTCTCCTTTGCAACATTTGTAGGTACTCTTTCTTCCACCTAGTCCAGAATAGATCAACCAAGAACTGGACTCTTCTCCATCTCTTCTTCAGGTAGAGGTCTTCCTTCTCGAAGCTTCCAGGTGGTGGTGGCATGATGATGCCTGACTTCATAGTCAAAATGTGGTTAGGTGTCAATGGAGTAGGACCATCAGCTCTTTCAAGATTTTCGGAGGTCAAAGGTCTACTGTTTACAATTGCCATCACCTCATACATCAGAGTTCTCAGACAAGAGGTGTCCAATCGACTTGTCGATTCCTGTTTGAGAACGCCTTGTAGTAAACTTCGCACAGTGCGAATTTGACGTTCCCATGCTCCTCCCATATGGCTGGCTGACGGAGGGTTAAACTGAAATTCACAATCTATGTCCAGCAGTTTTCTTGTGACGACTGTGGAGAGCTCCTTTTCAAGCTCGTTCTTAGCACCGACGAAGTTTGTGCCTTGGTCGCATCTGAACATCCGGACCTTTCCTCTAAGTGCGATTAGGCATCTCAGCCCATTGATGAAAGAATCAGTAGTCAGATCGTCCAAAACCTCGATGTGGATGGCTCTCATAGCCAAACAGGTGACAATGAGTCCATATCTCTTGACTTCCTTACGACCTTCCCTCACCACAAAGGGTCTGAAGCAGTCTACTCCGCAATATGTGAAAGGTGGAGAGGGGTTGACTCTCTCACTGGGCAAGTCCGCCATTTTCTGGCCATCGGAAATTCCACGATGTTTGGCGCAGGTCACGCACCTTCTGATCAGTGAAGAGACGACTCTTTGACAACCAACAATCCAATAACCTGCTGCTCGAATCGCATTCATGGTCAGATTTCTGCCCTGATGAGCTGTTTTCTGATGGTGATCCAATGCGATGAGGTGTGAAAGGTGACTCTTAGGAAGTATCAGTGGGTGCCTCATACTATGCATCTCAGTCTTCCGGAGTCGTCCTCCCACCCGTAACAAACCCTGGTCATCTACAAACGGGTCCAGATCTTTCAAAGGGTTGGAGTTTGATCTGATATCGGGAACATCTCCAAAAGCTTCTCTCTGAATAGCTCTTATAAGATTTCTCTCTGCAATCTGTTTGGCTTCTATATCTGAGATCTTCTGTTTTCGCCGACACCACTTGACTATTGCAGCGACTGCTGTAATTGTAGTCTTAAAACTGGAGAATCTGATGACTATCCTCAAAGCTGGTAAAGCCTGACTGCTGAACGCTGAAGACTGTCGCAGACTTCACTTCTGCATCTTGAAGTGATATCTCTGTGTACGTGTCATCAGGGATGATCTCCCATTTCCAGAGGAAGGCTGGGCCTGTGAACCAGTTTGACGCTGAGATCTCCTTCACACAGAGTCCGCGAGATGCATGATCCGCTGGATTTTCAGAAGTCGACACATAGTGCCACTGATGGGGCTGTGAAGCTTGACGAATCTGCTCCACCCTGTTGGCCACGTACATGTGGTATCTTGCAGTTTCATTCTTGATGTAGCTGAGGACAACCTTGGAGTCAATCCAAAAATAATGTGTGATGTTCTTGTGGTCCAGTTCTGTGCTGAGAAACTTAGCTGCGTTGGCTGAAAGCACAGCTGCCTGAAGTTCGAGTCTTGGAACCGTTGTTGCCTTCAGGGGGGCGACTCTTGCCTTTGCCATTACGAGGGAGCAGTGAACTTTGCCTTCATTTTCAAGACGCAAGTATGAACACTGGCCGTAACCAGAAAGTGAGGCGTCTGAAAAGTGATGCAGCTGAATGTTGGTCGGAGTACCAAAACCTTCCGGCTGATAGCATCTTGGTATTTTAACGTCTCTCAGGTTTTCCAAATCTCCCTTCCACCTTTCCCAATGTGGAAGAAGATTCTCTGGAAGAGGATGGTCCCAGCTGAGATTTTCCTTACACATAGACTGCAGGATTTGCCTGCCGATGAGAATGACCAGTGAAATCAGACCCAGTGGATCATAGATTGATGCAACGGTGGCCACAATTCCACGACGCGTCAGCGGATTGTCCTTCAGATTGAGCTTGAAACAAAAACTGTCCGACTCAATGCTCCACTGTAGACCCAAAGCCCTTTCAACTGTGGTGTCTTCATGATCCAGACTTGCGAGTGCGGCAGGTCCACGCTCAGACTCTGGGAACTGTGCCACAACTTCTGCGCAGTTTGATGTGATTTTGTGTAGTCGCAGATTGCCTTGTGCACAAATCTCTCTTGCTGACTGGATCAAGTTGGTGGCTGCCTGAGCTGAGCGCTCTCCCTTTAAACCGTCATCTACATAAAAGTTTCTCATGATGAAATCTGCAGCCTCTTCGCCCAGATGCTTATGATCCATCGCCAATTGTTTCAATCCAAAATTGACTCATCCAGGTGATGACGTGGCACTGAACAAGTGAACCTTCATGCGATAATCAGTTGGAGGTCGAGAGATGTCACCGTTTTCCCACCACAGGAATCGCAGGTAATTCTGATGCTGTCGAGGAACCCTAAATTGATGGTACATTTTTTTTTATATCACAGGTCACTGCGATAGGTCCCTGTCTGAATCTGCATAGGACTCCAGTCAACGAGTTAATGAGATCTGGGCCTTGAAGCAGGTAATCATTTAGGCAGGTTCCCTGATACCGAGCACTGCAGTCGAAGACCACTCTAACCTTGCCAGGCTTCTTGGGATGGTATACCCCATGATGAGGGATGTACCACTGACTGGAAGAATCCATTTCATCATTCGGGATTTTTTCTGCGTCACTACGCTCTAAAATCTCCTTCATGAAGGTGTTGTAATCCTGGAGGTACTGAGGCTTTCTTTCGAACTGCTTCTTCAATGACAATACTCTGTTCAAGGCTGCTTGTCTGTTGTTCGGTAGTGTTGGGTCGCCATCTCTGAAAGGAAGGGGCATTTCATAATATCCATCTTCTCTTTGGTAAATGCCTTCCTCTAGTATCTTTAGGAATTAGTAGTAGTAGTAGTAGTAGTAGTATTGTGAGGACAAAATAGGCTGTGAGGCCTTTATAAATGTCCTTTCTTTCTTTAGTTCCTTTATGGGTCTGCTATGCATGCAATTTTCCTATAAAATCATTCATCATAGGAATAAAAAATCTCTTTAAATTTTGGTAATTCGTCCAGCTGGTTTTTAAAAAAATTTATATTAGATGCTTTTTTTAATGAAACTGGTAAGTCATTCCAAACAATGGCAACTCTGTTAGTAAAACAAAACTTCCGCAGGTTAGTGTTACAGTGCTGTACAAAGATTTTCCCTTGTCTTCTTGTCTTCCTGTGAGATCGACGTTAAACTTGTTTCCTGATCTTTGAACTCTTGTTCCATGAGCTTGATCAGATCAGTCGCAGTGATTTCTTTGATCTGCGTCTTGCGCACATAGGTCAACAATCTTTCAGGATGTAACGTATCTTGAGTGAAAAGTCTGTGAGAACATCCTATGGCATCATTGATCAAACCTCTCTGTGCTCGTGGTCGTGCCTCCAACGATGCTCCATCCAAGTTCTGTTTCAACTGCATAAGGCTGGTTGTCTTCTCCAACAATGCAGCTGAGGGGTGCAAGCGCTCTGGGGCAGTTGTAGCCTATCAGGAGTCCAGCTGGGCATCCCTGTTTAGGAGCCAGAAGATTTTCAAGCCTGTTCAAATGAGGCCACTGATTTGCTGTCTTTGGTGTGGGTATATGGTTCTCATCAAGGGGAATATCGTTTCTAGTGTAAGTCGTCGGCAAGGGAATCTTCTTGTCTGACTTCATACCTCTAACTCTCAGATCCTCGTACCGCCGACATGAGACAATTACATCTTTATCCGTGATAGTTGTCACCCGAAGACTTGCAGGCTCAGACGTGGTTCTCAAGCTCTCGACGACTGTATCTAACACGAAAGTAGAGTCGGACATAGTGTCAAGTAAAGCATACACTAGCCAGGGCTAGAAATTAACTTTTTTCTTTGGGGGCCACCGGGCCCCTTGATTGAAAAATTTGAGGGCCCACAAGCAACTTTCGGGGCCAAACTTTGAAAAATAATGCAAACAAAAAACAAAAGAATTATTGACAATATAATAAGTAGAAAGTACAATTTGTCTGATAATCTAAAATAAAAACAATTGAATTTCCAATTTTGCTGAGTGATGTCATTTTTATTTGCCTTTTCTTTCAGTTTCAAACATTACCAACAAAAAAGGGAAAAAAACACACACACACACATTCAGTGACACACATATTCCAGTGACTAGTGAGCCTGAAATGGCCATTAAACAAAATAGAAAAAAAATCAAGTGAGTCTCTTGTATAATACTTTTCAGTTTTGTGACTGAGTATTGCACAATACACATCATTAAATTTTTAATATGAGTAACCTAACAAAAAATCTGACCTCAATGCACAAAAGTTCAAAACAAAACCATGAAAGGGAACTAAACTTAACAGTACTCTTCCTGATAAACTAAAGTTAAACAGATTTTGCCTTTTTTTTTTTTTTTTCAATCATCTATTCATATTACACTTATGTGCACTTGAGTTAACAGAAGTAAACTAAAAATACAATAACAAAAAAAAAAAACCACAAAAAAACACAATACTATTACTGTGAGTGAGTCTGTTGCAAACATTTCTAGTAATATATATAAAAAAAAAAAATAAAAAAAAAACACAATCCAGTGTACAATCTTTGTATACAAAATGAAATACATTATGATTTACACTGTGACTAGATCTAAACGCAGGCAGATCTTTTTTTTTTGGGTGGGGGTGGGGGCAGATGGACAATGATCAAGTCTTGCACAACCTGACATACAAATGAAAATCTTCAATGGCATGCACACAATCAAAAGTTCAAAAGAAAACAGCAAGAAAGGGAACCACTTGTCTTGACCCAGCAGTCACTGTCAACGGATTCATCTGACTCTGTGCTAGAGTCCTCGGCATCACGCTCGCGCTCTCTGTCTCTTTTTCTGTCCAAATTTAGGGCACCGGTGTGGGTTGCTTCCCTTGGCCCAAATACGAAACTGCCGAGTAGAGCTAGCTGTAGCAGACGAATTATTTTGCGGGCCAAGCGGGCCCTTCGTTTTTCAACTTTCCGAGCCCGAAATCAACTTTGCGGGTTTTTGGCCCCGGGCCCCCGCTAATTTCGAGCCCTGCTAGCACTTCATGCTCTGGGTCTTGTGCCGAGGAGATGTAGACAGGAAGCACCATAGATGTCAGACTATTGGCTGTGGTAGCGACCTTTCTATTTGTGGCACTATCAATGGTCTTATCTTGGATCTGCTTGGCAAGTGTTGAAGATGACTGTTGATGTGATGGCTGTTGTGGATGTACGGTGTCAGCCTTCTCCCTGTGTAGGCAGGTCGGATGACGTTTCTTGCAAATTCTGCATTCACTGCGTGATTTGCACTGCTTTGACATGTGCCCTTTCTTGAGGCAACCAAAGCAAAGACCTTCTCTTTTGATATAGTCTGTTTGTTCTAATAATGCCTTTTTCGTGAAGGCTCTACAATCACAAAGCGTATGATTTTCCTTTTTGCAGAAGTGGCAGATTACTTGCATCACCTCCTTGTTGTCTGTCTTCAAGACTGTTCCTCTGTGTCGAGAGGGTTCGTTCTGTTGTCTTGGCCTTGAAGGTACCTGGGGGCGAAACTCTGAGGTAAGGATAGGATCATTCACAATCTCTGACTCCTCCAGCATGAAAGTTGCAAGTTCGCTGAAGTTTGGGTATCTCCCTTCGTTCTGTTTGCAGGTGGCTGTCTTCCGATTCCATCGATGCCCAATCCACTCTGCAAGTTTCGCTACAATCTTTCTTGTTTCCCTGATGTCATTAAGAATTTTCAGGTCTTCGTCTTTGTCCGAAACGCTTCTGAGACTGTGAAGGAGTTGCCGAATCGCTGCTCGAGAACTTCACGTGCTCGCTGGTATGCGTTCTCGGAGTGCAAAAGGAAGAACCCATTTATTGCCTCCCTTGCTGGTCCCCCAACGTATCTTTTCAGGTAGTGAATTCTTTCGTTGGCAGGTATGCCTCGATTTTGTATAAGGGACTTGAAAGAGGACAACCACTCTCGATATTTCAGAGGATTGCCCATGAAGACTGAAGGCTCGGGAATGGGGAGACGACTCTGGTTGATTGCTTGTGCCAAAGCGTCGACAAACTGTTGAGTTCCAACATTAGTCAAAGTGTGGGGATTATCCACTGTTACAGTCTGAGCACGAGCGTTCGCAGGGTTTCTATAGCTCTGATCCGTCAAAACATGGTGATTCTCCACAACAGTGTTTCCATAGTCCTGACCACCGACTTGAATGAATCGAGACGTGTCGCTTGATGCATTGGAATGTCTAGAGTAGCCATCAAAATCATCAAGAACTTTCAGTCTGATTTCCTCGACCTTCAGCTTAGACACAAGCTTCTCCTCTTCCATTTGTCTTTTCAAGTCTGCTATGCGCGTTTCTGTTTCTGCCTGAAGTCGCTCAAGTTCAACTTGTCTACTATTTTCTAGACGTAAGGCTTCCAGCTGGACCTGAAGAGCAGCAGCGTCTGCAGCAGCCGCGGCTCATCTTGAAGACATAGACGTTGACTGAGTCTTTGATGAACGAGTAGCCACAGACGGAGCACTCAGATGCTTCGTTGCCAAAATAATCTTGTTCATGGTTGAGACAGCTCTATCTGCTAAGTTGTTCATTTTACTGTCCAGATCATCCTCATGACCCAAGGTGATCATCTTTTCCACAGTGTCTCTCAGCAAACTCAACCTGGCAGTGATACTCCTGCGTCTGTCAACCATAACATCTACATCTATATCAGAACCTTGAAACAGTCTGTCAGTGTCTTCTAACAGCGAAACCAAACCTGCACTGTCAGAATCAAACTTGTTTTTAAGCACTTCCATCTTATAAACTCTACCCTTTTCAGTGAGCCTAATTTCACGACCAGAACGCCTAGTCTCAACTACACGATGCGTTTGACTACACTGACTCATGAGTACTGAAGACCAGAAAGGGCTCTTGGCATCCTTACAAGGATAAATTTTGAAAAAACAAAAAATTTAAATATATAAACTTAAAACTGTAGTCCTGATAATACCAAAACAAATACCAGAAATCACAAAGTCTAAGCTCCAATACTGAAGCTGGCTCTTAACTGTTCAGTCCAAATTATCTAAATAATAATCAGGCTTGATTTAAGACTAAAAATTACTATAAAACTTAACTATAAAACTTTATCTTAAGAAACAGTGAGTCAATTGTATCCAGAACTGTCACAAAATGAGCTAGAGGGGATGCTTCTTCAGTTATTTGCCTTTTACGATGAAGTTACTCAAAAGTCTGTGACAAAGGTCAATGAAGATACTATAAAAAGAACACTACGAGGTTTGCCGTCGAAATTCCTGTAAGAGGTAACCAAAGGCATCAACCATCGAAAGATGAAGAAGGTCAGCCGTCAAATGATAAAGGTCGACTGTCGAAGTTCTTGGGAAGACACCCAAGTATCAGTCGTCAAAAGATGAAAGTCGACTGTCGAAGTTCTTGGGAGGACGCCCAAGTATCAGTCGTCAAATGATGAAAATCGACTGTCGAAGTTCTTGGGAGGACGCCCAAGTATCAGTCGTCAAATGATGAAAAAGGTAGGCTGTTGAGTTCTCAGGAAGGAGGCCCACAGGACAGACGGTGTCGTTGAGGTCGAGTTTTACTATTGCTGCCACTCTCTCCAAACGCATAAACGGAGTTGAAATTTCATCGTAGAATTTATTGAAATCACTCGTAAAACTGAAAAGACAAAGAAATACAAACTATCACTAAAAACCAATGTTCAAATAAAGATACATCATGGTTTTGTCCAACAACAAAATTACCTTGACGCAAGCTAATAAATTAAATTCTTGTTAGAGAATGCACTACTGAAGTTCAATCTATGATCACATTTGTATTCACGACCAGTCTAACACACATAAACTCATCTTACACTGAATCACAAATCTGACAAACAAATAAAACTCCCGGTCCCAAAGTACCATGCCCCACAATAAAACATTCATGAAATCATTTCATGTACAGTACCTCGTTGGCTCGATGAGGTAGTAACAGCAAGCGGACAAGTTCTGTGCCTTCCTTGAACATTCAACGCCTTCCTCCTCTCACAAAGATCTTCATGCAAGTGAGTTCGAGCGGGAATGCGCACTAATCTATATTTTCCAAATTATTGACAAGAATTATAACGAAAAACTTTGCAAAATATTCAATAAGCTAAATAAACTAAAAGGAAACTAAATATACCAATAAAAAGATTACCAATTACGTTATAAACTACGAACTATCGGGGAACTATTTTTTCCTAGTAACGGAGCTATTTCCGGCAAGGAGGCACAGGCGCTTGACACGAATAATTTTGTTTGTCTGCGGCAGCAACACGTGATGAATCCACCTCAACCTCAACTCCCTCATGCATGCAGCCACAGGTACTGTGGAATCCACTTAACCCGACTGAGTTTCCAATATTTGTCAATTCCACACCAGAAAACCTTAGCTGTTCCAGGAGCACGGATTCAAAGTGGTATTAACAAGAGGCATATATCCTCATGAGCCCCCGCAGCTGTGGGAGCTCATGAGGATCTATACCTCTTGCAGTGGGGTAGTGTTCAGATTTTCTCAGCACTGAATTTGGTAAAATCACCTCGTGTAAAACATGTTTCATGCTAACCAGTATGGACTCAGCAGTGAACTGTAGCTCTGCAATGCCAGTTTAGTATAATGAGTAAATGTACCCAACCTGATTGCACCCAGCATGAATCTATGCAGGTGTAAATCTACCGGTACCCAGGGTAGACTTTTACCACATATGCCCACTGCCCTCTTCTCTCAATGAGCCACACTGGTTGCATCCCTCAATCCGCTATGCTTGTGGTTTAAGGGAGGTAACCAGTGTGCCAAAGACATACCTTAATCTGAATATTTCTGAAACTAATATTGTGAGTGAAGAGAAAGTTGTTGGTTTTTTAAAATTAAAAATGAAATTGCCAAGGAAATTGTCTTACTTTAAGACATCTCTTACTGAGACTTGACACACCAGGCCTTTTCTTGCTGTGGGATAGCCTTTGCTGCTTCTGCAGCTTAAAACTGCAGCCCTTTTTAAACTGCAACCAATTTTAACCAATTAACTGCGGAGACAAGGCAAACACTGCCCAGCTGCAAGAAACATAAACCCTCATGAGCCCCTGCTGTCGTTTATGTCTCTTGTTAGTCCTGTGTTCTTTAGGCCTATGTTTGGTCCCATTTAATCAGTGTACTTCGAGCGCATGTTGGTCAGTGTGCAGTGGTTTCAGACGTGAAATTTGTGATCACTGGCAGTGAAGAGGTTAAAATTTGACTTGGTTGTGTTTAATTGAGATCATTACCTGTTTTCAGGGTGTCCCTTAACTTTTTGTTTAGTAGTATGTGAAGGTTGGAAAGAGACAAACTACTGGGTATGATGGCGCTGGCAGGCAGCAACTCAAAACCATAACTGTAAACCCAAACTGTGCAGATTAGCCCATATTATACTGAGGCTAAAAGCTTCAAATGTGTACACTGCCAAATGCAAGCTACATTATAGTACTTACAAAATAGGATATAGACCAATGGCTTTAGTTCAAGCTATTTTGGCACTACCCTTGGACTCTTTTAGTCAAACTTGACACACTGGTGTATTCCGAATGATAAGGATTAAGATAGTGAAAGTACTGCAAGTCAACCGCAGAGTCTTATTTCAGTCATATGAGATCACGTTTTGATTACTGGCCCTATGGCAGTGAGAACTTTTAACCCTTTAGCTATCGGTAGCGCTTTTGGTCCAGGTAATTACAGCACCAAAACCACTACTGACAACCAGGGTTAAGCAGAAATCATAAACAAAATTGTAAAAAGAAAATTAGAAAGAAAGTGTAAACATATTTGGTGTTTGAAGCTTTTTAGTCCCTTCTATTTATAGAAAGGACTTTATGATGGGTCACGGTGGAGCGAATTTAATAGCATGTCCATGATGTCAAAGATGGGCAGGCCTAATCCTCTGACAACTGAAGTAACAAGATAAAAATTATGTCATGTCTAGTTACGCCAACCTCGCTGCTGAACGTATATTTGGTGCAAAGCTCCTTATGTGCGTATGTGTGTGCGTATGTATGTAACCACGAGAATCTCCTCTATTGCTGTACGCACAAGCTTGAAACTTGGCTAAATATTTTCTCTAAGGGATAACTAAGAGAGCCTGCGAGCATTTTGTAAAGGGATGTCTCTTTGAAGACATAAAAGAAAGTTTATAGAAAGTCGGTTGACCCAGATGAGTCCGTAATTTTTGTCATATTTACTTGAAATTTTGAATATAGCTAGTTTGGAGAAAGACATTGGATGAGTTCGTTAGCCAGCTTTGTATCTTTTCAACTTCTTCAGTAAAAATTAATTCTTTTCCGAAAAAATTAAAACAGTATAAAACCTTGACTTCTGAAGAAAGTCAGACAGTGGCGGTGACATAAAAGAAGCAACTCCGTCACCACGTAGACATTGACGCAATACTCTAAATATGATTTAATTCTCTCTCTGGCACGCACTCTCTCTCGCACATACACATGCGTGCATCTCCAAGATGCATAGATCCTCATGCGCCCGGAGGGTGCATGAATATCTATGCCTCTTGGAGATGTTTGGAGCGAGCACTCACAGGCACACACACAAACACACATCAACGCGCTTTCAGAAGAGCATGGAGGTGTACTTAGAGTATCATGTAGCTAGATAAAGTCAACCTGATTTCATACAAATTATATAGCAAGACTGAAATCATACTGTGAAATTCTAGTTTTGTCACCATTTTCTAAAGTCTTGAAGCGAAAGCGAAACTTATATCACGCTAAATGTAAAAACCCAAAATACGTCATGATAAATGACGTTTGGCAAACCAATGATGCGTATGCACAGCGCCCCTTTTAGAATTCACTGTGGCGCACAGGCAGATCTGCTAGGCTTTTTCAAAAGGAGATATTTCAACATCAGAATTAGGTCAAAAACGAAAGGTAGAGACCCTGGAGAGCGAGGGCAGCTCACATATAGAAGGGACTTTGTGGGTTATGGTTCATCTCATCTTCTTCTTGTTTTTATGTGCTCCATTGATGTGTTTAATAACAGTGTTACGAATGTGTGTGAGAGAGGGAGACTGATTCGACCTGTGATTGCCATTGTGCAATTTTCCTTCATGTTTCCCCTTGTCATTATGTATATGCATTAGCGGTGTAATAAAATGGTCTATTCAACGTGAATTAAATTACTGGCATGTAAACTGCATTGTGTAATTACATATTTTTACAGCGTGTGTGCAACAGCAGTGCCGTGTTTCTCGGGTTACATTGCATTAGTCAATTTTATAAAACACATGGATACACAATACATGTTTGCACAGACACCCAGACAAACACATGCACCATGCAAACACACACTTTGTGCCCCACAAATAAGCAATAAGTTTACTGAGCAGTATAGTCGCATTCGCCATTCATTCATTTAGCCCCAGTGCACTACAACGAGATGGATCGACCATGATAATTCAAGGGCAGTGCCAGATTAGCTTGGCGCCTGATGGTAGCTGGTTGACCAGTACAGACGTAAAATACCGCTATTAACCCATATTATACTGAGGCTAAAATCTTCAAATTTGTACACTGCCATGTGCAAGCTACATTACAGGACTTGCAGATAAGGATATAGACCAATGGCTTTAGTTCAAGGGTGGTGCCAGAATAGCTTGGCGCCTAGAGGCGCCAAGCTATTCTGGCACTACCCTTGAACTATTTCAGTCAAACTTATTTGACACACTGGTGTATTCCGAATGATATTTAACACCTGTTCGGCTCTCGTGCGGCTCACCGTACCGGTACGCATCAGTGCTTATTTCCCTGCTTTATTGGAACATGTACTGTGATGTCGATGCCTGCATAAACTTGAAAAGGTGCAGTTGTGCCGAGAGGCGTTTCAGCCTATTGCACAGATGATATCGATATCAAGCACTCTATTCTCCGCCTGTCGCGTAATTGTCGGTACGCAAAATATCACCGGGCCGACATCGGCCGCAGTTGGGCCGCGCGTGCGTGCGCAGGCCAAATGTGGCTGAAGTCGGCCTGGTGACGTTTTGCGTACTGGGTAGGGGTAACAGCTGTGCGGACTGTCGATTTCTGTTTCAAAAGCAAGCAATGGGACTCTTAGCTCTTTAGCTGTCGGGGCAAGGCGAACGTTACCCAGGGGCGGATCCAGAGGGTGTTTTGACGGGGGGGGGGGGTGGGGGGGGGGGTGGTGGTGGTGGTGGCCCAACAGCCCTCCCTTCTCCCCCTCCCTCCCCCCGTTTTCCAAACTGTCATACAACAGAAATCTAGACCAAAACAGTGACTGTCAGGTGAGCATAAAATCATAACAAAGAAAGAAACGAGCTTAAAAAGAATAATTACAAATAAGTTGTGTTGAAATTATTCTTTCTTGGTGCTTTTCTTTTTGGGATTTTCTTTAAAATTATACTATCGTGTTGTAACCGTTCTCTGTACGTGTGTTTTGTTTGTTTATTTCATTATTTTATTTATTATTTTTATTATTATTTATATTTTATTTATTTTTTTAAATTTTTTTTTTGATGGGGGGGGGGGGGGGGGGGGGGTTTCTCAGACAGTTTTCAGAGGTTACGATTTTTATTTGTTAAAACTGTTCTTTTCTCTCTCAGGACACAACACCGCGCTTTTGGCACTTTTTTAAAAGGAAGGGCTGATCATATCTACACGCACTTGTCCTTCTCCCCGCCTCCACCCCCACCTTCCTAACAAAACAAGATTAATCGGGCACTTCTGATTCTTATATGGTGTTAATTTTCTTATTGAAATTAATGTTCTACCTGGAGTTTCTGCAGGAGCAATCACCTTGTGTTTGACAACAACACTACACTACCAATTACTCCTCCGTCTGAGGAACAACGCAGCCATTTGTGAAAATTGCGACACTGCTCAATACACCCACAAACCTCTCCATATGAGGAACGCAGGATCAGATCACAAAAATAGTCATGATCACCCATGATGTATACCTCTTACACTGGCTGAGGATTACTTGCGGGTTAGTGATCAAAATCAAGACATTTCACACCTTCCGTCTGGTGACACGCGTCATTGACTACATTGCTACTCTGATGGGCACTAGTGCATGTCCACGAACACTACCTCAAAAGACAACTGTGCCACTTTGATTTACCAGGACCTTTCAACGGACATGCTATTGAACAAATCCGTTTTTTCCCCTGGATTGTGAGTCCAGCTACCGGGTGCGTGTCCACAATTGTAGATTTAAACTTGGATGCCTGTCACGTATGAGGATGCAATATGAATGGTATCGCACACAAAGAGGTAATGCTTTTCATGAGCCCCTGTGACTAAAGGGGCACATGAAACTCTATGCCTGGCTGAGGAACGGAGTTGGACCCCAGTTCAGCAATGACTTGACACTTTCCCACCGCTGGGGTTGACCAGCAGTAAGCAGCTTATTGACAGATGGCTGCCACAGTCTGAGGATTGTATCGGACAGCAAGAGTCACTGATTTACATGCGCCCCTGTGAGTGCAGGGGCACATGTCACTCTACATCTGGGTGAAGTACTGTGACAGGTGCAGGTCATCGGTGCCAAATGACGATAATTGACTATAGGCCCATGAACACCCACCGATCCCGTGAGATAATTGTGGAATACACCGTGCAAGAAAAGAATAGTAAAACACATCCACAAATAAAATAAAAAAAAAAAATTGGGGTCAGGGCTGACAGCCTAGGCTCCCCCCCCCCTCCCTGGATCCGCTACTGCTACCAATCTGCAAGAGGCATAAACCCTCATGAGCCCCCGCGACTGCGGGGGCTCATGAGGGTTTATGTCTCTTGTTGGTCGTGTGTTTTTTTTTATCTCTATTTTGGGGTATTTGCTCCATTGCGGCCATCTCCACGCGAATGTAAGTCAGTGTGCAGTGGTCCGCCGTGAGATGGCCTTAGTCGCCTGCTCGGCGTTAAACACCAATAATCAGTGTGCAGTGGTTTCCGGCGCACAATTCGTGGCCACTGGCAGCGAAGGGGTTAAAATGCTGTGAAGTTAAAGTACTGTGCTGGGTGTTTTGTTTGAAGTGATAACAAGACATTTCGTGCCAACGACTGCTAACGGTCGACGTAACAGTATTGAGTCGCTGGAGATGGATCAGCAGCCGTGATAGCTCAGCCAAGGGTCGTGCCTGATTAGTGCACGGAGTCAGTAACGGCCGGCTGTGCAGCGGGCTGCCCGTTACTGATCCTTTACGATTCACTTTTATTTTTTTTTACCCTTTGCGTGTCGGTAGCGGTTTTTGTCGCGATGAATCCAACAGGAATGATTCCTACAGGAATCATCGCGACAAAAACCGCTACTGACACATTAACCCTTATCATTCGGAATACACCAGTGTGTGAAATAAGTTTGACTACGACGATCAGATCACAATACCATCCATCTGATCCCCACCTATCGACAAAGATTAAAAAGAGAAAAGCCACAAACGCGTATAATAAAAGCCTGGACGCATGAGAACGTCGAAGTACTCAGAGGCTGCTTCCTATCGACGGACTGGTCAGTGTTCTTTGAGAGCTGTCCCGATCAGGACAGCCTCACTGACACCATCACCTCATATATCTAGTTTTGTGAGGCGGCTGTAATTTCCAGCAAACAGGTTCGCATCTACCCTAACAACAAACCCTGGCTGAGCAAAGACTTAAAACTTGAACTGCTAGTGCTATTTTTAAAGGACACGGACTTCCAGCTCTCGCTGATTTCGTCCAGGTGGGGGGGGGGGGGGGGTTGGGAGGGGGGGGGGTGTGTGTTATGTTCTGACTGTTTGTTGCTGATGTACGCGCATCGCTTTTGATCAACTTCTCATGTCCGTCCGCGCCTTGGGGAGGCTGGGTCGTTGTGGGGAGAGCTGTTGTTCCTTTCTTTGTTCTTTGGTGGTGCCTGGCTCCTGTTTCCTCCTTTGGGGTCACAGTCCAAGGCCCGGTTTATTTGGCCCGCACCCTACTACCCTTACTGTTTGAGGGGGGTTGATTTTTACTAACCCCCCTATAAGTGTGTCTGTATTCTCTGGAGGGGGGTGTTGCACCCTCCATTGCTGAGGGAGTGCATGGACGAAGGATGCTAAACCTCCCTGGGGTCCCTATTTATTTTGATGGGTGGTGATCGTACGCAGGCGAACGGGGAGTCACGCGGTGTCGGAATGCCATCTAGGGTACCTCGCCTCCCTAGGTTGTCGCACCCCCCTATCCCGCAGAGTGGACCTTCCAGGAGTGTCCTCCTCTACGGCCCAATACGGAAAAGATGGACCCCGGAGCCGGCCGCCAACCCCCGAGTGCGTCCCACCGAGGAGCTCGTTATATTTATTTTCTTTTTTTTTTTTTTTCACTCATCCCTCCTCCTTCCCCTTTCCCCACCATATAAATCATAACCTCCCATACCTCTACCCCCTTCCCCCCCAACTTCACTAAATCTCCACCTATTTTTCGTATTTCCTTATTTTTTCCTTTTCACCTCCCCCTCCCTCCTCCCACATTTCTTTATAACACCATCCCAAACACAACATAATACACCTTCTTATCACCATCCTCATTCATCCACCACCCCACAAAGTACTTTTCCACCTAACCAATAAAATACCACACCCTAACCCCTTCATTCCCACCCCTCCCCCCCCCCTTCAAATCCTTCACACACTAAACACCCCCCACACAACCACCACTTATACATACCCATTTAACCTTACCCTTTTATTTCACCCTATATTTCTCTTTACACCCTGTTTCCCTCTCCTCCTTCACCCCCCTCCCCCCTTTCCCTCCCTTTATATCAATCCCTCCACTCATCTTTCACCCTCTTCTCACCCTTTACCCCATCCCCCACCTTTATACATTTAACTTCTAATACATTTCCCGCATCAAATCCTCCTCCCATTTTTTTCTTTTTTTATCTTGCTTTTCCCCACCCCCCCCTTCCCACACTCTTTACCCCCTTTCCTTACTCCTTCTCCCCCCCCCTCCTTTCTCTCCCCCCCCCCCCCTTATTTTTTTTCCTTCCCCATTCTTTATTTATTCTTTCTCTTCACATTTCTTTTTCTCTATCCCACCAAACAACCCCCCTATTTTATTTTTTCTAATATCACTTTCCCCATCTAAATCCTTTTATTTCTTAATCATTTTAACACCCCCACCCCACCCCTCCTCACCCCCTTCCATAACAATCTTTTTCATCACCATTTTTTTTCTTTCTAACCCCTTCTATTCACTCTATCCCTCTTCAATTTTTTTTTTCACTTTATATCCTTCACTGTTCAATAACATTGATACCTTATCTTTATTTCTTTCACAATCTAGTTTTCAATCTATTTATATCATCCTTCTTGTTTCATCCATTTCTTTTTATTAATATATATTTTTATATAATCTATTACAATACTTTTAGTTTTAACCATAAAATATAAAACCCTAAGTTTTTATTTATTTTTCTTTTTCATAATTCCCTTTACTATTCTATGTAATGATTTATGATATTTTTACCCCATCACTACAACTCAACCAATCTTCCTACAAACATACTTCTATTAAATCCTTACCCACTCCCCACCAATAAATATCCTAACTAAACAATCAAACCCCCTTTATATCCCAGCTGTATCCTTAGACTCATTATTTATCCCCACTTTCCCTTTTTTTTTTTTGGTTTTTTTGTCACTTACTACTCCTATCTCTAACCCCCCCCCCCCCCCCTATCATTACTCCATTATCATTTATCATATCCCTCAGTGGGAGGGGGGTTCGGTGGGTTCGTAGTGTAGTTTGGTTAGATGTATCGGATTAGTGGGTGCTTGTTAAGCAGGTGTATTGTGTATTTGGTGGTGGTGGACCATGTTTTAGGGTCGGGGTTTATGACTTATGAGGCCTTCTACGGTGAGAGGTGCGTTGAGTTTATCTGCTACTAGGGTTCTGGGTTGGGTTATGTTCGGGCAATCTAGCAGTATGTGTTCCGTAGTGAGTAGGTGGCCGCATGTGCACATTATTGGGTTGGGGTGGACTAGGTATCTCTCGCCCCCAATCGGATTCTTGTTAGTCATGACTGGTCTCTCCTCTTACCTAGTAGGAGGGTGGGTGAATTGTTCAGTACCCTCGTGAGATTTTTGCGTCTTCCTTTTTTGTTCTGGTGGAATTCTTTTTCCCATAGTTTTTGGAAAGCGGGCCGGAGAGCATTTTGATCGTTCGTTTGCTGAGAGTGGTTGGTTGAAGAAGGTCGATTCTTGGTCGAGGCCTTTCTTCGCTAATTGCTTGAACGAAAGGTTTTTATACACGGGGACAAACAGCTTACCAAAGAAAAGGTGAAAGAATTCAGGGTCAAATCAAGAGCTGCCCGTGTGGAGTACAAAAACAAAGTGGAGGCGCGCTTTAAGACTGGGAACGCACGGGAGGCCTGGAAAGGACTGAACAGCATGATGGGGAGGGAGCAGAGGAACCAGACAGTCAAGTGTGCTGATCCTGTTACCTTCGTCAACGACCTGAATACGTTCTACGCCAGGTTTGACGTCAGGGACTTCAGCCTAGAGATCGAGGATCTGTGCTCCTCTCTGCCGTCCACACCGCATGCAGCTCCTGACACAGTGCGTGAGAAGAACGTTGTCAAGGTCCTGTCTCGTGTAAACCCCAGGAAGACCGCCGGGCCCGACGTTCTAAAGGGGAGAGTATTAAAAGAGTGTGCCCCCGAACTGGGAGGTGTGATGACCCTACTGTTCTAGCACCTCATGGACACTCACTGTCCCTCGTACGTGGCGCTCCTCGAGGATCATGTCACTGCCCAAGAAGCCAGGCGCAAAAGAATTAAAGGATTTCAGGCCTGTGGCCCTAACATCTGTGCTGTGCAAGTCAATGGAGAGGGTTGTGTGCAGCCAGCTCACCGCCGCTGTGGCCGATCGCCTGGATCCGCTCCAGTTTGCGTACAGACCGCGCAGGGGGGTGGAGGACGCGTGCCTTTCTCTTCTTGACGCGGTCTGTCGTCACCTGGACACACCTGGCAACCAGACGCGCATTCTTTTCATGGACTTCAGTAGCGCATTTAATACTATTGAGCCATTTCTGTTGCTACATCGGCTACTGGAGCTTGAGGTGAACAACAATCTCGTTCTGTGGATTAGGGCGTTCCTGTGCGACCGGCCACAGCGGGTGGGTCCGTGAGGGTCTCCGAAACAAGTGTCGGGACATGTGAGTCTTCTAGATCCCTTGTCTCGGCCGGCTCGCCTGACAGAATGGTTCCATGTACTGATGGAATGATCCTGTCGGGGGAGCTGGTGCTGAGCACGGCCGCGCCACAAGGTTGTGTGTTGTCACCTGTACTTTTTTCCATCAACACCAACCAGCTCCAGATCAACACAGCCTTCCTAAAGCTGATCAAATACGCAGATGACATGGCTCTCGTGGCCAACTTGAAAGACGAGGCCACTTTGTCACAGTATTTTGCAGCCGTCAATGACGTTGCCCAGTGGTTCGATGACAGCTTTCTACAGCTGAATGTCGGGAAGACTGAAGAGATGTCCCTGGGTGCGGGGCGGGTGAGGGAGGGTAAGAACTTGTTAAGGAAGCCTCTGAAAATCAAAGATCAGCAGGTGGGGATGGTTCCCGCCTTTAAGTACCTGGGCACCGTCATTGACATCAACATAACATTCACAGCAAATGGTGATCACGTGTACAAGAAAGCTCAGCACACTGTACCTTCTCCGTAAACTGAGGAGTTTCAGCGTTTCTCCGGACATCCTGGTGACTGTGTACAGGTCTCTAGTAGAGAGTATCCTTGCCTTTAACATTGTCTCGTGGTATGGCCACCTGACTGTTAAGTTTAAGGCAAGGCTGTCTAATGTTGTCAACCAAGCCAGCAAAATTGTTGGTGTAAAGCTGCGACATCTGTCGGACCTGTACCACCAGGCTGCCTGGACGAAGGCAGTAGAGATCACCACAGATCAAACCCCTACTCTCCATGGCCAGTTCCAACTGCTGCCCTCGGGACGCCGGTACAAAGTGCCGCTGGCGCAACTGAAGGATATCGGCTGTCAGTGTGTTCAGCTCTGCTACCGTTCAGAGATAAGGCCTTCTATGATCTATGTACTGACAACTGAGGATGCGGTTTTATTAATTACTTTTTCTTTCTTTTATTAATTATTTTAAATCCATCGCAGTATAGTGTGTGTGTGTGTGTGTGTGTGTGTGTATGTGTGACAGAATGTGATTCGGCAAGGATTATAGATTCTAACAGGTGTAAGGAGAGATTTTTTATTTCAAAATATGTATTTTAATTGTTTCTTCATGTTTGTGAACCGAAGACAAATTTCCATTTTATACTAATATATTTAATGGACAATAAAGATTTTTGAATTTGAATTCAAAGGTAGTGCCAGAATAGCTTGGCGCCTCTAGGCGCCAAGCTATTCTGGCACTACCCTTGAACCGCTAAAGCCATTGTGGTCTATATCCTTATCTCTAAGTACTATAATGTAGCTTGCATATGGCAGTGTACAAATTTGATTTTTAGCCTCAGTGTGATATGGGTCATAAAGGGTCAATCGTATGCTAAGCACTCAAAAGCGATCTGCTCCATAATGCGATTTTGGTGAAAATTTGCTGATCCAACGGTGTCCAAGTGTTGTCTTGCCTCTACTACTGAACTGAGACCTTTCTACAATCCATGTGTGTGTAGACACACGTAACAGGTTTTCTGCTGACAGGTGCGAGTCGGTGGAACTCTTCTACACAGTAAACACACTAGCATCGGGCCAGCTTCGGCGCACTCAGCGGGCCGCCGCTGGCGGCAGCCACCATCGGGATTTATTTTCATCCTTTTGCCCACCGGCTCGACATCGGTGCAACGTCACGGTCGGCCGCTTAGGGGCGGCTTCCGATCGGCTGCAATGATGAGAGCGGACAAACCAGTGTATTGACTCTGCCTGCTTTGTTGTTGTTGTTGTTGTTCCAAATTACATTGCGGTATGAGTGATTCTGCATAGGTAATCACATGACGATCTTTTTGTGATGGTCGACCGATGCATGGTTGTGCCGCTGGTCGTATGATAATGAGCCGAGGACATCAAATGCAGATGTCTCGCTCAAAGGCCGCACGACATTCTGGAATGGCTACTGATTTTTCTATTTGTTGGCTCACGTGCGAAGCAAAAGTGAGTATGTTTTGGGCCTGTGGTCGTCCGTCCGTCGTCCGTTGGACGTCGTCCGTCCTCCGTCGTCCGTGGTAAACTTTAACGTTGGCATTTTCTCGGAGACTACAAGCCACAGTCTTCAAACGTGGCCCAAGGATACTTTGTGGCAACCCCTTTCTAAACATACCAATTTCAGCGACGTCTCACAAAGGTCAAGGTCACAGCGGATCAGGAAATATGTCAAAAATAGCTATATTTTTACATAATTAATTTTTTGTCAAATACTATTCAAAACTTCAAACCCAAACTTGGTACAAAGGTACCTGATGGTAACATCTTTCTATGTATACTAATTTGGTTGATCCCTCGGAAAGGTCAAGGGTCACAAGAGTTTAGGAAGTGGTGAAAAATAGCCATATTTTGACAAAAGATGTTTTTTTTTTCTCAAATATTGTTCACAACTTCTAACCCAAACTTGCTACAGAGATACCTGATGGTAAGACCTATCGATGCATGCTAATTTGGCTCAGGAAATGGGTCCAGAAAAGCCATATTTTGACAAAGATGATTTTTTCTCAAATACTATTCACAACTTTAAACCCAAACTTGCTACAGAGATACCTGATGGGAAGACCTTTCTATGCACACTAAATTGGTTGATCCCTCTGAAAGGTCAAGGGCCACGAGAGCTCAGGAAATCAGTCAAGAATAGCCGTTTTTTGACAAAAGATGTTTTTTTTTTTTTTTTTTTTTTTTTTTTTTTATCAAATACTATTCACAACTTCAAACCCAAATTTGGTACAGTGATACCTGATGGCAAGATCTATCTATGCATACTAATTTGGATGACCCATCAGAAAGGTCAAGGGTTACAAGAGGCTGGCAAATGTGTGTAAAATGCCAATTTTTAAAAATAAAATTATAGGTATCAATATTTTTGCAAAATTTTAAACCAAATTTGGCACAAAGATAGCTGACGATAAGACCTTCCTGTGCATACTAATTTAGCCAACTGAACACAAAGATCAAGGGTCGCGGGAGGTTGACAGATGTGTGAAAAAAAATGCTTACATTTTCAGAAAACATGGCTTTCCCTTCTGCCGAAGCCAGCCCTTGTCACAAAGGTCACACATAATTATGTAAATCGGTCATACACTTGAGCCATAATGGCTTTGCCTTTCTTGTTTATTAAATAAAATAAACAAATAGAAAAATCAGTAGACATCTTGGGTGGAGTGCAGCCTAAAGCAAGGCATTGTATAATTTAGAATATCCTAAGCGACGACGGCAAAAGAACCAATGAGATTCCTTGCAGCTTGCCTATGATGAGACGACGATGTGGTCGCATCGAATTTAATACAACACTTTCTGCTTCATAACTGTTTTTAGTATGTCTTACAATAGTCACGTGCTGGACAGAGCCTTAACAACTGAAGTTTGAATGCTGTAAAATAAAAACTTTTCTTTCAAGTTCTTCGCATTTACAGTACCATTATGCATAAATCTAAAGACACATTTTAGCACCGATTGTGTTTGCTATGCTTTGTCGACACACCTAACGAATTTTAACGGTAGTTTGGACACGCAGCAAAAGCACACGCGTAATCGCACTTATTTATTCTGCGCTGCCGTTAGCCTGTCAGTTTATTTTTATCTGTTTCTCGCACTGATAGCGTGACATTTCTAGAACGGAATGGAGTCATTGCCGACATGATGTTACGTGACTTGATATAAAGACGACGTGTGCTGAAATGGATTGTCTTTTGTCTAAATGAACCATAACTACACCTGTGTGTAGCGCTTCGTAGCCATCTGCTACAGAAGTGTTAATTACGTCGGTAGTGGGTCTTCTTCTGATTTTGCGTGTGTTGTGTCTGATGAACCACAAAGTCGATCGCCGAGCAGATATGTAAAGAAAGTCCGGCAGCAGACGGACTCAGATCAGACTTGACAGGATATTATGATAGATACACAGTCGCTAATCAGACTAATGTTGGTGCCGACACTGGTTGTCTCCCTCCATTCGCTGCGCTGATCAGCGCAGCAAATCGAGGGAGACAACCAGTGTGGGTACCATTTCGAAAGGAACTTTAGGAAGACCTTTGGTTTCGTGTGGAGCGCTTATGGGCTACTCTGAGCGCTCAGATCTCACCTTGAATGAAATTGAGCCGAACTTTCATTGATAAGCGGGTTGAACGGCGTACGGCGGATGCCTCTAAAACGTGACTAATCTTTACAGGGAAAATAGTCCATTGTCCGGTTACTGCTCGTCACTCATCGCAGTTGACTAACATTTAACGTATCAGAGGATCAACTTCGCAAATTTCTTGCTGATTTTCACGCCTAGGGCTTATAGGTCACAATTTTGACCTAATCCCATCCCAAGGCCGGGACAAACAGCAGGCTTATGCAAATACTGTTTGTGAAATATCATGCTGGTATTAATGAGAAGATAGGTTTTTTTTTGTAAAAGAAAAATCAAAGTTATGTTAGCTGTTTTACAAATGACTCCGAAAAAGTAGTACAGAAAATTGTCTGATGTTTACACCTAGGGCATACAGGTCAAAATTGACCTAACCGTACCCGACAGCCGAGACAAACTATAGGCTAATGTAAATACCGTATACGAAAAATCATGTGATTATTAATGAGAAGAATGGTTTGTTTGGTTTTTTTTTATAATTTTTCATTCAATTCTGAGAATGCTGTGCTAATGCCATGGACTAATTTGGAATTCCAGGCTGGTAAGCTTGCATTGTGTCATCAGGACATCAGCTGCCCTTTTTGTGACTGCATCGCTCACTAGTTCTAGAAGAGAGGGTAGTGGGAGAGAAGGAATGACAGATCAATCATATTGAGCCTTCCACTGAACACCTACTACATAAAGCAGTAGGGACTACCCCCAGGCGCCCCGCCATCCGCTGGAGAATATCAAGACCTCCCCCCGAGGGGGGGATGCTAGAAAATATTCCCAAACAGATATTGGACCTGCTGAGTAGATTTAAGTTTTTGCCGCCTACGACCGGTTTCGCCCCATGGGGGAGGGGGGGGGGAGGGAGGAGGGGGGGGGGGGGGAGGGAGGAGGGGGGGGGGGGGGCTCTTCAGGTAGGCATACGGCGTAACCTGAAATTGCAAACACAACGCATGTACTAGAGGCCGCCTCCAGAATTTACTGGTAAAGTAAAGAAAAGTAAAGAAAGAAAAAAGTATATATATATATATATATATATATATATATATATATATATATATATATATATATATATATATATATATATATATATATATATATATATATATATATATATATATATATATATAAAATTATCACGCAAAAAGTTCTAGAGGTACAATGCTGGTTAACGACGTCATTCAATATCTCCCTTCTAGCTATACGCAAAATATCTAGTAAAAATAAGAAAAAATACGGACTCCTGTCTGGATCAACCGGTTTTTGTGAAACGGCCATTTTCTCGCCAATGAGCATCTTAATAAAAAATAAAAAAAGATCGGAAGAAAGGTCTCGAGATTATTCTTTTAGGGACAATATCTTAAAATTTCAAGCTTGTCCATCCTCAAACGCTGGTTCTAGTCGCTGTCACACACACACACACACACACACACACACACACACACACACACACACACACACACACACCACACACACACACACACACACACACACACACACACACACACACACACACACACACACACACACACACACACACACACACACACACACACGGCGTTGGCGCCAAAAAGACGTTCGGCTCTAGCAAGGTTTGACTAGCTAGACGTGACGTAATTTTTATCTTGTTACTTCTTTGCCAGAATTTCTGCCCCGCACGCCAAAAACGTCATGTATAGGCTCCGGAATGCGCTCCGACCCAGCCCCATTTCAAAGTCTACCGTAACTCATTCGAGACATGCCGCCTCCGGATACGCGGCTTATGCACGTCTCGAATGAGTTAATGTATTGTAGCGTAACTGTCTTCTCTCTATGCGTGCTTATTTCTTCGTTTGGTTATCGTCCGAATGGCTCTCATGCCAGTCTGGCCCAAGGGCGGATCCAGAGGGTGTCTCGACGGGGGGTGGGGTGGGGGGTGGAACAGGCCTCCCTCCCCACCCCCCGCCCCGTTTTTCAAACTGTGTCATACAAAAGAAATCCAGACCAAAACAGCAGTGACTATCAGGTGAGCATAAAATCATAACAAAGAAAGAAACACGCTTAAAAAGAATAATTACAAATAAGTTGTGTTGAAATTATTTTTCTTGGTGCTTTTCTTTTTTGGGATTAAAAAAAAATCGTACTACCGTGTTGTAACCGTTCTCTGTACGCGTGTTTCTTTTATTTATTTGTTTATTTATTTATTTTCTATTTATTTATTGATTTATTTATTTATTTATTTTGTTTGGGGGGGGGGGCGGGAAAGGGGAGGGGGGTTCCTCAGACATACTTAGTTTTCAGAGGTTACGATTTTTATTTCTTAAAACGTTTCTTCTTTCATCTCGAGACACAGCACTTTGGCACTTTTTTTTTTTAAAAAAGGGCTGGTCATATCTACATGCACTTGTCCTCCTCCCCGCCTCCGCCCCACCTCCCTAACAAAACAAGATTAATCGGGCACTTCTGATTCTTATATGGTGTTAATTTTCTTATTGAAAATAATGTTCTACCTGGAGTTTCTGCAGGAGCAATCACCTTGCCGAAAGGGTTTCATATGAAAGGAAAACAGAAAATACAGGTTGAAAACCATTTAAGAATGAAACATGAAACACGACGATTCGGATCAGAGATCCTTCTTCATGGTGATATAGTTGTTTCCATATCACCGTGAAAAAGGATCTCTGATCCGAAACGTCGTGTTTCATGTTTCATACTTAAAGTGTTTTCAAGCTCTATTTTCTGTCGTCTTACTTTTCATCCTTGAAGACTGTTGGGAAGACGCCCCCCCCCCCCCCCCCCCCAAAAAAAAAAAAAAAAAAAACAAAAAAAAAAAACGTTTTTCGTGAGTCTTCCTTTTCTTCATGATAAACAAAGCAAACTTGCCGTTGAAGGTCCCGTTACTGCCGTAACTGTTCAAAGATTCAAAGATACACTTGTGTGGGCAGATGGTTACGAAACGCTACACACAGGTCTAGCTATGGTTCATTTAGACGCAGGACAATCCAGTTCAGCACACGTCGTCTTTATATCGAGTAGCCTGACAACGACTCCACTCCTCTTCTAGAAATACAAGAAATACAACGCCGCTATCAGTGCGAGAAACAGCTAAAAATAGACTGGCACGTTAACCGGCGGCAGCGCAGAACAAAATAGTGCGATTACGCGTGTGCTTTTGCTGCGTGTCCAAACGGCTGTTGAAGTTCATTAGGTGTGTCGACAAGGCGTAACAAACACAACTGGTGCCGACATGTGTCTTCAGACTCATGCGCAATGGTACTTTAACCCTTTTAGCCCCGGATGCCCAACACTGAGCAAGGGATGGCTTGACCACGATAATTCTAGGGTAGTGCCAGATTAGCTTGGCGCCTTCAGGCGCCAAGCTTATCTGGCACTACCCTTGAATTATCATGGTCAAGCCATCTCCTGCATCTGGCACATAGTCGTTAGGCAACACGTCCAAAATTGCAGAAATGGGGCTAAAAGGGTTAACGTTTTTATGAAAATCAGCTTTAATAGAAACAGCGCGGGAAGGCCTTTAAGGTGGTTTTGAAATCAGTTACCGTAGAACCTGTTATTAGCAACCTTCTTTCGCTTGCACTTGACAGGTGCACTCGAGGCGGGAGAAGTCTTAAAGGGCGAGAAGTGTCACCTGTCATTAAAGGTCATCTTTAACGGATGTGGCAGCAGTCACCTAAATGATGGTCCTTAACTCGTTCAGCCCCGACGCACCACAGCAAGATAATGATACTAATACATAGTATTTATATGGCGCATTTTCTCATATTTATAATATAACTCAATGCGCAATATTACTCAAGATGTGGCTCGACCAAGATAGTTCAAGGGTGGTGCCAGAATAGCTTGGCGCCTGTAGGCGCCAAGCTATTCTGGAACCACCCTTGAACTATCATGGTCGATCTGTCTCCTGAATCGTTACGTGTTCTTCAGAGGACTACTCCGTTCGTAACTGGGGCACAATAAGTTGAAGGCGCGGGATCGCTCATAAGGACGTGGTTGAAGTGTGACAGGGTCTGCTGTACTAAAGGAAATGAATAATAGTGTAGTAAAGTTCCCCGATCTGGTGCATGAACAACTTTGAAAATATTTCTCAAACTCAGTCGAGTCAGATTTGGCGTAACAAGTCTTGTAAGCCATCCTTAATTGGACTAAGCTTAGGACTTGAACCTTTAACAATCTTTTCGTCGCTGCACAACACTGAGATAATAAAAATAATACCGTTATTATATAGGCGCTTTTTCTCAATTTTGGGGAAATCGACTCAAAGCGCCGCGCCTGAAACCCAACACACACACACACTCACGAAACAGACACGGATTGACGCCATATAAGACAAACACAGTACAAGACAAACGAAGGGCCAGTTCAGCTACTGAAGTTACAGAGATTTTTGATCGCTTGTATTTGAAATTTGTAAAGTGGCCTGAGACCGGTACCAAAGAAACAATGAACACCGGAAAACAATGAACACCACCCAACTGCAAGTGGTACAGATCCCCATGAGCCCCCGCGAATGCGGGGGCTCATGAGGATCTATGCCTCTTGCTGAGATCGGTTGTATCTATTGTTACTGGATGGTTGTGGTTTGTGGTCGTTGAATCAGTGAACACAAAACTTTCAGAAACAAAACATGCGTCCAGCGGCCATCGGTACCGCCTATACAGAACGGTCGTTGGCGCATGCACAAGAGGGTTTATGTTTGAAACCATGACGAAATTACCCCAGGGGGCGCCAGATACAAAGAAATTATTCCAGATACGTTGACATAACTCATCATTTATACAGCAATCCGCAGCAGCCTCGCGGCGGGTTGAATGCCTCGTAGAACTATTGCACTTTGAAAGTTCAAGTGTACTTTTCGCCCCAGCAAATACGGATATATACAATGAGGTAAGCAAGAGGAATAGATATTCATGAAGATATATACCTCTTGCAAAATTAAGTGTTTAATGTAAAGTGAAATGAAATTCTCTCAGTATCACAGGTCATGTTACATATTTAAATTGGGCAGTTGAGGCAGTGCAAGGACCGGTGTTTTTAAAAATAATTTTTGCCTTGTTTGAAAATTTGTAGTAGGATTGAATGTTGGAATTTGCTGGAAATTTCTGGTTAGCTGAGAGAAGACATGTTTGGTGCTTTGATTCATACCATCTGAGCTTATCCAGTGGATATATTGTGGGCCTATGTTGAGTTGCCATTGACGTAGTGATTTGAGGGGCACGCTGATTTTAGCCGTGCTTGGGTGTGGGGTTGGTAAGGAACCAGTTTCATAGCCAAGAAATGAGACGGGTGATGTGCTGTTTTTTTGTGGGTTTTTTGTGTTTTTTTTTTTATTTTGTGCATGGCAAAATGTGCAGCAGGTGGGCGGTAGCGTTTTTTTTTAGGGAATTGAAAAATTAGGGGATGACTGGGACTGACTAAGGCTAAGAGACTGGACAGTACGGAAACGGTACTGTAGTCCGTGGCCTGTCACAGTCCAATAGCAAACCCTTTGTTTCTCACTGAAGAGAAGAATTAATAATAATAATAATAATGGCTACTTATATAGATGAGCTCTAAGCGCTTTACAAATAAAGAGTTGGAGTGGAGCGGGTCATAAAACCAGAGAAACAACGGATTCTGCAATACACACGCACACACACACACGCACACACACACACACACACACACACACACACACACACACACACACACACACTCACACACACACACACACACACACACACACACACACACACAGGTACATAATGACAAAGAACTGAGCTACATTGCGGTATTGAACAGGTGGGTCTTTAGGGCAGATTTAAAGGCAGTGAATGAGGAAAAATGTCTAATGTCTATAGGTAGAGAATTCCAGACAATAGGTCCAACGTGCGCAAAACAATGGTCACCTCTGATTTGTATTTGAAGAGCGGGACTCTGAGAAGGCGCGTCAGTGTCACTACTCAGTTGAACGGAGGGAGCGGGAGGGACTGTATAGTTGAAGAAGATCAGCGAGATTGGCAGGGGTAGAGTAGTTAATAGCTTTGTAGCACAGACAGGCGATTTTATACGAGACTCGTTGTTTGACTGGCAGCCTACGTTTTAACCGATGCGCTTGTGAGCGCCATTTTTGTGCAGTGCACTGGCGATAACGGAGTCGGAAGGTTTCAGAGTCAGAGTCAGAGTTAAATTCGTCTCGCCACCTCAGGTGCAACTCGCAATCACACACACTCACACAACAGTTTACAAACAAATGAACAATAACATAGCTACAAAATGGACAATGACTTATACCGGCCGGTGAAGCCCGTCGCCAAGGCATGAAAACGGCCGGCGCCAGTGGCCTCATCCCGACCCGAACCTCCCTGACAAAACAGCGGAATACTTAGACAACCCTATGTCTCCTGAACACACTATTATATGTTCTTTCGTAAAGTTCATACTTGACTAAAGCTAGTACATGAAATACAAGTTAACAACAGAAATAAAACTGATACCGTCGACAGAGAAATGATCTCGGATCTAGGCTACATAAAAACAGCAGTCAAAGCTGCACCTGGGGGCCCGTCGCCATAGTACATCGCCGGTATTTAGAGGGCACCGCTCCGACAAAGTCCGTCAACACTATGAGTTATATTATAAATATGAGAAATGTGGCGTATCAATACTATGTATTATTATTATGTTTTACATATAAATATCATTCTGGTATCCGCCATGAGTCGTTATAATAAATAAAATACCCACACACCCCACACACAGTCCTTTTCATTTCACTGGCACACTGATTGTTGGTAAATGTCTGTCAACAGCGAAGGTCGGGGAGCCAGGCATGTACATAAACACGGTCGCCGAGGAGGAAACGCCCGACCTGCGAAAGATTATGTAAAGTATTGCTATTGGTTTGAACCACGAGTGTCTCTGCTGTCAAACTAAGTCAGTGTTTTCTGTTGTTTTGTAGTGTAATCTAAATCGTTCACTCAGCACCGCAAATATCTTCGTGAGCACGGTTGTTTATGTAAAAAAAAAAAAAAAAAAAAAAAAAAAAAAATTTCCTTTATCATTACTTGCGAGTCAGGGGCGAATGAGTCGCCACATTGGGGGAGGGGGTGCGGGGTGTGGGCGTTGGGTGGGTGGGTGGGTGGGGGTGTGTGTGTGGTCCACCTGTATGTTTTAGACCTTCAACCTTACACCAAAGGCCTCCCGACGCCAGACCTTACCTAGTTTAACTCATTCTACCCCAACACCGAAATCCCCAAATTTTGCCGCTGTCCTCTGAAGACTGCACTCTAGTGCACGCCATAGATCGACCATGATAGTTCAAGGGTGATGCCAGAATAGCTTGGCGCCCATAGGCGCCAAGCTATTCTGGCATCACCCTTGAACTATTATGGTCGATCCTTATCTTACTGTGGTGTGTCTGGGGTAGAATGAGTTGAGCAGTACAGTAGTATGCATTCATTTCAGACAGAAATGGGACTTTTTTTTTTTTTTTTTTTAAGCTCACACAAATGTTTTGTGTACATTCATTTTAAAACAATCAGTTTATTTTGATTTGGAGTGAATATATTTCTGGAACAATTCGTCAGGGAGAGGGTATTTGTTAACACTGATCATAGACTGCGTAAATGAATCTGAACAAGTAGTACATGTGAACCGTGCCTCAAGCTGACGCCATTGTCACGTGCACAAAAGCAGATTATCCAGCCAACACATGCTGAACAATATTTTCAAAGTCACCAGATTTGTCTTTGCCAAGGCGGCCAACACATATATTTTTGTTGCTTCATTTCACCAAACCCTATTAGCCGACATTTGTGATAGATGGTGAATGCCAGCAAAACGTTATCAATTCACTCAGAGACTGTGTACGATGTCATAAAGATGGTTAGTTCGGGGTTTAACGTCACACGGCACCGAAGTGATAATGGACGGCCCTGACGGGCGGGTTATGGGGGACAGAAAAATCTATTGCCTATGGAGTACGACCTGAACACTGATCAATTCAGGCGCACTGCAACTGTGCCACTTTGATTTACCAGGACCTTTCAACGGACATGCTATAGAACCCGGCAAGCCCGTCAGTCTTTTTTTCCAGGGATTGCGAGTCCAGTTACCGGGGCCGGGACGAGGACTCGAACCCGCGACCCGGCGATTCCCTTCGCTGTATTGCTCCGACGCTCCGCCTGAACTATTTCAGACTCCGTGTCATAAAGATAAATCGATATAGTGAAGGGTTCTAAAACACATGAATGTGTAAGGAGGCCGTAAGATCTAAAAACACAGACAAACCCACATGTGAAGACCGGCGGCCTCTGCTCCTTATCTAAAAGAATCTGCTTCATGTTCATGCGTGTTTCTCGCACAGAGTGAGACCGGCCGGTCGTTCACCCTACTGCTCATCATTATGATGTTCTCACGGAAACCGTCCACAGCCCCTGCGTCCACGGGTTATTGCAGCCATTACGGGGTGACCTTTGCCAAATAGTCCCGTCCGAAAAGGTCGAGCAATGATATATTGGTTTTCTTTGACGAGCCGCGGCCATTTTTCTCCCCCAAATTGGGCCTCGTGTACCCATGCGTTACTGAAAGGGCTGTTGCAGTGACGGAGGGCCTGGTGTGCCGCCTTATGGAGCCCGGAGGGATTATGAGTGGTATTGAAGTTCGTGATACGTGAAAACTTGTTTTTGTGGATTGTTGTTGATTGACAGTGACTCTAAAGGCCCACTACCGCCGTATCTGTTCGGCAAAAGACGCATTCCTGTAACAAACATGGTTACGAAACGCTTAACACATATCTAATTATGGTTTATTTAGACACAGGATACTCTAGTTCAGCACACGTTGTCTTTATATCTAGTAACCTGACAATGACTCCAATCTTTTTTAGAAATACAACGCTTTCAGTACGATAACAGCTAAAAATAGATTGACACGCTAACGGCAGCGCAGAATACTAATAAGTGCGATTACGCGTGTGCTTTTGCTGCTTGTCCAAACTGCAATTAAGGTTCATTAGTTATGTCGACAAGACATAGCAAACACACTGAAAGGAACGGCACACACGCACGCACGCAGAAAGAGAGAGAGAGAGAGAGAGAGAGAGAGAGAGAGAGAGAGAGAGAGAGAGAGAGAGAGAGAGAGAGAGAGAGAGAGAGAGAGAGAGAGAGAGAGAGAGAGAGAGAGAGAGAGAGAGAGAGAGAGAGAGAGACAATGATTCTTTATTTTACAACGTTTTTAAACTTGCCGTTGCTAATCTAGAGAGAGAGAGAGAGAGAGAGAGAGAGAGAGAGCTGAGGATTAGGCTGAGCTCAGCGTGTTGGTTCCAGTATGGACGTTACTAACCAATGGTTAAACCCTTTTGCTGCGAGTGATCACGAGAATTGTTCCGCGGCCTGAAACCGTTGTTTGTGTGTCCCTAAGGTCATTGCCCATAATATAGTCGGTTAATAGGGCAGTGTTGAGGGCTCTCGCAAACAACAAAGAAATGAGGTCATGGCCCTTGTATGGGACTGGCGATCATTCATCATACCTAGTCACTCGACATGAACAAAACAAGAAGACCGCTCACACTGTCCCACTGATGAATTTGGCCGGATGGACACCCAAGTAGCAGAACGTCCTCGGGCCCACGACGGCCGCAGTGGGCCCGCGCGCGGGCCCACTGCGGCCGTCGTGGGCCCGAGGACTTTTGCTTACTGGGCACCCATTTTGGCTGGACCGAAGTGAACACAAATACGTTCACTTCAGTTGTTCTCGCCAAAATCTCTTGTTCAAGAATTTTATTTTCACTTTGGTCTGACTAAAATGGGGTTCGTTTTATAATTGTATATTCCCTTTGATCTAGTCAAAAATGGTAGTTCATACGGCCAAATTCATAGGTCATTGTTGGCAGTCATCTCCTAAATCTGCATGTTCACGTATGTAATAATAATAATAATAATACCAGTATTATATAGGCGCGCTTTTTCTCAATTCAGGGTGAATCGACTCAAAGCGCCGCGAACTGAAACACAACACGCAAACTCACGTGACAGACACGGATTTACACCGAAAACAAACACAGTGCAAGACAGACGAAGGGCCAGTTCAGCTACTGAAGTTACAGAGATTTTCAGTTGATCGCTTGTATTTGAAATTTGTAAAGTGGCCTGAAACCGGTACCAAAGTGTGTGTGTGTGTGTGGGGGTGGGGGGGTGGGGGGGGGGCGGGGTGGTGGGAGGGGGCGTGAAAGAACCGGAGTACCCGGAGAAAGAACCCCCGGTGGTCCGCCCGAATTAACGGTGACACCAGAGGAGAAAAGTCCGATGCCGGAACCCGTTTTCGAACCTCGCACCTTTGGCATTGGTGGCAGGCGCCTTAACCACTGCGCCACGGACCGCCCCTGGCCAACTCGCCATGTCCAGTTTAAGTAATGTATGCTCACTTTAGTTTGGTCAGTCAAAATGCGTTCTAGACTTTCATTTTGACTTTGAAATAGCTAAAATGACTGCTCCTAAAACGTTATGACTAGTCAAGCCAAGAACATGAATGTGTGCCGTTTAATTTGGTGTGGCCAAATATGACTAGTTCAATGCAGTACGTTTTCAACTGAATCATAATCCGGCCGGACAGACACCCATTTTAGCCAGACCAACTCGTGAACTTTCAAGACCCTCTTTAGCTTGGTCCGGCCAAAAATACACCAAGCTTTAACTTCTGGCATAAATCATTTGACGAATGAATATATTTAACTCACTGCTGCCGTAGCACAATTAACACAGCTGCATGCAAGAGGCAAAGATCCTCATAAGCCCTCGCAGGAGCGGGGGCTCATGAAGATCTGTGCCTCTTGATGACTTTGACAGGCGCGGATCAGTTACCTACCTGTTGGGGGGGGGGGAATTCCAACTTTTAGTTTGGGACCTTCAGTCTGACACGAAAGGCGCTCAGATGCCAGACCTTCCTTTCCCAGTAGTTGAAAAATAAAATACAAATAAAAAATAATAATAATAATTAAAAAAACGGGAAAAGGTGGGGGGGGGGGGGGGTATGGGGGGGGGGGGGGGGGGAGGTGAAGGTGAGTAGGCGCGCCAAGCGAGTGTTAGGACATGTTGCACATTGTAATGGCACCCGTCGAAATATCGAAAAGCGGGTTAAGGGGTGGGGAAAAAGGTTGGGGAGAGGTTCGGGGGCGTGCGAGTTGGGAGGGGGGGGGGGGGTAGAAGCGTTTGTGTATGTATGTGATTTTACACACACTTCTACCAGGTAAATTCATAGGAGCACAGCGCGTGAGAGAAGGTGGGGGGGGGGGGGGGGGGGGATTCCAAGCTCTAAAAAAACAAGAGACTTTGAGATAGCATTTTAAAGTATTTTGGCCCATGGAAGGGGGTGAGGGGGTCCGCAACCCCTGTAAACCCCCCCCCCCCACTCCTCCCGCAGATCCGCCCCTGTTTGACTATACAGTATCTTGCGTGTGACGGAGGTAGCTATCCGGCACTGATGTACGATGTGGTTTTGCCGCTAGACGTCATGTGTAGCAGCTAGCAGAGAAGGCACTAATGACCACAGTTTTCGTGCGACAGCTTTCAGTTCGAAATACTCTATATGAGGGGCGCTCCATATAATTATGTCTGGATGCGCTTCATCTGAAGGAGTCTTCAGATGCAATGTTTTAAAGCACCATTACGCATAAATCTGAAGACAGGCATAAATCTGAAGGCACGTTTCTGCACCATTTGTGTTTGCTATACCTTGTCGACACACCTAATGAACTTTAACACTGAGCAGTTTGGACACGCAGCAAAAGCACACGCGTAATCGCACTTATTTATTCTGTGCATCCGTTACTGTGTCAAACTATTTTTTGTTGTTTCTCGTACTAAAAGCGTTTTATTTATAGAACGGAGTGGAGTCATTGTCAAGTTACTTGATATTAAGACGACGTGTGCTGAACTGGATTCTCCTGTGTCTAAAAAAAACCATAACTAGACCTGTGTGTAGCGTTTCATAACCGTTTGTTACAGCAGTGTATCTTTTGCACAGTCATACGGCGGTAGTGGGCCTTTAACCCTTTCCCCGCGCTGGACGTATAATTTGTTTCTGAAATCAATCTCTGTTTATGCAATGACGAAATGCTACAAACGTCCAAGGGACATGGATACACATTAGTCTCAGCAAGAGGTATAGATCCTCATGAGCCCCCGCAGTCTCCGGGGTTCATGAGGATCTAAACCTCTTGCAGTCGGGCGGTGTTCAATTTTTACTTGCTGAAGCGTAGGTCAAAGGGTTTGGGCTGCTGTGCAGGATTGTAACACCTCAAACGAAGTTAGAATTTGGTCTGCAAGTTGACCGCACTGATCACACACTTGTAGCTAAACATCACCAGTGAAGCATATTTAGAAACTTATCGCGTTTGCAGTAAAACGACCAAACCAATTCAGCCGTGTCGTTTTGTGATCATTGGAAGCTATTAAAACGACTTTGACTTGGTATCTGTGTGACTTTTCTCTCGATTCAGTGCATGCATAATTGTAGCACAAATCAATAAGCCAGCCATCCGGTTGGCTAGATTTACATTAGCACTTTTTGATTGTAAGCTGTGTCATGTTTCCAGTTCATTTGGCCGTCTGACGCTTTCACTGCTGGAGTGACACAGCGGACGACACCCAAAAATGAAGAGGCGTAAGTTGCACATGTTTAGTTGCGGCTCTTCTCTAAAGAGTTACCCTAGGCCCCCTGCCCCCCCCCCTCCCCACCCCCCCATTCCGCCCCCCACTGTACATGGAATCTTTATGGAATCTTTGTTCATTCAGCGACCAAAAACCAAAACAGCCCAAGAAACATGGAAACAAATTGGTCTCAGCAAGAGGCATAGATCCTCATGAGCCCCCGCAGTTGCGGGGCATCATGAGGATCTATGTCTCTTGCGGTTCGATTGTGTTCACCTTTTCTCTGCAGTAAAACGGTTAAAGTGAACACAACTTGTACTTACAAGTCCCTTGTACTCTGCTTTTACTTCAGCTAATATCTACCAGCTAGTATCAAGTCTGTTACGTCGCTTTCGATTTTTAAACATGAAGTGTTTAGTCACTTTAAAAAAACGTCCTAAAACTGTGTTATAGAGGTGTTAGGAGTTAATTCTCTCTCTCTCTCTCTCTCTCTCTCTCTCTCTCTCTCTCTCTCTCTCTCTCTCTCTCTCTCTCTCTCTCTCTCTCTCTCTCTCTCTCTCTCTCTCTATTCTTATTATATTATTTTAATTAAACCTCACAACATGTCATTATGCCCGACCAGTAAAGTTGGTAATTCCTATGTCACTTCCCCCCAACATTATTATTATTATTATTTTTCTTTTTTTCATTCTTGGCTTGTGCTGTGTCATGTAATTTTTTTTCTTTCCTTCTTAGTAGTAGAAAACAATTAGTACGATAGTAACTCTGTAATCAGTAGATTAGCAACGGCAAGTTCGGAAAATGGTTGTTACTGCCAAAACTTTTACCGTTGTCAAATAAATGATCATTGTCATTGTCATTGTCTCTCTCTCTCTCTCTCTCTCTCTCTCTCTCTCTCTCTCTCTCTCTCTCTCTCTCTCTCTCTCTCTCTCTCTCTCTCTCTCTCTCTCTCTGAGGGAAATTCAAAAACAGTTGAAAAAGAAATCAGCCACTGTGTCCAACAACTCAGACGTTGCCATGAGTGGTAACACTCAAACTGACCTGTCTGCCAATGTTGATATCTGTGCGTCTCCGCGCCAGGTAACGGGCAGCGCAATCGCTGCTCCCTGTCACCCCTCCCCTCCACCCGTTCTGCAAGAACTGGCCACGGTACAGGCTGTGAGTGCAGCCGAGAAGAGCCCAGAGCGACTCATACCAGTACGGATTACCGGCGGCCTGCCTGAGGTCAACAACGGGTATGACCACGCCAGCAGCCAGCAGCAGCGTAATAACAAAATGTCTCCAGATGAGCAAATACTGCGACATTCAGTGCAGAGTGACACCACCACGCTGGTCATTGGAGACTCTGTTGTTCGCAACATCAAGGCAGAGAAGATGCCCACCTACCCTATAGAAAAAGTAGACGTATTATCTGTCTCTGGCCTGCGGACTGTCCACCTGTTGAACTGGCTCCAGCGACAACACGCGTCCCACACAGCGGTGGCACTGGTGACCTTCCACGTGGGGATCAACGATTGCAAACAGAAGGAAGTGACCAGCGCTGTGTGGGAACAGCTCGTCCGGGAATGCAGGCGGGTATTTCCCGGCGCTCGTCTGCAGGCATCCTCCATCCTGCCGACCGACAGTAGACACCAGCTGTATAGGGCCATCACCGCCTCCAACAGTAACCTGTTCCATGTGTGCAGAAAGCTGGGTGTCACACTGATAGACAACACTCAGGTCTTTACTGCTGTTGATGGGTTGCCGCGTAGAAAATTCTACAGGCGCGGTGACCCCATCCATCCTAGTCGCCAGGGCACCATCAGTCTGGCCCTCAACATAAAGAGAGGAGGGCCAGCTACTGACGTCACCACTCCCAACAACCAGCCTGCAGGTGGTGACCGTCACCGCCGTCAGCGACGTGAAGGACACGCTGGCACCACCAACACTTACGCTAATGTCGCAGCCGGCAGACAGTCAGTGTCCGCTGCAGCACCCAACCTGGAATCGCTCTGTGGTGCATCCAGCTTCGGTGCTGCACCGGAGAGTCAAGGTGGACTGTCAGTGTCCTCTGCTGTAGCACCAAGTCTGGAATCACAGTACAGCGAATCCAGATTTGGTGGTACAGCAGAGAGTCAATGTAGCTATCAGCAACAAATGCCGGGCCAGTATCCTATGTGGCAGCAACCGCCACTACCACCATACAGTGCCGCATTTCCACAGTATCGCGAGGCCGGACCATGGGGACACTTCAGCATGACGCAGCCAACGTATCCTTTCAGCGTCCCCCCGCTCACATACACGCCATACGCACAGCAGGAACCGTGGGCACAGTACAGCCACCCCGTGCGTGTGTATTAGACTCATTTCCAGAACATTCAGTTACTCTTCCTTACATAACTTTGTGCTTTACTTTCCAGGCTAACACTGAACAATATCGAATTGATTTTCTTGCGTCTCATTGCTCATAATTATTGTGTTTGCGCAGAGACGTATTCATTTGTTTTTAACTTCAACCACTGCACGTGGTCCAATATTAACATTGTCATCCTTTTGACTTCTGCCGACAGTATTCGTGAATACCGATCTTCTCACTCTGTGCGATTTGTGACGCTTATAGCACTAGTACTTGTGCACCGTGACACTTTCTCTACTAGTGCTCTACGTATATTCACACTACGACCATATCTGTGTCCTTTCGCAGCGCTGACTTTATTTCCCCTATCGCGCAGCGGGGTCGTTTAGCTTTGACTGTTGAAGTTTGCTAAAGGGATTAGTCCCTGTTAGTGACCGTTAGTGACCGGTAGTGTGGTCTATATCAGTGAATGCGTAGAAGAAACTCTTTTTTTTTTTTTTCACTTGCCTCCCACATTCTGTGTGTTAGAGCGGACTGATATTCTTTTGCTTTGTTTTATTATTTCAGCTCTTATTTGCCTTTGTATCATTTATAAGCTTTTTTATTTGTACTCTTTGGTATTGACATACATTAGCAATCATGGTGTATGATCGCCAGTTACATATTGGCCATTTAAATGTTTATCATTTAACTAACAAAGTTCCCGATCTGTGTGTGCTCTTGAGTCAATCCAATCCATTTCACTTGTTTGGTGTAACGGAATCGCGTCTCAATCGTAACATCAGCGATGAGGCCGTTTCTATCCAGGACTTCACTGTACTGCGCCGCGATGCTGAATACCCGGGACATACGGGTATTGCAGTATACATTCATAATTCAATTAGCGGTATTACTCGCAGGCGTGGGGACCTGGAGTCAAAAACCGTAGAATGCATTTGGGT